>JANAVB010037419.1:8802580-8924945 GCA_029216955.1 Iris pallida | reverse complement strand
GTACTTCATCCTGCCTAATATGATTGATTCAGATCTTCTGGTGACCCTGCTCACACTTTTGGTGGTGATGATGCTGTTGACCATGAGTAGGCGAAATTGATGATATCAAGATGTCATAGTCTTTAGTCTAGATATTATGTTTAGTAGATTTTCTATATTTTCATCATGTCATAGAAATGTCTTATATTCTGAGAACATATAGTATCAGTTTATGAATTTTTTCTTTCTAGTTGCTTGTATGCATTAAAACTCTTTCAGTTTCATCTGTACTAAGTGGTTATTCTCTTTATTAAGACTAGTAGTTGTTTATTTATCTCTTTTTTGCAATATGCATATATCACATATTTTATAGTTTATCTTAAATACATCTTCCTTGATGGATTGCCACCAAGCTAGCAAGCCTCATGAGCAGGGGGATGCTCCAATACTAACTGGGAACTTTGGGAAGCAGATCAAACTGGGATAGCATTGAGAACATCCTACTCACATCGTAACTCTGGAGTCTACTCTTTTAGTATAATCAGTCTTCCATCAAACGTCCAGGTCCCTCCTTGTGTAATCTGACGACGTCTTCCGCTGGGCCAAACTTCACATAGTAGAAGCCATTCTCCCTTACAAACACCTCTATGCTTCCTTTTGGCTGCCAAACACATGTCGCATATGTCGGATCAGCCCATAGAAGGGCTTGTTCTCTAGCACGTATAGGACCGACGTGTTTTCCATAAAGTTGTCACCACCGCTATCTCCTTCGCATGGAAAGAGGCTCGAAAGCTGCTCCCTACCTTCTTTGGTTGCACATACGCTATTGACGAAAGGCATTTGGGTCCTAGTTGCTTGCAAATGTCTGTCCAAGACTTCTCCACAGGACGGGTAGACATACCCATAGGCCGTGGGCCACCACTAGGGGAGGAGACCCTAGTCCAAGGCCCCATATAAGAAGCACTTCTTTTTTCTTTCTCCACCATCATCGCTTTAGGTCGCCACCCCGGCGTCCTACCGCCAGCATTAATCCCCGAGCATGGGGGGCCACCTAGGCCATGAGATGTCTTCCTCATCCCTGAACCTGCTCCCGCCCTCTGTCAGTGGTGGAACGCACCTTAGTTTGCATATGACCTCTACTCATATCTTGATGCGAACTGCCATCCTTGCCTACACTCCCACCACTGCGACACCTCGTAACCGTCGTCCATGCCATTCTCCATCTGTCCACCCTGAGTTCCAGACATGGATCCAGGTTGGAAAGCCGATCATCCCAGCAGATCTGGGCCCATCGGTTGGGTCCAATGCCCATCGTCGCCGTCGAACCCCCCTGGGCGTTATCGCGGGGGGAAGCCACCGCTCCACCATCGTCGAGCCTGCCACGGTGATGTCGCCAACTCTGGCCGACTTGCTCCCGGCCAAACCGCCTCCTGAGCCGCCGCCACCCGCGTCAGCTCTGGGCAGTCCGCCGCCTTCACCAATGCCGCCTCCACCTGTACTGTCCGCCAACACCCGCACCCTACCCGGGCATCCCGCTCCCACCGCCCGTACCGCCCCCGCCAGTGCGTGCACTGCCTCAGCCAGGCGTATGCTGCCTACCACTATGCCGCCTTGGCCGGCCGTCCCCGGCCGTGCCACCGTCGGTCGTGCCGCTAGCTGCGCCGGTGTCCCACGTGAGGGTCCCCCTAGGATTCGTGTCGCTCGATCGACCCTATCCAGCCATATATATATTAATATATATATATATATATATTATATATATATATATTATATATACATACACCTCTCCCCAAGTATATATACATATATAAATTCATATTTCATACACTATCCCCTATGTGCATATGCACTGTATATTTACACCATAATACAGACTAGATTTCCCCATTGTCATGCCAATACTCAAATCTAACCGTACATCATGAGATATCATGACACAACACCATGTATCCTATTTAGGACACGTACAACAAATCTCGACTCAAAAAGACGTAAAATCCCTGTAGGGATACGTATCGAACACTTGATGCACAAGCTTGTGATATGCCCAAGAAACTCTACTAAACCTTGTATAAATCCTACCAAAATATATGAGCATGCCTAAAATGGCAATTAAAAGCTAACTAGAGTGATGTCTGGCTAGTGCAATGTGTCAAATGTGACATGTGAGTGATAAGTGTAAGTGGTAAAAAAAAACCCCAAATTGACTCTATGTCCTAGTATGATATGACACAACCTATTTGCATCCATTTGTGGACACATCTATCCACACACATAATTCACAAGCCTATTTAGCCTATCAAACCTAATGGCAAACTCTTAGTGTACCATTCTTGGATTTCCAAAAATTGGCACAAAAACTCTATGTAATTTCTACCAACATGGTCATTAGTACCTGGTTCTTTCTCTTATGGTTACCCCTAGTCCATGGGTGGGTTTCCTAATGATGTCATGCATGAAATAGTGTCTAAACATGGAGAAAAGTCTAGTAGTATACTTATTGGGAGATGGATTCCCAATGTAGCACCATAAGTAGACATAAGCGTGAAGTAGGATACAGTCCTCAAGCCAATAGTCTCCTTTTCTTGTGCACCTTCGCTCCCAACCTCCTAGACTCCTTGGATAAAGAGTAGGAGAAGATTGAGGGTGATTTGGAGTAATTTTGATAGAGAAATGAATGGTTTTTTGGAAGAACGCCAAAACTAGGATTTTGAGTTCCAAAATGAAGAAGTGGAAGAATGAAACCTCTTTCCTATTGTAGCTAGTCATATGAGCTTAATTTGCCTAGTTGAAATATCCACTATGCCCTCTCAAGTTGTCATGAAGGTTTGGTTAATCTTTGGAAGCTCTTAGCCTAAGTTGGTAATTAGTTCTAATCCTATTCAAATCTTATTATGACTTAATGAGTCTAATTGTGGCTAACCTAGAATGTAGGTCCAAGTGTCATACAAGTCAAAATAGGTTCACTAACCAAGTGTCCAATAAATAGGCTAGTCTACCAATAAATGCAACCATCGTATGTAATTAATTAATAAATACACACAATAATTAATAATATAAAATGACAAAAATATCCCTGTCTCGAAATGTGGTAGCGACAATCCTACCCCCAATAGAAAAGTTTTGTCCTCAAAATTTAAGTTGGTTGCACTCTTCTCTAGGTCAAGCCCCCAACAATCATGATCCATGAAAGTCCTACCTGAAATCATACAATTGTATTAAAGGAAACAAGCATGCATGGTTATGGTCTTGTTATTGCAGTCTCAAAAATGGGTTACTACCAACTATGCTAACTATATTATAGCACAAGCAATCTACAAGCTACCAATGAAGCACTCAAAGCAACCGATACAAAAGGAATACAATAACATAACCAAAAAAAACAAAACATGCTAACCCATCACCTGTAGCATCGGCCTCCTCGACCGTCAATACAAAAGCCCTGCCCTGTTGGAGTATCTTCCTCTGCTGGTGCGGGGCATGATGCGATGCCACAGAGGCCTTGCTCCAGCTCTCTGACCTTGAGCTCCACCAAATAGAGGTGCGATGGGGCAATCTCTCATAGATGCATAGCAATCCACAGAATAGACACACCTTCAGCTTTCTCCTATAATCATCCTAGTGTCTCTTGGATTCCTATAGTAGGCACAAGTGGCACCGACTGATTCTGCCTTCAAGGATGTTGCGAGTTGGAGCTCCAGCCGGTGGGTGATACTCCTGTTGGGGTTGGAAGACTCATTTCTGAATATGGGGATGCTTAGCCGGTCCAGTACTAGTACCAGCAGCATCACTACTTCTCTTGTCCTAAGGCCCATATCCTCCTCCGTAATCTGGACATCCATCAGATGTCCTCGAAGGTCGTTGTACGACGTCCAAAAGTGTCTGATCTGACCTCGCAGTTGATGCCCCTCCTGAACTTTTGGCCTGATCTCCTGGCTTCTGAACTATATTATTCGTGAATCGGCTCAAGCGGGAAAACTTGGCAACATACTCATCGACTGACAAGTTCCCCTGAACCAACCCCAAAAACTGGCTCTCCAAGGCACTCAAAGCCAAATTATGGAAGAACTACTCTTCGAAGAGCTTCTTGAATGCATCTAAGTTAATCCCGTCACGACAAGCCTGGGTTCTATGCCATACCAAGTGAATGTGATATCGAACAATTAACTGGCGGCTGCCTTCGCCTGCAAGCTCTCTGGTATATGTGTCAGCCGTAAGATCCGCTCGATGTCCTCTAGCAAGTCGTCAGCATAGAAGATCCCTCGGTACCCTTGAACTCCCGAGGAGACAACCTCTTGAAGTTTACGATAGTACTCGACCTCATTTGCTGCTACTGGACTAGAACACCCTAAGGTTGAGCGGTAGCCACCTTCTCCACTATAGCAAGTACCAACTGACGGGCACTCTTGATGCTCTGGCGTATCACCTCGGCCTACCTATGTTGAGCCACAGCCAGCACCCTCTGTGCCTCCATCATCTACAGAATAGTGCGAACATCTGTGCTACATCAACTGGTGGCGAAGGTGGCAGAAGAATCACCTCTGGCTCCACAGGAACAGTCCTCTAAACAGATGGAGGAGCCCCCCGAATGCAGCTGATACTCACATATATGTAGGACCATTGAGCACTCTAGAGGGGGGTGAATAGAGTGAGTGCGAGTACAGCAAAAAATTATCACCAATTTAAAAAATATAAACAGATAACTATAACAGTAAATAAGAGACAGTAAATAAATGTAGCAAAAGATAGAGAGATCAAACTCAGTGACACAGTGATGTATACTGGTATCCCTCTGAGAGGAATCCATCCTCGAGTACTCTTGTCGATGTTAATACTAAGACACAAGCTAATTGAGAGCTTGCAGTCCCTTACAACACCGTGCTTGGTGACAAATGCATGACCAACTTCACAAACCGTGCTTGTAACGAGCGTACGACCGACTCCACAACAGAGATAATTTTGTACTTTGAACAACCTCTTTACAACTCTTGAGAACCAAAAGACTCTAGATCGAAATAGATACTACTGGATTTTGGCTAAGTGGAGTGTAGGTGTGATATGAAAACTTTTGATCAGATAAAAACACTTATTGAATAGAGAAGAGAATGAAGAATGAATGAGTGATTTGAAATAAAAAACTCTCTCTATTTATAGGTGTTTTCTGGGATCGAACTCGGGCAAAGTTCTGGCAGAGTACTGATGCAAAGATGTCGCATATGAACGTTGCATGCAGATTTGGATGCAACAAATATTTGAATTTAAACAGACCGAACTCGGGCAGAGTTCGGACCGAACTCGGTTTGAGTTCTGTCTAGGAAAATATCGAACATTTGTCAAATTCTGTTGCAAAAATGAAATTGAACTTTTTGGTGGATGGAATATGAATAGGTAGGCTTTATAGAAAAGTGGACTAAGATTAACCTAAGCCAGTATTACCTAGTCGATCTTACAATTTAAATCCTAGACTCAATAAATATAAAACATAATAAATTGTAAAATGACTTGGACTGGATTCCAATGAGAGTAAGCTTCAGACTGATGATTTATGTGCTTGATGATGCAGTAGTACGATGTTGTTGATATTGATTTCATACGTCCTGAAATGATTAGCAGCAGTTCGTATATTTTGTGTATGACTTAAGTTCATGTCGATTATTAAAATCGGGTGTGACTATGGAATGGGCCAACAATCTCCTCCATTTGATAATTGACAAACTTGAGTCTATACCAAAATATATCTAAAAATAGAACAAATAAAATTACCTGAAAAATGGTTTTGGTTGTCTTTCTTTGATTGTTGAATTTTTGGTATTGTACTCTTTCTCCCCCTTTGTCAATAAAAAATGGCTTTGGCTCCCCCGTAATGTGTGAAGCCAACAATGTTCATCAAACAGACAAAGTGATACTAAGAGAGAACCAAGTAACAACAGTTCCACACAAAGTGCATAAAAAATAACTAGTACTGAAAAAGACTTAAAAATGTCATACATAAAAAGAAAGATACAATCATCATCATCATGACAAAGTGCTAATAAAATGTCTAACTGAAAAGTTTAGACATAAAATAAAACTACAGAATAGATCATCATCTAACAGTCCTATTCACAATCCACCAGCTCAAGTCCGCATCACATAGTAGGGTCGTCACCGCCAGGAGCATCCGAAAGAAAATATACAGCAGTAGGATCGAAGTAAGAAAAGTCGCCTCATCTCCGAACCTGGGTCCTGGGAAGCCGAGGTGAGGAAGTATGGTCATTGGATGTGATGGGTCATGGGAGAGACTCCAGTGGAGATCAGCAATGCCATTCTGCAACACCTGAGCCTGGGTGATGTGGCGGAACTCTGAGTCAATATATCTCTGATGACGTTGCACAGAGAAAGCAATAAATTCATTAAACCGCTGATAAAATCCAGGGTCAAAACTCGGAGCAGGGGCTGGAGCAGCAACATCAGGAGGAGGAGCCTCAGGGTTAACATCTGGGACAGGCTCAGCTCCAGGAGGCAGAGGAGGAGTAGGATATAGCCGAGACCTACTGAGCTCTATGGCTGTAGAGGAATAAGAACAGGTTTGAAGATCGATTTCAAACCTTCAAAAGATAGAGGCCAAGCACATGGATAGACTAGGTTGCGTCCTACATTTTTGCAGTTCAGCATCCAAGCCATCATGGTCTTAGGAACAAAAAATGGAATGCCAAAGTGGATATGATACATGGCAGATAACTCCAAGAAAGTGATCTCATCAGAGGATCCTTTCTTCGGAAGAAGAACAGAGAAAATAAACCTATGTAGTTCACAGAAGTTTTGTTGAGATGTTTAGAATAGACTCTTCTAGGAACAGGTCTGGGATGACAAAGAAGTGAAGGAGTCGAGAGTGACACCTTCAGGGAATTGGATGTGATGGATATCCACTAATGCTTTACCTACATCAGAAACATGAAATATTCACTGATGTCGGTGGTGCTGAATTCCAATTCTTGCCCAGCAACGCAAGAATAGAAATTTCTGTTAGGTTTTACTTGCAAGTTGCAGTAAAACATACGACAGCGTTATCATAGATATTCTCGGCTACTTCGAAAAAGTTACGAAAGACGAGACGGTCGAATGTGGGAGCGTATTCAGAAAATATAGTAAAGTTCACACGTGCTCCAGCACATATTCTACGACCAGAAAAGGAATCAAACCAAAGGTCCAAAAATTCCTTGTCAGGAAAAAGACCGGAATCAAAGTCATCGGAACCTATGGGTCTAGCTGGACTGAATACATTAGTGGGGACGTAATCAGAAGAGGAAGATCCTGCATGTGAGGAATCAACCTTTCTTTTCTGACACTTGGGTGCCATAGATGAGAGGAAAGAAAATGGAGTACCTTAGAAAGAAGGAAGAAGATGGAGAGGAACAGCCCACTGAAACTCCGAAGAAGCTTGAAAGGAAGGAGGAGGAAGTGATCTTGGGAGTAGTAGAGGGTTTTTCTCGGATTGGAGATGAGAAAAAATGGAAGGAAGGAAGTGTTTAAATAGAGCTAGGGTCGCTGTTCGGTTCTGGAATCTGAACAGCGTCGACCGAACTCGGTCCGACTCAGTCAGAGTTCGGTCCGAGTTCGGCTGCTTGTATTTCCGATGCCATAAATGTATTGGTGATTTAAATTTTGAATTTATGACTGTTGACTTCTTCATTTAATAACTTCTATTACTTTGGATTAGCTGTAGGGGCCGGATCCCAGCTAGCGGTAGTCCGAAGACTAGTGCACCGTATCGCTCCAGGCTATTTACACATGTATGACAGAAGGGCCTTTTCGGCTTGTACCCAAAATAATTTCCATTAAAAAAATTACGAAGTTTTGAGTCATAAAAATAAATTTAATTACCATACTACACTATGAATCTGAAAATTCAAGTATGCTGAGCTCTCGCCTCATTATGTTAAATCAGTCTTCAGCCAGTGGTTTTGTGAAAATGTCTGCTAGTTGATGATCTGTGTCAATAAACTCTAGGCAGATATCCCCGTTTTGTTGGTGATCACGTAAAAAGTGATGAATCTCAATGTTTTGTGCGTGAGTGACATACAGGGTTCTTAGTCAGGTTAATAGTGCTAGTGTTATCACAATAAATGGTAATCTTAGTGTAGTGCAGATTGTAGTCTTCTAGAGTTTGCTTCATTATAAAATTTGAGCACAACAATGTCCTGCGGCGATATACTCAGCCTCAGTAGTTGATAATGCTATAATTTTGCTTCTTGCTAAACCAAGAGACTAAGGCCTTTCCTAAGAAATGACACGTACCGCTGGTACTTTTACGGTCTACTTTGCACTGCAAAATTCGTATCCGAGTAACCTATCAGGTCAAAGGATTTGGTTTTAGGATACCACAAGCCGACTGTAGAAGTTCCTTTAAGGTATCGGAAGATACGCTTAACAGCACTTAGGTGTGATTCCTTAAGATTGGCCAGGTATCGTGCACAGATGCAAACACTGAAATAATATCAGGCGACTAGCAGTTAAATATAATAGGCTACCAATCATACCTCGATACTTACGCTGGTCGACAGATTCGCCACTTTCATCAGTATCAAGCTTTGTGGATGAAGCCATTGGAGTTCCAATAGGCTTTACATTATCGAAGTCGTACTTTTTTAGTATGTCCTTCGTATACTTGGCTTGATTTATGAATGTTCCCTTTGAGTGTTGTTTGATCTGGAGTCTAGGAAAAAGTTCAACTCTCCATCATACTCATCTCAAATTTAGTCTGCATACACTTAGCAAACTCTTGACAAAGTTTTTCATTAGTAGAACCGAATATAATGTCATCAGCGTATATTTGCATAAGAAGAATGTCATCATTTAAAGATTTGATAAACAAAGTTGTATCTTCCTTTTGAAAAACCATTATCAAGTAAGAAGGTACTTAGGCGTTCATACCAAGCACGAGGTGCCATTTGAGTCCATAGAGTGCTTTCTTAAGCTTGAAGACGTTATCAGGTTTTTAAAAATCTTCAAAACTAGGGGGTTGTTTCACAAAAACTTCTTCTTTTAGAAATCCGATCAAAAATGCACTTTTCACGTCCATTTGAAATAATTTAAAATCATTAAAACATGCAAATGCACAAAACATGCGGATAGCTTCTAGTCTAGCAACAAGAGCATATGTGTCGTCATAATCAATACCATCTTCTTGATTATAACCTTGTGGCACTAGACGTGATTTGTTGCGTTGAACTTGTCCATCTTCACTAAGTTTATTTCGGAACACCCATTTGGTACCAATTATCGATTGACCAATAGGTTTATGAACGAGTTTCCAAACTTGGTTTCTCTAAATTGATTTAGTTCCTCTTGCATGGTATTAATCCAAAACTCGTCAGAAAAGGCATCATCTTTATTCTTAGGTTCTATTTGAGAAATGAATACATTTGCTGCTATTTTAGAATCTCCAGGAGGAAGTGTGTACTTACACCTTTTGATACATCACCTATGGTGAGTGTCTCTGGATGATCTGGTAAGAACTTTAATGATTCAAATTTATGAGCCAGATCTTCCACAGGACTCTTATCGGTTTTTGCTTGTACACCTTCATCATCGTTGTCGCTAGATTTGTGACTATTGAGCTCATCAAAAGTAACGTTAATAGATTCTTCAACAATCATAGACCTTTTATTGAAAATTCTATATCCCTTACTCTTAACAGCATATCCGAAAAATATCCATTCGTCTGCTTTAGAGTCGAACTTACCCAAGTTGTCCTTGGTGTGTCAGGATAAAACAGCGACATCCAAAACTTTAAAATAAGAAATGTTTGGAATCCTTCCAGACCAAAGTTCATATGGTATTTTCTTCGAGATAGGTCGAATTAACACCCTATTTAAAACATGACAGGCTGTGCTAACAGTTTCTGCCCAAAAATATTTAGGAAGATTATGCTGATTCAGCATGACTCTAGCCATTTCGCTTAGAGTACGGTTCTTTCGCTCCACAATACCATTCTATTGAGGAGTTCTAGGACAAGAAAATTCGTGGTAGTACCCACTATCATCACAAAATTTGAAATCAGTATTTATGAATTCGCCACCATGATCACTTCAGATACGAGTAATCATGAAGCCTTTTTCGTTTTGTACCTTTTTGCAAAATATCTGAAATTCAAAAATAGCATGACTTTGTTTGATAAAAAGTAAACCCAAGTAAAACGAGAGAAATCATTAGCAATAACAAAAGCGTAGAGCTTACCGCCAAGACTAGCGACTCTACTAGGACCAAATAAATTCATATGTATCAACTGCAAAGGTCAAGAAGTACTTACAGCGTTGATGGATTTAAATGTAGACCTGTGTGCTTTGTTCTTTTCATAATCAGCACATACCATATCTCTTTTGAATAGAATCTCGAGGAGTCCTTTTACCAACTTCTTAGTGCTTAATCGTGAGATATTGTCCATATTGCATGCCCTAGTCTCATGTGTCATAGCCAGTTTTCATCTAAATTAGCTACTAGGCATCTTCCTGTATTATTAGTACTCTCTAAAAAGAAAACATAAATATTGTCTTCTCTAATCCCTTCATATACGGGATTACCAGATGAAATATCATATATGGTACAATTATCTTTACAAAGTTGATACCATAACCATTATCAGCCAAATGACTTATGCTTAGTAGGTTATGTTTCAATTCTATAACTAGACAAACATCCTTTATTACGGGATAAGGAGATATACCAATAGTGCCATTGCCAATTATATCACCTCTCAGGTTATTTTCTAAGGAGACGTATCCTTCTTTCTTCATCGATAGCGTGACGAACAAAGATGCATCACCAGTCATGTGCCGCGAACATCCGATATCGCGGATCTACTTGCTTTTAGCATGAGAGGGTTGAGGGTCCACCTACAAAATAAGTAGATGAATCCTTTGGTACTCATTTGCTGAAGGGTCCATATTGATTAGTCTTAGGTCTCCAAAATAAAGTGCGATTGTCAACAAGTTTTCTTGTTAAACAATATTGTGATATGTGTCCATGAGTACCACAATATGTGCAAGTGAGTTTAGAACCAGTGGTATTTGAAACTGTGTTGACATGCTTATTTGGTTTCTTGGAAAACCTATAAGTGAAAGCTTGGTGATAGTCGTGTTTTCTTCGTGCTTTCTGATTTTTAGTCCTCTTAGGTGTATGCTTAGCATTAGGACTAAACTTAAGCTGTGTCACAGGTATTAATTGTTTGCCTAACTTCATTTCTAACTTTCTAGAAACTGCAATAGACTCTTCATATTTAGCAGTCATGTCTGAGAGTCTTTGTTCTGTGACTAAGTACTTCTTCTTCTCTATGTCATATAACTCTTGTATTTTGACATAGTCTCTTTCTTTCTTATCAACTTTGAGGATAGCCTCATGATAGTCTACTTTGAGTTTGGCTATCTCTTCCGTGTTACCGGTAGTAGACGTCTCTTTAATGTCTTCAATAAGACTGGACAGTCTAGCTATCTCGGTTGTGTATGCCTTAATCTCTTTTCGAGATTTCTTATACTTGTCAAGCACAGTTCTGTGTTCTTCAAGTAATTCGTTAAAGGCATTTTCTAATTCATCGAAAGTAAAGTCATCATACAAAGGGTTTGAGGATACCTTATCAAAAGCCATAAGACAGACATTGGCATTTTCGTAGGGTTTGTCTTCTTCCTCTATATCACTGGCATCACTTTTATGCCAGATACATGTGTTAGCATACTTTCGACTGGTTGTTGCTTTTTTGCTTGATCTTGATCTGTCGTATGGACTGCTTTTCTTCGAAGTTGGACATCCTTTTTCATGTGCCCTAACTTCTTGCATCCAAAGTATATTGTTTCATCTTCATTGCTTTCTTGGATATCTCTCTTCCTTCTGTTTGATTTCTCAAACTTTAGGAATTTTTTGAAGTTCTTCACTAGTAGGGCTTGTTCATCACCACTTGATGATTCATCCTCAGTATCATTGCATGTAGATTTTCTGGCTTGAGCTTTGAAGGCAATAGACTTTTCTTTTGGAGTTGCTTCTTTAAACTCTTGCAGATCAAGCTCATGGGTCATGAGCTTGCCCATCAGTGTTTCCAGAGACATGGTGGTGAGATTGTTTTCTTCAATGATTATTGTTGCCTTCGGGTTCCAATTCTTGGTTAGAGCTCGTAGCACTTTTCTGATCTTCTCATGATTACTGTAATCCTTACTAGGAGATTGCAAAGGATTAGTAATTTCAAGGAAACGTGTGAATATCTGTGTAATTGACTCACCAGATTTCATCTTAAAAGATTCATATTCCTGTCTTAGTCTACTGATTTTAGATTCCTTCACTTGGGAAGTACCTTCATGAGTTACCTTAAGAAGTTTACAAATCTCGTGAGACGTTTTACAGGTTGAAACTCTGTTGAATTCTGTTTTGTCAATTGCATAGAACAGTGCGTTGATGGCACGAGCATCTAGACTAGCCTTTGCTTTTTCAGCCTCTGTGTATTTATCATGAGGCTTGTCTACAAGCTAGCCATCAACTACTGTAGGTGCCGGTTTCTTATAACCGTCAACAACTATGGACCAAAGATCAAAGTCAAGAGACTTTAAGAAGAAAGTCATCCGTGTTTTCCAGTAGGTATAATTTGTACCATCAAATAGTGGGGGTCTATTTGTGGTTTGCCCTTCACCGTTGAATATTGATTTCACGGCTGCCATATATACTCTTTGAGGTTTGTTATATTAGAATATAACCTGCTTGGATACCAATTGTAGGACCGTTGAGCACCTCTAGAGGGGAGTGAATAGAGTGAGTGCGAGTGCAGCAGAAAATTATCACCAATTTAAAAAATATAAACAAACAACTATGGCAGTAAATAAGAGACATTAAATAAATGTAGCAAGAGATAGAGAGATCAAACTCAGTGACACAGCGATGTATACTGGTATCCCTCTGAGAAGACTAATCCAGTCTCGAGTACTCTTTCTCGATGTTAATCCACTAAGGCATAAGCTAATTGAGAGCTTGCAGTCTTTTACAACACCGTGCTTGGTGACAAGTGCACGACCAACTTCACAACACCGTGCTTGGTAACGAGCGCACGACCGGCTCCACAACAAAGATAATTTATGTACTTTAAACAACCTATTTACAACTCTTGAGAACCAAAAGACTCTAGATCAAAATAGATATTACTGGATTTTGGCTAAGATGAGTATAGGTGTGGTATGAAACTTTTGATCGGATGAAAACACTTATTAAATAGAGTAGAGAAGATGAAGAATGAATGAATGATTTGAAATGAAAAACTCTCTTCTATTTATAGGTGTTTTCTGGGACCGAACTCGGGCAGAGTTCTGGCAAAGTTCGGATGCAAAGATTTTGCATATGAACGTTGCATACAGATTTGGAGGCAACAAATATTTGAATTTAAACAGACTGAACTCTTCTGTCTAGGAAAATATTGAACATTTGTCAAATTCTGTTGCAAAAATGAAATTGAACTTTTTGGTGGATGGAATATGAATAGGTAGGCTTTATAGAAAAGTGGACTAAGATTAACCTAAGCCAGTATTACCTAGTCGATCTTACAATTTAAATCCTAGACTCAATAAATATAAAATACATAATAAATTATAAAATGACTCGGACTGGATTCCAATGAGAGTAAGCTTCAGACTGATGATTTACGTGCTTGATGATGCAGTAGTACGATGCTTGTTGATATTGATTTCACACGTCCTGAAATGATTAGCAGCAGTTCATATATTTTGTGTATTGACTTAAGTTCATGTCGATTATTAAAATTTGGTATGACCATAGAATGGGCAAACAATATGGATGGAAGAAATAGTGGGAGCGACTCCTGCAGTTGGAGCTCCCTCAACTGGACCAGGAGGTCGTGAAGTGGTAGACCTCTCAGAGGCTGCTGCAAGCCCTGCAGGTCCAGAGTGCTGAGTCCTAGCCTTCAACAGCGTCCTGAAGATAGATCAAACAAGGAAGTCAATATGGCACAAGATAAGATATTATCAAGGAAGGATAGCAATTAAGAAAAATAGGAATCAACAAATAGAATAGAAGATTGCAATTCAAATCCCTAAGAGCCTAGCATGTGTTATGCTAAATGCAAACAATCAAACATCCTAGGATATTAGAGGTAATAAGACAAGAACCAATCTAGAGTAGAATCTGATAATCACATTGTTGTGCCCGAAAATCGTGTTATCTAGAATCTTTGCCTCGCTAGTCAGCATAGCTGCGATAACCCCTGGTCCCACACTTATGGTATATAGACCTAAAATTATGTTGTTCAGAATAACCGCCTTGCCAGCTGGCATGGCTGCGAGAAATCCTAAATTCCATAACTAAGATACGTACATCCATAAACATATGATTAAGAATTTTGCCTCGCAAGCTAATATGGTTGCGGTAAACTCTAGACTCCAAAACCAAGACGGACGGTTGCAATCCACTCTGCCTCGCCTAGTATGTACTGTTTGAATATACCCTTGATATAGTCCATAAACTTGTCTTTAATACAACTTCAAGGTCATCAACGATCACCAAGAATAAATATCAACAATGAACAAGGAAGTGTAGATGGAAACAAGTGGAAACGAATTTCGTGAAAGAGTTTATAACGAGATTCTCAGGGGTCGTCCCAGGAATCTCTCAAGAAGTTCTAATTATGATTGAGGACTCTCTTATCCTAATACATATCACTTATATCCTATTGCAGGCTCGCAGTACATAGGCCACCACAAAAACGTATCATAACCCGTACCCGGTATAAGGGCATGAGTACGTGGATACATCCAGCCTACGTCGCAGTATCGGCGGTAGAACGTTGTATAGGTCAACTGTGTTGTCTAACAGTCTAATAGCAATATGACCATAACCTATCAGTAGTAAATCTCATCTTCGAACAGAGGATAATATATAATCTAGAATAATACTCAAGCACATATATCTAAGGAAGATAAAAGCACGAAGAGATATAAGATAGGAACTGAATGAATATAAAGCAGTCTAGTAGCGTAAGTCAATACACAACAGCGCCTAGAAGTCTAATCACTCAAATAATACATAACCCAAATCAATATAACATGTCCCAAATCTCAATAAGCTGGAGATAAATCCAGCATCCAAGCTACTAGCTAAGGCACTACTGGTGGTGTATCCCCAACGGGCACCGACTCCAAAGGAATCTTCTGGGTATAGTTGTCATTGTAGGAATGAATTGTAAAGTGCAATACTCTGGAGGGTGAATAGAGTAGGCAGCGAAAAAATAGCTAATTAAAAAGTTAGCTGCAAGATCACAGAGATATATCACAAGTAAATGAATGTAAAGGCAGAGATCAGAAAGCAAACGCAAAGACGGCAATGTATACTAGTTTTCCTCTTGTGAGGACTAGTCCAGTAAGAGGAACTCTAGCTTCCAGTTGAATCCAATATTGAAAAATATCGCAAGTTTTCATACGAAGTCCTTGCAACTTCTACAAACACAAGCTTTGATCCGAAGTACTCGACCAACTTCAGTTATGAAGTGACTTTCTTCAATTAAGCCTCTGATTACAATCACTCTGAACTTCTTGACCGTACCACACTGGCAAATCCACTAGAGGATTGTAACTGGCTTGGGATTTAAAAATGAAAGCTTTAGAATACTTTGAAAGAATGTAGTAAGCTTTAGAGAGAAGAGATGAAAGTGAATGAGTGAGTTGAAATGATCGAAATCCTTCTCTATTTATAGTTTTTCCAAAGACAGAACTCGGTCAGAATTTGGGCAGAATTCGGACAGAACTCTATGAGAAAATCTCGGCAAGATCCGTAACTACAGGAGGACCATGTTCAAAATACAACGTCCACTAACCGAACTCTGGCCGACCTCGGGCCGAACTCTGGCCGAGTTCTGTCAGGATTTTTGCAAATAGATTTTTGGGACTTTTGAAATTGTTTAAAGTAGTTAGGAGCTTTTTGTAAATAGGGGGTTATTTTTCAAAACATGGGATATTTTGAAAAACTATTTAGGGTAGCCTATTTTCCAGTATGACTCGGTGTACAATGTATTTCTAGACTCAATAAAAGTGAAAATTACATTGCATACAACTCATACGACAAACACAGCTTCGGTCTTGAACATATAGGTAGCAGTTCTTTGGCAGTTGTCCAAGAGTCCAAATTAACTTGAGTAGCCCTTATATCGAGACAAAGTTTGATCAATTATTAAAATCAGGTTTGACCATGACCAATGGGCCAACAATCTTTTCCATTTTGATAATTGACAAACCATGACCGATATAACATCTTTGATCAATAAGATTTGAAAGATGATCAAAATTATACTGTATCATGAAAAAAAAATCCTGTATCTTACAAAAGATGTTAGATCCTATTTCTCTCCCGTTGTCACTTAGCAAAACAATTGCAAATAGAAAATCTCTCCCGCAATTCATGCATTAGAAACAAACATTGAAGAAATACAAAAAAATATAGATAAATAAATATTTCACATGCAGTTTATATGTTGAAGCATAAAGAGATAGTGCTATAAAAAGAATATGAATAATGCTAAATTGAAATAAAATATGCTAAGCAGAGCATAAACTAGATGTTCTCAATACATCAGCTCAGTCAGTCACAATCTCAGTGCAAAATAAACTAAAAGATAGAGTACTAAATGATATCTTAGAATGTCGGAGCATTTCCAAGTAAACATAGACATAACAAAGCCTCAAAAAGTGGTATCTAGACAAAATACAACGCGTCTAGATCATAAATCCTCTGAAAAATCATCATCAGTAGTGCTAGCACGTCCACCATGTCCGGATGGATCAGCTCCAGAAGTGCCAGCTCTAGAAGGGTGTGGTGTAGCACCAGAATCATGGTACCAAGCATATGCGTCACCGGGTTGAAAGAGAGTATGTACCGCCTCATCCTCATAACTGTAGTCAGAGACAGCTGGATCTCTGGGAAGTGAACTGGTAGAATGTCAAGTCTAGGCGAAACGGAGGTCGACAAAGGAGTTGGTAAGAGCCTGGAACCGACTCACATCACGGAACTCACTTTCCCTGGATGTATCAGTGATGAATATACGCAGATCTGAGAGATGCTGATGAATACCCTCAAAGGACATAGGATAATCCTGATAAGGTAGAGCAGGAGTAGTACGAGGTGCAGGAGGAGCGGCTGCACTGCGACGTGACAGCTAGAGATACTTGGGCTCAAGGTCTAGAGCACAAGTGAAAAGATCAATATCAAAATGCTGAAAGATGCGTGGAATGAACATCGCATAAGAGAGATTCTGATCTCTTTTATGACAACGTCCCATCATCTGAATGATAGTCTTGGGAACAAAAAATGGAATTCCCTTGATAATGTGGTAGAGGGCAGGCAGTGCAAGATTTGTAACATCATCCTTTGAAGTGGATTTTGGTAGAATAGTGGAATAGATGATGTGGTGCAACTCATAGTTAAATAAGTTCAAGTTTGCAGCCTTGAACTTTCCAGAATGAACACGGGCAGATGCACAAAGGTCATTCTTGAAACTTGTAAGAGTCGTGCCATCGGAGAAATCGAACTTAGTGATATCATCAAGTGAGGCACCTTTGTTAGGAATACCAAGGATTTTCGCTAGGATAGTAGCATTGAACTCGATGTTGATACTGCCGACACGAGTTCTAATAGAGAAAGTGTCCAAAACAAAGTTATAAAAGAATAATATAATGGCATTAGTAGCTATTGGGTATTTGAGGGTGACAAGTCTGTGTAACCCTAATACCTCAAACAATAGACGGTGGTCAGGAAACACAGTCTACTTAATCGAGGCCCCAGTGCATATGTTATGCATTGCAAAGTCAGCGTACCATAACAATGAATGATCATGAGTTTCGAAGTAAAACTCATTGAATGCACCGTCGGCTGACTGGACCGGGGAAAAGAGGAAATCCTCTAGTGGATTCGAAGACGAAGCCTCTTCACTGGCGTTTGTCTTCTTCCTCTTGGATGGAGTGAATCCCTTAGGCATTTTCTCCCAAAAATGAATTTAAACTAATGAATTGAAATAGATGGAACGAGAAGTTTATACCTTCCGAGAATTGAGTATGTGGTAGAGATAGAGATTATCCGCATGAATCCAAATTTTGGATTGAAATCTCCAAGTAGAATAGGAGCAATAGGTTGGAGAAAAACTAGGGTTTGGAGAGGGGTTCGGGCGGCAGCTGCTGATGAAAGAGGAGTTTGGAGGAGATGAAGAGAAGGGGGCCTCGGATTCTGACTTAAAAATATATACCACCAATAGAACTCTGGTCGAACTCGGGCCGAATTCGCCTAGGGTTCTTTTGATGAATTTTATAAAAAAAATTGCAGGCCACATTCTTTTCATCAACCCCTTTCAATTATTTAATTCCAAGTTTAGTAATTTTAAATTTTAATTAATATAATTAATATTATTTTACAAATTAAATTTTGTTACACAGCGACTGTTTCAGATTAGCTGTAGGGGTACTGTCCCAGCTAACGGGAGTTCATCGAGAAACAATTAAATACCGCTTCGCTTCGATCGTAGTCATGGTGACAGACAGACCCTTTGTAGGCTTGTCTCAAAAACAGTTTTTGAGTATTAAAAAATAATCAATAAAACAAAAATAATTCATAATATTGATATCTAAAATTCCTAATTCTCGACATAAATAATTGAAACGATCTTCCGCTAAAGGTTTTGTAAAGATATCAGCTAATTGATTCTCATTGTATACATATACAAGGTTTATATCTCCATTTTGTTGATGATATCTAAGAAAATGATGTCGAATCTTGATATACTTAGTATGAGAGTGACATACTGGATTCTTTGTCAAATTAATAGTACTAGTGTTGTCACAGAAAATGGGTATATGTGTATAGTAAACCAAAGTCTTCTAAGGTTTGCTTTATCCACAAAATTTGGGCACAACAACGTCCCACGGCGATATATTCAGCCTCAGTTGTTGACAATGCGATAGAATTTTATTCTTGCTAAACCAAGAGACTAGAGCTTTGCCTAGGAAATGACATGTGCCGCTGGTACTTTTTCTATCTACTTTGCATCTAGCAAAATTGGCATCTGAATAACTGGTTAGGTCAAACGACATGGTTTTGGGATACCATAAGCCGACAAAGGAAGTGCCTTTAAGGTATCGGAAGATATGCTTAACCGCGCACAAATGTGATTCCTTTGGGTTGGCTTGAAAACGTGCATACAAGTAAACACTAAACATTATATCAGGTCGACTAGCAGTTAAATAAAGTAAACTACCAATCATACCTCGATGTTTATTTCGGAATACCCATCGGGTGCCAATGACCGGATGATCAATGGGCTTGGGAACAAGTTCTGTAAAACCCCCTAAATTTTTACTACGATTTTTTTTGTAAATTTAATTCTAGCATTGGTTTTTTTCGTATTCGTACGTTGAGTGCGAATGTGTAAATACGAAGTATTTGTTTATTTGTATACAAATATTTTATTATTGTTTTTTCTTATAAATATAGAAAATAGATATTCTATTTCAAAATAGTATAAGTAAATATTTTATGCGTCGTCCTAGATTCGCCAAACTTTAATTTATTTCTAAAAGACTATTCTATTTCATTATACAAGTATAATTAGTAATTTAGAAAATAATCTTCTATGTAGTATTATATTTGCATCAAGGTACATGAAATCTAATTCATGTATATATTTTAATTTTTAATTTTCAAAATTATTTATTATATTATTTTTAAAAGTTATAAGAAGATATTTGTAAATTAGTTTATTATGATTAAATCAGAAATTGATTTTAATGAATAAGCTTTAAATAGTTTTTGAATTAAAGATAAGATTATTTTGTTTTATATTTTTGAGAGATATTATTGAATTGAATTTTAAGTGGTTTAAATTAAGAGAGAGATTTATCCATTGGAATTTAAACTAATTCTAATCTCTATCCAATCTTCACCTCCTATATAAGGAGAGCCCGTTGCTCCTTCTCCATAGAAATTTCACAACCCTACTTTTCCTACCACATCCAAGGTGTCGTGCATCGTGTCAGTGTCGCCTTTCTCTTCCATTATATTTTCTTTTGCAAATACTATATTTCTCTGTCCCGTTCGACAATCCCGGACTCGACACCATCCAAACCACCATCGCTCCGCCAACTCTTCCAACCCCGACCAACTCGCCACCATCCAAACCATCGCCAACCGCTGCTCCTCTCTATCACCTATGCCACCGCTTGTACCTCTCATCCAGCCCCAGTGATTTTAGACCCCACCACCACAGACCCCGACCACAACATTGGCCACCGACCCGGCCAACAACCCGTCTCCACCAGACCACCTACACCCTCAAACTCCTCCTTCTGGCTATCGAGGCAACACCACCACTACCACGAATAGCAGCCCGCCATCCTCACAACTGTCCCTACCGTCGCTTAGCGGGACGCCTCAACCCTTTCGACCAGACACACTGTCCTCCTACAGCAGCCGACCACGACTCTGGCACCACCGCCACCAAAAATCTTACTACATTACCGCCACCACCGGCGTAGCCACCACCACCATCACTATCACCATCATAAAAGCCAAATAAACAAACAAAAGCCACCACCATCCCTTACCTCCGGCGTCGCATCCTCGCACAGCCTTCACCGTTGCCATCGCCTGACCCTGGCGCCACCGCTCTCTCGTACGGTCAGGAACCATAGAGCCCAGATCTGGGCCGCTTGTAGCTAGATCCAGCATCCACCCTGATCGTCATCCTCATACGGGGTGACAGACGCAGCGCCGAACCAGACCTCCCCTGCAACCTCTCCGCGCCTCCAATGGTGTCGGTCTTCTCCGTACAGCCGTCAGCTTCGCATACCGCTCCTCGGCAACCGGTGCGTCGTCTACTCATGTGATCCCTCCTCTCTCGTCTTCTTCATCCCCCTCTCACAAAATTTGGTTTCCTTCAGAGAATGTAACTTCTCTCTCTTACGAAAGAACAATGTCTCTCTTTTACGAGAGAATTCAAATTCTTCAATTTTTTTATAAACTCCTCGAAAGGAGGAGAGCAACATAAGTGATCTTTTCTATGGATTCCAATAGTTTGGAAGGTTGTGATAACCTTTGTCATTATTATGTTATTATAATAATTATTACTATTAGGATATGTATTAAAGTATGTTCTAATATATATGTAGTAGTACAAATACCAAAGAGCAATTATATTTATTATTTTTCTTATTACTAATATTATTATATAAAAATATATCTACAAATATTTCTTCTAAAATAAATTACTAGGCTTTGATCTTACGTGTAATTTCAAAATTTGGGTTGGAAGCCATAAAATATGTTATTGTTTATTTTATGGTATTTTAAATACATCTTCACCCAACTAGTTAAAATATTAGTTCCGATATAAAAATGATTTTTATTTTCAAAATATTATTCAAAAAGTATTTTGGCAACTACAATATAGTTTCCAAATTTATAAAAATGTTTTCCTAGTATTCTTCTAGTATTTAACTAAAGTAGTTTTACTGAACAAAATATACTTTTCCAAATATTTTACTAAAATAGTATATATTTCTATTTTCACAAAACTCTCCTCAATTATCACCATTGATCGTGTTTAATTATCCTTCCCTATTTTTCTCGTGATTTCAAACCATTACATCTCGGCCATGACTATTGGACTATTGGGACATGTCAGAACACCGCACCATGCCAGGCGACACACCAAGCAAGATCACTTGCCTTATTTACTGTTTATATTCAATCTGTATTTTTTTTATATTACATATTTTCTGCCTGTTTATTTTTCAGTTGCGCCTTTGACTGTTGTTCGTGATTTACTTGCTTTCCATTTTCTCGATGCAAATGCTAGTCTTACTACTTTCTTGTCTCTAATCTATGCATATGGACTTAGAAGTTAAGGGACTACCATTTGTTAGTGTACTCATAAACTTTGTCACGACCGTGTCACGGAATATGTGTGAGATGAGTAGCATGTAGAGGTCCTTGCATATTGGCTGATCACTCGTGCGCACGCATTAGGTCTAACTGCTAATAGAGGCATGTTAGGAGACTTAGTAGTTAGTAGAGGTATATGGTCATAGATGCGACTTAATAGGCATAGGGTGGGGAGAGCAGTTCCTTGACGTATGGGCCACCTTTACACTTCCCTTATTATACCTGTGAGCTCCACCGGAGACACAGGACATTGATGCCCTCTGACGTTTGCGAAACGTTATTGACGAACCTATTATACTGATGCCCTCTGACGTTCACATGAGCATTATAGACGTAGGCACCTGATTCCCGAAGGAAAAGGACGATGCCAATTTTCAGAAGCCAGAGTGCCCACGTTCAGAAGGCCTATTGTTAACTGCACAATCAGAGCAAAATGGTTAGGTGACCTTAGTTTATGTCATGTCACCCCCGTTCCATTAGTAGCTTGGAACAATGTCGCATCGCGGAATAGTGTGCTACCCCTTGTCCTTGTTTAGTTGTAGGGGCAGTCCATAGTTTCGATGATGAGATATTGAGCCTTGTTATGATTAGGACTATTTTGCTTTACTTGTGACTTATGACATATTATATATTTAGTTCACTATGGCATGTTCTTTCTGTATCTTGTTACGTCCCTCTGAGGACCTAGTGATCTCTCCAGGTGGGTGCTTTTTATGATGTTTCATAGGTGCTCTAGCCAAGTTCGTGGTCTACCTTTTCTATCGAGGAGGATTGCTCTTGGATGGCCCATTGCAAATTTTTATCTATCCTTTTCTTGTATATTCTTCTTCTCATTTAAATAATTGGTAGTAGATTTATCTTCGCCCAACGTTTATACAAATGACAATTTTAAAGTTAATTTTATATCACTATTCTTTTATATATGTCGATGAGATTTAGTTATGATGGTTTACAGCATTTCACAGCTTATGTATACATACGAGGTTTCCATATATTGGAGTATACTTCGTATGTGTGCAGCTGACATGTCTACGTACTTAGTCCTAAGTATTTGGATTGGGGCATTACATGTTTTTGTGGTGGCCCATGCAGGTCGAGTTTGCCATTTCGGTTACATTACTGTACCGAGCGGGCCTGCATATAGGATTAGAGTCTAGGATCTCATCCACATGCTTGATCTCCTCCCTTGACTCCATTTTTTGATCTCTCGTTCGACTTTCATGATTTGCATCTTGCTTGAACTCTTCCTACCAAAATCCTTGTTCTCGTGCTTGATAGCAGTTAGGAAGATGACTGCACTAGTATATAATCATAGTTCAAACACATGGCTAGAAGGATTACCTTAGCAATTAGTGTGCAATAGAGGTCCAATGTGAGTTACAAAGGCATTTTATACTTTAAGGATCGAGGAACTCTATTTTCCTAAAAATATGATCGTGTATTAAGGATTAGTTAATTCCAAGTTGGGTAGTAGCAATATTACTAACTTCGAAGGATTGTTAGAATTTTATTTTGAAACTACTAGGTGGTATACACGAGAGGACCGATAGATTTCCTAAAATTTGAGAAAACAAATTAATCTTTAATTTTGAAGGTTTTAGAAAAATATTTATGATTTATTGGGTTTATAGCTATTCATATTTTTGAGGATATGAAATCGATTTGTGGAAAATTTTAAATTTCCAATTGTGTCATATGATCTATGATTGATAAATGTATTTAGATTTTGAGTTTAAAGCTTCGATTTTGGGGGAAAATGGTGGGGAAAAAATGTATGTATATTTGATTTGCGATATGCTAAGAGTTGATCTCGAGATTGATTAAAAGGTTGAAAATTTTAAAGTTAGAATTTGTTTGACGACCTCAACCGACTAGAGAATATGGAAGTTTATTTTATGCATATGGAAAAAAAAGAATTTGGATTTGTGATAGGCTAATGGTTTATCTCAAGGATGATTAAAACTTCTAATAATGATTATACTTGACGACCTAAGGTGATTAGAAATTTTAATAGATTATTTTGAGAATTATATTGAGAAACTTTTGAGGAACTCAATTTATAGCTTTAGATCTTATCGTAATAAGGAACCAAGATGGAAGCAAGGTCGTCCTAATGAGAGTAAAGGTACCCCCTTAGTTTCCATATCACCCATGACCATGATAGTTGTATATACACAAGTGTAGTTAGTCATCGACCAAATCATGTGACTATATCTTCATCTCGAGTTACTCACCCTCCCTTAAACTCTTGGTCTACTGTTATCACCTTCTACTCATTTGAAACTTAGAATGATTAGAATCGTCCCTTAAATCGTTCTCCCAACCTAGTTGACTATCTTCTCCCTAGAAACCGTGGCCCTAACTTATTTTATCTTGATATACTTGATTCCTTAATAGTCTTTACTTCATGTTTTATCTTGATCCTTTTTTTACTTTTGTACGTTAATTAGCAAACCTTATTTATCACCCAAACCCTGCCACGATCATTACTAACTATATATGTCCTTCCTATTTGAATTGCTTCACTTATTAAATGATTTTTTATTAAATTCCTTCGTGAATCATGCAACCTTGTTTCTTATATGATTTTCTTGTGTAAATATGAAAAATTGATCACGACACCCTTCAGTAATATGAGACTCGATTGGTAAACCCCATAGAATTTTTTTGATAGTGAGCTAGGATGACTATATAAGATGGGACAATTGAAATATGTGGTCAACCCTACTAGATAAATGGAGGAATGTACTGTGGATCAAAGGTAAATACACTCCACAGTTGACAACAATTAGTTAATCAAACTTTGAGTGCGAGTTCTTTTAATTTTGATGTTTTAAGGAATATGTTTCAAAGATGATTATTGATATGAATTTAGGATGAGTTTCATTTTGCCATACAAAATTAAAGATTATTAAAGTCTAATTTTCGAGGAAGACACTAATAAATAAAGGATGGAGGAATTTTCATTTATGATAAAGATCGTGTTATAAGGATATGATGAAAAGAGTGTACACTCTCGGTTGACAAATTAGCTCCCAAGATTTCACAAATATTGAAGGTGCTATTTTATTTTTTTACTTTAAGGATAAGTACGAATTTTCGACAAAGAAAAAGGTTAAATTATTTTTGACTAAAATATATTGAAGGATTATTGAATACCTACTTTTGAAGAGATTAGGAACGGTGAAATCTATTTTGAGGAAGATATTTATATATTTAGATATGTTGGAGAAGTAGATTAGAGATTCATTGAATTTGAACTGGGTGGACTTATTGAATTGCTATCGTAAAATATCGGATAATGTATACATTTGGAATTCAAATTTTTGTGAGATGTATAAAGAAGAAATTAAATTTATGGAATATAAATCTTGAGAACAATAATACAATAGATAAAAAGTTGAATATAGAAAAGCATTGACGATTATGTTAAAACACGAAGTCGAGGGTTATGACGATATCAAACACAAGTTAGATTTTGAAAATTGGGTTAGTGATCATAAATGTTAATTATTGTTGGATAGTAGCGTGGATCGAATTCGATACTGACGGGTTGTCATGAGATACCTTCCAAACTATACCTTGAATTTATTTTTCCTACTTGCCCAAAATTGCAATTATTTCAAATTGAATGTTTTTCGTGTATGACTTTTTTTCCTCGCCGAATAATTTGATCAAGTTCTTATCGAGGTGCTCTTTCTATCTCTTCAACACTATCTACCCCATCTATTCCTAAATTCCGAGGATGAAATTTTTATAAGTTGGGTAGGATGTAAACCCCCTAAATTTTTACTATGATTTTTTTGTAAATTTAATTCTAGCATTGGGATTATTTTCGTATTCGTACGTTGAGTGGGAATGTGTAAATACAAAGTATTTGTTTATTCGTATACAAATATTTTAATTTTTTTCTTATAAATAGAGAAAATAGATATTCTATTTCAAAATAGTATAAGTAAATATTTTATGCGCCGTTCTAGATTTGTCAAACTTTAATTTATTTCTAAAAGACTATTCTATTTCATTATACAAGTATAATTAGTAATTTAGAAAATAATGTTCTATATAATATTATATTTGCATGCAAGCTACATGAAATCTAATTCATGCATATATTTTAATTTTTGAAAATATTTATTATATTATTTTTAAAAGTTATAAGAAGATATTTGTAAATTAGTTCATTATGATTAAATAAGAATTTTATTTTATTGAAAAAGCTTTAAATAGTTTTTGAATTACAGATAAAATTATTTTGTTTTATATTTTTGATAAATATTATTGAATTGAATTTTAAGTGGTTTAAATTAAGAGACGGATTTATCCATTGGAATTTAAACTAATTCTAATCTCTATCCAATCTTCACCTCCTATATAAGGAGAGCCCGCTTCTCCTTCTCCATAGAAATTTCACAACCCTACTTTTCCCACCACAACCAAGGTGTCGTGCATCGTGTCTGTGCCGCCTTTCTCTTCCATTATATTTTCTTTTATAAATACAATATTTCTCCGTCCCGTCCGACAATCCCGAACTCGACACCATCCAAACCACCGTCGCTCCCCCAACTCTTCCAACCCCGACCAACTCACCACCATCCAAACCACCGCCGACCGCTGCTCCACTCTATCACCTGCGCCACCGCCTGTACCTCTCATCCAGCCCCAGTGATTTTAGACCCCACTACCACAGACCCCGACCACAGCATTGGCCAACGACCCGACCAACAACCCGTCTCCACCAGACCACCTACCACCTGAAACTCCTCCTTCTGGCTATCGAGGCAACACCACCACTACCACGAATAGCAGCCCATCCTCCTCACAATTGTCCCTACCGCCGCTCAGCAAGATGCCTCAACCCTTCCGACCAAACACACTGTTCTCCTATAGTAGCCGACCATGACTCTGGCACCACCGCCACCAAAAATCTCACTACATTACCGCCACCACCGGCGCAACCACCACCACCATCACCATCACAAAATCCAAATAAACAAACACAAGCCACGACCATCCCTTACCACCGACGTCGCATCCTTGCACAGCCTCCACCGCTGCCATCGCCTGACCCCGGAGCCACCGCCCTCTCGCGCGGTCAGCAACTATAGAGCCCAGATTTGGGCCATTCGTAGCCAGATTCGACGGCCACCCTGATCGCCGTCCTCACGCGGGGTGACAAACGCAGTGCCAAACCAGACCTCCCCCGCAACCTCTGTGCCTTCAACGGTGCCGGTCTTCTCCGCGCAGTCGTCAGCTCCGCGTACCACTCCTCGGCAACCGGTGCGTCGTCTGCTCAGGTGATCCCTCCGCTCTCGTCTTCTTCATCCCCCTCTCTCACAAAATTTTGTTTTCTCCAGAGAATGCAACTTCTCTCTCTTACGAAAGAACAATGTCTCTCTTTTACAAGAGAATTCAACTTCTTCAATTTTTTTATGAACTCCTCGAAAGGAAGAGAGCAACATAAGTGCTGCTTTCTTTGGATTCCAATAGTTTGGAAGGTTGTGATAACCTTTGTCATTATTATGTTATTATAACAATCATTACTATCAGGATGTGTATTAAAGTATGTTTTAATATATATGTAGTAGTACAAATACCAAAGAGCAATTATATTTATTATTTTTCTTACTACTATTATTATTATACAAAAATATATCTATAAATATTTCTTCTAAAATAAATTATTAGGCTTTGTGCTTAGGTGTAATTTCAAAATTTGGGTTGGAAGCCCTAAACTATATTATTGTTTATTTTATGGTATTTTAAATACATCTTCACCCAACTAGTTAAAATATTAGTTCCGATATAAAATTGATTTTTATTTTCAAAATATTTTTCAAAAAGTATTTTGACTACTACAATATAGTTTCCAAATTTTTAAAAATGTTTTCCTAGTAGTTTTCTAGTATTTAACTAAAGTAGTTTTACTAAACAAAATATAATTTTCAAGGTATTACAAGTATTTTACTAAAATAGTATATATATATATATATATATATATATATATATATATATATATATATATATATATATATATATATATATTATCTATTTTCACAAAACTCTCCTCGATTATCACCATTGATCGTGTCTACTCATTCTTTCCTATTTTCTCGTAATTTCAAACCATTACACCTCGGCCATGACTATTGGACTATTGGGACATGTCAGAACACCGCACCAAGCCAGGCGACACACTAGGCAAGATACTATGCCTTATTTACTGTTTATATTCAGTCTGAATTTTTTTATATTGCATATTTACTGCCTGTTTATTTTCAGTTGTGCCTTTGACTGTTGTTTATGATTTACTTGCTTTTCATTTTCTCGATGCAAGTGTTATTCTTACTTCTTTCTTGTCTCTAATCTATGCATATGGAGCAAGAAGTTAAGGGACTACCGTTTGTTAGTGTACTCATAAACTTTGTCACGGCCGTGTCACGGGATATGTGTGAGATAAATAGCATGTAGAGGTTCTTGCGTATTGGCTGATCACCCGTGCGCATGCGTTAGGTCTAACTGGTAATAGAGGCTTGTTAGGAGACTTAGCAGTCATTAGAGGTATATGGTCATGGATGCGACTTAATAGGCATAGGGTGGAGAGAGCTGTTCCTTGACGTATGGGCCACCTTTACACTTCCCTTATTAGACCTGTGAGCTCCGCCGGAGACATGGGACATTAATGTCCTCTGACGTTCATGGAACGTTATGGACGAACCTATTATACTGATGCCCTCTGACGTTCACATGAGCATTATGGACATAGGGACGATGCCAATTTCCAGAAGCTAGAGTGCCCATGCGTAGAAGGCATGTTCTTAACTGCATAATCACAGTAGAATGGTTAGGTGACCTTAGTTGATGTCATGTCACCCCCGTTCCACTACTAGCTTGGAACAATGTCGCATCACGGAATAGTATGCTACACCTTGTCCGTGTTTGGTTGTAGAGGTAGTCCACTGTTTCGATGATGAGATATTGAGCCTTATTATGATTGGGATTATTTTACTTTACTTGTGACTTGTGACATATTATATATTTAGTTTATTATGACATGTTCTTCCTGTATCTTGTTACGTCCCTCTGAGGACCTGGTGATCTCTCCAGATGGGTGCTTTTCATGATATTTCGTAGGTGCTCTAGCCAAGTTCGTGGTCTACCTTTTCTATCGAGGAGGATTGCTCTCGGATGGCCCATTGCAAATTTTTATATATCATTTTCTTGTATATTCTTCTTCTCATTTAAATAGTTGGTAGTGGATTTGTCTCCACCTAACATTTGTACAAATGACAATTTTAAAGTTGATTTTATATCGCTATTCTTTTATATCTGTGGATGAGATTTAGTTATCATGGTTTACTGCATTTCACATCTTATGTATACATAAGAGGTTTTCATATATTGGAGTATACTTCGTATGTGTGCACCTGGCATGTCTACATATATACTTAGTCCTAAGTATTTTGGGAGTAGGGCATTACAAGTTCCCAAAATTGATTTCGTTCAAATTGGTTCAATTCCTCTTGCATAGCATCTAACCAAAAAGTATCGTTACATGCTTCTTCAATATTTTTGGGTTCAAGCTATGAAATAAAAGCAACACATGAAGCTATATCTTTACTGACACCCCTGGTAATCTCACCAATTACCAAGTCCTTGGGATGGTCTGCCAACAATCTCATTTTTTTGGCATATCCTCTGGATTGCTGGTTCCGACTTCTGGTTCTGTATATGATCTGCTTAGAGAATCAGCTGGTGCTTTGTGTGAAGGTTCTGCAGAAGCTGTACTTGTGTCTTCATTATCATCATCGACTGAGTGTTGATTGAGTTCGTCAAATGTAACATTTATCGATTCTTCGATGATCATGGTTTTCTTGTTGAAGACTCTGTACCCTTTGCACTTTGCCGCATAACCTAAAAATATACCTTCATCGGCCTTTTCGTCAAATTTACTCAGATTGTCTTTAGTGTTAAGAATAAAGCATTTACAACCAAATATTTTAAAATAAGAGACAGTAGGTGTTCTATCAAACCATAGCTCATAGGGAGTCTTCTTCGATATAGGTCGAATTAGAATCCTATTGAGAACATAGCAAGCTGTATTGACAACTTCAGCCCAAAAGTATTTTGGTAGACTAAACTGGTTTAACATTAATCTAGCCATTTCGGATAAAGTACTATTCTTACGTTCCACAACTCCATTTTGTTGTGGAGTTCTATGACAAGAGTAGAACTCATGCAGATAACCGTGTGTGTCACAAAATTGCTTGAACTCTCCATTCTCAAATTCACCGCCATAATCGCTTCGAATACGAGTGATCATAAAACCTTTTTCATTTTGAACTTTGTTGCAAAAGGTGACGAATTCTGACAATACATCATTCCTGCGTGCAAAAAATATACTCACGTATGTCTAGAGAAATCATCAATGCATATAACTTACCACCTAGGCTAGCAATTCTACTAGGTCCAAATAAATCCATATGCAGTAATTGTAGAGGTCTAGTGGTACTTACAGCGTTCTTGGACTTAAATACGGATAGGGTAGCTTTGTTCTTTTTACATTCACTACATACCGTATCCTTCTTAAAAGAAATGTCTGGTAAGCCTCGTACCAACTTCTTTGTGGATAATCTTAAGATTGTGTCCATATTTGCATGACCGAGTCTCATGTGCCATAGTTGACTCTCATCACTTTTGGCCATCAAGCATCTACCTACTTTGTTAGCATCTTCTAACAGATAAAAAACATATATATTGGCTTCCCGGATACCTTCAAAGATAGTACTACCAGTTGAGCTATCAACTATTGTACACTTGTCTTTGATAAAGTTAATACCAAAACCAGGGTAAGCTAAATGACTTATGCTGAGCATATTATGTTTTAACTCGGTAACTAGACAGACATCTTAAATCACATGGTAGGGGCCTTACCAATATTGCCGATACCAATTATGTACCCTTTCAAATTATTACCGAAGGAAACGTATCCTTTTTTCTTCTTCGACAGTGTTGCGAATAATGAAGCATCATCGATCATGTGCTGTGAGCAACCGCTGTCGAGGATCCATTTGCTTCTAGCATGTGAAGGGTATTTCACCTACAAAAGAATTTGCATATGAAAACTTTGGTATCCATTTCTTGTAGGGTCCTAGAATGTTAGTTTTTAGTATCCATACATAAATCTTTAAATCAACAACTTTCTAACTCTACATGAAGAAGAAATATGACCAATGGTGTCACAATAGTGACATCTAGCATGTTGAATGTTTGAATGCAGTGTGTTGTGTATTATTGGTAGGTCTTAGTTTTCTAGTATAGAAGAATGCATGCCTATTTGTCTTCTTGGGCAATGTTTTGGTTTGGTTTGGTCTGACAGTGTTGGGTTTGACAGTGTTCCGACGATTCGGTAAATAACATTTGTTAGGGCAGGAAGCAGCAACTTCAGGCTAGTTTTTTAACCTAATTTCCAACATTTTGGAGGTGTCATGTAAAGATCTTAAATCAGCACTAAGTGCATCATTTCTAATCAATGCATACTGAAGACTCTTCTTCTCCTTGAGTAAGTCTTCCTCTAGCTGGGTAATGGTCTTGTCCTTTTCTTAGGATAGTCTTTTGGTCTCGTGTAATAACAGCTTACCAGAAGAAAGCTCACCTACCTCACTAGAATTATCACTACTTCTAACCTCAGCTAGTAGGTCGATAAGTCTTCCTATTTCACCTTTGTACTCCTTAAGTACCTTCTTAGAGGTCTGGTGCCACACATAGTTTTGTGTCTGTTTTCTTTGCTCTAAGACACAACATTATTGCTGAGTATCTGGGTAGGACTTGTAATATATTAACCGGAGGAGGCATTATCCTGGTTAATAATATCTGCAAAGGGGGGAGAGTTACATTAGGAGGCTGAGATTTGAGCCTGTACTTGCTCGTAATGCCCCTTCCGAGGTACGATATGGTACTCGGAATGGATTGGTTGAGCATGCACCATGCTAGTATAGACTGTAGAGGAGGTAGGGTTCTGTTTAGACCACCGGGAGAACCAAAGTTTGTGTTTGCCACGGGAGCAGCTGAGCCGGTAGATGGGTTCTGTCGAGCTTTAATGGCGGGGCATGAATTACCGCATCTATTGATAGCTGATTTCAAGGATGTTTTCCTGAGGAGTTGCCTGGGATGCCGCCAGATAGAGATGTTGAGTTCTTTATAGACTTAGTGCCGGGTGCTGAGCCTATTTCATAGCAAGTCTATAGGATCAACAACAGCGAGTTGGCAGAGATGAAGAAGCAAGTCGATAAGCTATAGGACAAGGGATTTATCAGATCCTGTTCATCACCTTGGGGTGCGCCAGTTCTGTTTGTACCGAAGAAGGATATTACGATATATATGTGTATCGATTATAGAGCGCTCAACAACCTCACTATCAAGAACTTTGATATTGATGATAAAGAATCTGCTGATAATCTGGAGGTAGAAATCTTTGTCGTAGCAGTCGTCGTATCTTTGGCCAACTCCATACAGGAGCTTTGCCGACTCTCGTACGGATGTGCTCGAGTTGTCCCCACCAAGCAAAGGTACGTCCTTTGAGCCTATAGGCTGCAAGGTAAAACAGTCTCTCTTTAGGGATGTTCATGTATTCGAAGAAGCGTTCTACTTCTGTGAGCCAGTCAAGAAAGTCTTCAACGTGTAGTCGACCATTGAAAGAGGGAAGATCCATCTTCATTTTGAAATCACCTCCTCCTTCGTAGTCACCTTGCCCCCGTCGTTGGTATGCATAGCTCCGTCGTTGTTGGTTTACATAAATGGTTTGGGGGTCCTGACGATGGGATTCCTGCAGGCTGAAATCATCGTTGTCGCTGTCTTCGCAGTATTCCTTGTGAGGGCCCCCACTGTTGTGGCTACGATGCGGAACCTTTTGTGTACGACGGGTAGTAGGACGAGCATTTGCGTCTCTCGTCTCTGTAGGCGATATTCCTGTAATATCAACGACTTCGCTGGATTTGATTCTAAGAAATCCCAGCACTCCATCCAATTTGTCAAACAGGACATCAATATTTTTTGACAAGGCTTCAATGTTGTTATACATGGCATCAAACTCCTTACATGTGACAGGTTTCACCATTGTTTTTTTGAGAAAGAAGAATTCCCAAAGGTTTCCAAACGAATTGGAATCCTCGATCTGTGGGGCTCTGATACCACTTGACGCAGCGGGACAGCGGAACGGGCTTACCTTCGTGCTTGGCAATGTCCAAGTCGATCGATGATGACGATAACTAGACCACAGTTGCTTGGTGAGAGCAAAGCGGTGCAGTAAAAACTCCGATGGAGGGCCTTATGAGGGGTCCGCACGAAGGTTGTTTGAAAACCTCAAGCGAGGGGCTTCCAAATTCATGGAACAGTCGAGTCCACGACCAAAAAAATAAGAGAACAAATATCAAACTTTAAAGAAGAATTTTATTGATTATAAGTTGTTCTCAATTGCATACAAAATGTGCCTATTTATAGGGCTTTTGTAACAACCTAATCCTAATAAAATAAAGATAAAATCTATCCTAATAAAAGATAAAGTCAAAATAAGAATCCTATCATAAATAGGATTATAAAAAAAGTAAAGAAAAGAAAAAGGAATCCAAGAGGGAAGAGGAAAAGAAAAGGAATCCTAGAGGGACTAGGATTCTACGCTACATCAGGGTGGCTGCTAGTACACCTACAGCGGGAGAGGCTGGTACTTTCTTGCAGCCCTCTCCAGTTCCGTCAGAGGACGAGCTGTGGGTGACCACTGGTGGTGGTCTCTATAGGAGTACGTACTACGGTACAAGATCCTATGGTGCCCTAGTTACGACACAGTCCTCTAGGGCCTCCGCTGCATGTGTATATTTTCTACTGCCCTTGCAGGAGTCTGTCCGAGTCTAGAAGATCATTGACCGTCATATTGAGTCTCTCCGTGACGAGATGCTACGAAGGATGCAAGAGCAGCCCCAGTCTCAGTCGTACACGGACGATGCCACACTCATCGTACGATTTGATACGCTCAAGCGCAGCATCATGGAGCTCAGGGATATGATTGAAAGGACAGAGGGTGGCATTACTGATCTTAGAGCGTCGACACAACGCAGCATGACAGAGCTGCAGGAATCACAGCTGTCCATGGGCGAGAGGCTGACATTGATGCAGGATTCGATGGTTGATAGCATTACAAGGCTGTTATCTATCACGGATTCATACAACCATCGACTAGCAGCATTGGAAAAGATACGTCCTCCTGGTGCGCCTTTATCGTTACCGACTAAACTGACTTTACTGCCTTCTTCATCGACACCGACTCTACCAACGTCACTGCCTTCATCTACGTCAGTGTCGATTTTACGGGAGCAGTATGAGTTGTTCTTATCCCTGATGCACGGCGGTGTCCATCCTCCTCTAGATCAGTAATAGTCCTAGTTAGGACAGTTTATTGGTTGTTTGTGTGTAGACCCATGATATTGGGTATGAATATTATACATTTGTTGAGGCTTTCAGACTTTATTTCTTGCACTTATTTATGTAGATATTTATTTATTGCATTGATCTATACGACAAAATTTTCTTCAGACTAGAATTGTAATTCAAATTATACTTTATTATTCATATTAAATGTATTTGAATTTACCGGTGTTGAGTGTTCCACCGAAGGGGTCGGCGAACCCAGGGAATTCAACTGAGGGTTGCTCCGTGTCTATTGATATTAATTATTAATTAATAAACTGCAGGGAAACCATTCTGTTTTCTATTTTTATTTTTTCACTACAAATTTAGCGACTTAGCGATGTTCAGCGACGCGGCTGTAGTCGCTAAGCGTCGCTGACTTCCTACATATTAGCAACACTTAGCGACTATGATGCATTGCTAAATGTCGCTAGTAGTCGCTAAACGTCTGTGATGCACCGACGGTCAATGTCATATATAAGTGTCGATGTTAGTTGCTAGACGTCGCCATTACGTCGCTAAATCCTGCAACTTGTACCGACAGTTGGCGACAACATTTCCATCGCTAAGTTTTGTGACATTGTGTCGCTAAACGTCGCAAAATTTACGACGTATATACATCGCTGAAATATGTCGCTATTGTGACGCTTAGCGACGTTTCTGTGGTCAGCGACTTGATGAAACGCGACAACCCAAAAACGTTGTCGATTATGTCACAAATTTTTTTAAAGTTTTTTCACATTTTATTGACATTTTAAGGCATCACTAATTTTACATATTCTGGTAGTGGTTACGTGACCCTTATTAATTGTTGTTTATACTCAGTATTTCATGGCATGTTATTATGTATCATGTTACGTCTCTCTGCGGACTTGGTGATCTTTCCAGGTGTAGACGATTAGGCCTTTTCATAGGAGTACGGACCAGGACCAGACTCTTCATTCTCGGTCGAGGAGGTCTTACCTCCCGATCACATTGGATTCCTTTAGTGAGGGATTATTTGGTTGCTACTTTTCTTTATTGATTTTTAGGAGGTCGGAATCCATATTCTTTCTAGTTTGATTCAGTCACTTAGTAGTGGATTTGTCTCCACCACCCAATTGTAGTTCATTTGAACATTTCGTATTTGAGTCAGTTTATATATTTGATTTGTTATTCCTTTTACATCCTCTGGATGAGATATAGTGTACCCTTGACCGTGATTTATCTACAATGAGATATAATCATTTTACAACTTACTATGTATATGTAGATTCCATATATTGTAGTAGCCTTCATATACATACAGCTGGCATGCTCGCGTATTCCTAGTAATCCCTATATTTGGACTGGGGTGTGATAGTATCAATCTGATACACTGTCATCAAATAAGTTGTCTGAATACCCTACACATTTGAAGATGGTGCTCCAAAAATAAAGAGAACATCATATGATCTTATATTATATACGACCGGTAAACCATGCATTATCTGGCATATCGTATTCTTTGAATATTCGGGATGGGACAAATAATTCTCGTTGATCTACCTTTTATGAGTTATGGTACAACCAATGCAATAAATAGAATCCAGGGTGTAATTGCTGATTGGAATAGTCGATACCAGAATTATAGTGTGAGGAATATGTCTCCCGAATTAGCATTTTGGATGAATGTAAGTTCTAACTTACTATCTTTTGGATTGTTAAGTACAGTTAATGTGCTAAAATTTTATTTATATTATGCCGATATTGGTAAATTTACTTATAGGCAATAGTGGGGTGCCCTCATATGAGCAACAAAGCATACACATTTGAAGAGCCAAGGTTCAAGTGTAGAGCCATAGATGATTCTAGTTTGCATGCTTTTGTTGATGGCGTATCTGAATTGGTATGAGTTCATTACAAGTTTCAATTATATATACATGGATATTATACGAATTTTAATTTGCAAGTTTCATGTTTCAGAGTGTTGTATACCGACAATCTTTCTAAGAACAAGAGAGCTATTTGTGGGAGCATGGTTGAGAGCTTATGCAGGATCTTGTGACTCGTGTTGATCTGTTGGGTCTTAAACATGAGCCTGAAATGCCTCTATAACATACACATATCCTACCAAATTATTAGGTCGCCGCTGTTAGTTGGAGACAATCCCGTCGTCGTAGGGAGGATGGCGGAAAGGAAACTAGTCAGCAGTACGATGGAGAGGAAACTAGTCAATAGTATGCTAGAGAGGGCATTAATCAGCAACACGATGGAGAGGGCACTAGTCAACAGTAAACTGGATAGGATATTTCTTTACACTATGTTGGAGAGGGCACTAGTCAACAGTAAACTGGAAAGGATATTTCTTTACACTATGTTGGAGAGGGCACTAGTCAACATTAAATTGGAGAGGATATTTCTTTACACTATGTTGGAGAGGGCACTAGTCAATAGTACACTGGAGATGGCACTTCATTAGCATTTCAACCATATGACCAATAGTTGTCGACTCCATTGGTAGAGGGTCCTTTTTCAGATATGTCATAAAATACACAATTCTTTTCAACTCCATCAGCATTAATGCCTACCCAAACTCAAGAGGTGGAGGAAGAGAAGGAGGGGGAGGAGAATACAGAGAACCGAATAGGGTTAATAGGCCTCAGACTAGAACAATAAAAGAATTACAAATGACTTCACCGAGGCATTAGTTAGATGTAACAATGTCTGGCTAGTACAATATTTGAAAGTTTGAAATGAAACAATATTTGTCAACCTTTCTTATTTCAAACATTGATTATGAAAGCTAGTACAATCTTTGACAATTCTTCATTTGTAACAATGTTTGGCTAGTATAATATTTGAAAGTTCGAAATGAAATAATGTTTGTCAACTTTTTTTACACTACCAAAATATGTCAATTTAGCGACGGCCAGCTCCGTCGCCCATATGTCGCTAAATAGTATTAGCGACGGATCACTGACGAAAATTGGTCAAAACATTCCGTCGGTAAATAGCTCGTCGCTAATAACGATCCGTCGCTAAGCAGTCGTCAAGCAACGGAATAGTAACGGCTTTCCGTCATCATAATTCGTTGCATTAGCGACGACTTCCCGACGGGCTTTCGTCGAATTCAAGTATTACGTACTGAATTGTGTGGACGCTAGCGACGGATAGTCCGTCGGTAAACCGTCGTAACAGTGTATCAGAGGGTATCGTTCCATCGCTATTCCGTCGAACGCCGTCGCTAATAAAGGACGGCTTAGCGACGGATCCCTGACGGATAATCCGTCGACATTGTTCTGGAAATGCTTGACATTTTCAGAACACTAGCGACGGATATGTCGTCGCGACTCCGTCGCTCATCCGTCGACATGGCGACGGATTACTGGCGGAATATCTGTCGCCATAGATCTGAAAATGCTTGACATTTCCAGAACCATGGCGACGGATATTTCGAGGCGAATCCGTCGAACATGGTATTTCCAGAACCATGGCGACGGATATTCAGATGCTAATCCGTCTACGAGGGCGACGGATCGCTGACGGAATATCCGTCGCTAACATTCTGTACATCTTCATGCCATCAGAACCTTCACGACGGATATTCCGTCGACAGGTCATCGCCATGATAGATATGTCGTCGGCTGGCTGTCGAAAATACGTCACGAACTGGAAATATTTTCAATTCTACAGATAGCAACGGATATTCCGTCGACAAGTAGTCAAAAACTGGAGATATCCGTCGCTAACCGGTCACTAGTCCGTCGCTAAGTGAGTTATTTTAAAAAAAATTGCAGGCCTTTCCCTGTTCACACAACATCCGAACATCGGACCAATATATAATTACAATATACAATCACACAACATCCAAGAATCACATATATGCATAACCACAAATATAATCCCAAATTTCCACAAATATGCATAACCACAAATATAATCCATTTAAAAACTAGTTATAATCCTAAATTTCCACAAATATGCATAACCACAAATATGCATAAGTACAAATATGCATAACCCAAACCAGTTATTGTCACGCCCCGCTCCCGTAGGAGCGATCGTCCTCGCTAAGGCGTGATGCCGCACGGGCCTAGGTTGCGCCCGTGCAAGGCCAAGTCCAGAAACGGCCGATTTGAGTCTAGGCCACAGAGTCGCACAGAGTGTCTCCATTTGCAGCGGAAGTAAAAATGAACACAAGTAGAAGCGAATCCAAATCTCTTTATTGAATTTCAAGAAGTTTACAAGCGGCGCTAGGCCGATATTACAAATCGCTCAAGCTCTCTCTCTGAAACATAAAAGGCGTGCCAAGTGGCTTACAACATGGAATGATACATGGCGATGTTCCGATACATTATGTCCTGTATAGGGTGCTTCAGCTTCTTGCAACGTTCCAAGGCCCCAGAGTTGGCTCCGCGCCTTGACACGTTCGATGGAAGCTCCGCACCCGCCGGCATCTCCTGCTATCCTGCAAGCATACTGTGGGGTTATCAGTACATTGTTATGCACTGGTGGGGAGGCTAGCTCGCCCACAATGCCATCATTACCAAACACGTTCCATTTACTTTTGTGCATCTCTATCATTCATTGTCTTTCTAATCTTGCCTTAGGATCAGTTTCATAGCATATTGCATAGCCTATCTCGTGTTACCGAACTCAAGTGTCGCATGAAAATACATGTACGACTTACCCATACTTACCGTCCGGCCTTCCCTGTTCAAGGTAAACCAAGTTAAACAACAATTCATGTATAATAACATAACACGATTCATGTACGCATTCAATATCGAGTGTGTGTCCATGTCTCGGGTTCTAGCACGTCGTGGGCATGTTCTAGCACGTCGTAGGCACGTTTTAAAGTATTACAATTCAAGCATGTTCCGGATATTACATTCAAGCATGTTCAGGAGTGTTACATATCGAGCATGTTCAGCATGTTACATTTTAAGCATGTTCTGAGTGTTATATTTCGAGCACGTTCAGGAAACACTTCATTTAGTTAACTTAGACTACTTTGATTTCAATGCAAGAACTTGCACGTGGATTGCCACCAGCATAGTCCACTTAATCTACATGCACGGGTCGCTGGCTTTACAAGCCATTTAGGACATTCCCCTGTGGCAATTCTCAACTTAGCGTAGGGTGATGGCTGGTACACCCCGTTAAGTCTCTTGAATATACCCTCCTACTTACGTCTCTTGGTGCCCAAGCCCGCACCCAAGCAGCCCGTAAGCGCCGTTGATTCCGCCTAGGCCGGCCACGGTTTACCTCCCCAACGCCCGTGCCGCAGAATCCTTCCACACGACGGCCACGGTATTTCCCCCCATCGCCCGTGCCGTTTGTCCATGACCATTTCGTATTGTCTTGTCATTTTAACTTAGCGGCTATCTCCGAGCCGTAGGCTAACCCTTAGCCATAATGCGTTATCGACCAGTTGGCGTCCGTACAGCGCGGGTAGCGAGCCCCGTTGCACGTGCCCGTCATACCTGTCGATAGCGTCTTCCATGTCTTATCTTTCATGTATTCTTTCTTTCATTTTATTCTTTCACTTGTTCGTATGTTCATAGAGTCATTCATGTGTTTGCTTATTCCTTCTTTGATTCATTCATTCATGCATTATGCAACTCTCAGTGTGGGAGTCGCCTTGGCGATCCATCGGTCCCATAGCCTTCCAATGTTACTAAACTCTACTCGGAGCGACTATGTTGATAGCCTTCCCGTTTTATTGTTGCAAACCATTCATTGTTTCATTGTTTGAACGTATAAGGGACATGAACGTGGGCTTGTGCCTTAGCACGAGCGTAAAGCGCGGTGCGAGCGTTTCTATAATTGTCGAGTTCTTTTCCATGTTCTAAACAAGCATGTAAGATGGGATTATTCCCTTAGCTAGGTGCGTTGAGTCATTTATTAGCATGCAAGATGTTATCGCCTAGCGATTCTCGTGAATGTGTCCGCATTGTTATGTGTCTAGGCTAAGCACAGACGGGTTCATCGGAGCCACCCACCTTAGCGATGTTTGCATTGGCCGAGCGATACTCCGAGCGCACCTTTGGAAGTCTAAGTCTGGATTCATCTTGACGGGCTAAGGCAAGTCTGGCATCGATTTGCATCGATACTTCATCGGGTCGAGGCAACTCTTCGGGTCGACGGCTCGTTTTGAGTCGTTGCACACGTCGTTAGGAATCGGCGTTCCGCTAGGGCGGAGCGGGTCGTTACATAATACACCACTCAAAATAAGTCTCGTCCTCGAGACTTCTTGAGTGCAGGTCATCCTATCATTCCTTTTATAGTTGATTGTACTTATTCAATTCAAGTGTTTCTTCGTCTTGGTTGTTATTTCTCTGTGTCACGGGACAGAAATATTCACACGAGGAACATTGTAACTCGTCAAATGCGGGGGTCGTAGGCTAAGGCAAATTCACTTTCGTTTATCTCGGTCATCGAGATGACCCGATTCGCTTTTCAAGCGTTCGTGTCCACGAAATCAGTATGATTTCTGCTTAGCGGGGTCGACCAAGTCTATAAAATTTTCGTCCGATTCAAGACTAAGTATTGCACTATCCTCGAGTATATCTTCCTATCAATGGTCCAATTCGTTATACCAACTTTTATTTGCACGATATCGATTCCATATCATTCACTTATTTAGGGCCAATCTTGTTGTCGTTCACGCACACTCCGCTTACACGTTTTCTTTGATTCCAAGCCACGCTCATACTAGTATCGATTCTTTACTTAACACAATTTGAAGATCTTCGACACTCTCTCATTCCTCAAGTCTTGCTTGAACTCAATGTATCACTTGGCTGGATCATGCACGCATTTCAAGCGTCCCCAAAATATATGCATTCAGCCAAGCCGCATGATAGAGAATTTGTCATTCTCACTCGAGTCGCATCGTGCACATACCCAGGCGTCCCTGAAATATATGCATGTCAGCCGAGTCTCGTGAGCAGGGTTTCCTATATTCGTGATTTACGCCATCTATCCGTGCCAATCCTCAAGATCAATCCTTCGATTGATAACTCATGAAACATGGCGTCTCGCCTACCCGCTAGGCCATCTTTTCGAGGCTAAGTCAATGTCAGGATTGGAATCATAGTTCCCCAACAATAATGCCAACACTGACCCCAATCCTAGGGTCAAACCAAAGTCGGTAGTACGGGGTTTTCTACCCAAGCTCGCGTCACTCAGATTTCTAAACATCGAGCACGATCACCTATTCGCATCAATGTATTCGTCGCACACCGCAACGAATTCAAATCCATTCAAATCACTAAATTGACATACTTCACATATCCATTCTAACCAATTCACGTATTCGATCACGAGTTCATCTAACTTGACAATATGTTGCGCCCCAATCTCATGCGAGTCCGATTATCTACGGTGGTTCATGAATCACCATGCAACGCTCCCATGGAATAATCATTCTCATCGGGGCGTAACTCTTGTTTGGGTCCAGACTAATTCATTTTCGATACGCGGATTGGACCTACTCAATCCTCAAATTCGATTCTTCAAGCACACAAATCCATTATTGAGTCACCTTCGCGTCAAACCACAAATCGAAGCACACAAATTGTTACGCCAAGCTAGGTCAATCACCCCCGCTATATGAATCACCATACCAGCGCTCACGCGGAGTGATCGCCCTATTCGGCGCGACGCATGTGCGAGGCTGGAGTTGCGCTCGCATAAGACAAGCATGTCGACGTTGAGGTTATCGTCGAAGTAAATCCAAGTATTTTTATTTTCATTCGAGCCAAGATCGATAGTCCATTCGTCATTTCGTTCAACCAGAAAATCTACGAGCCACGTCTATATTTTCTTCGACACGTTTCAACATCCCAAGTATAGCTTCCAACGGAACAATGACATTTGCACGATCGTCATTTGCCAAGTCAGAGTACCCCCGGGTTATCGTATATCGATCTTTGATACGCCTCAATACCATCGACGATATGCGTAACCTGACGATCTTCCTTTGCAACCAATTTCGAGTCATGCGACGATGCCGTTGTCCGAGTTGGATATTCCACCATTTCATTTAATATTCAAGATCAAGTTCATCTGCTATTCCTCGAGCTCGTTTCAAGATCGTTGTTCAAGATTCAAGTCACATTTCATCTGTATCAATCCGAAATCGTACGTGCGATGCTCTAAGTTTCTTCGATCAAGACCATTTATTTCCATTCGTCGTTCCGAATCGTTTTCTAACATGCGTTACCCATTCACAAGTTGCCCAGCGACATCTCGTTCGGGACTTTTAAAGTCACGGCCAACTAAGCGTGACACGTTCTAAGGCTTTGCGCGATCGGATCGCCTCGTCGACGTACTCGTTGTGTTTCGTAATCCTCAAGTTTCGCTCGAATGATTTTTCCAAGAACATCCATACACCACTCGGATTCGAGCCACTCGACTAGTCGTCGACACTCATTCTTATTCTTATTCAAACCTATCACATACACCGCTCGGGTTCAAGCCATACGGTCTAATCCTCAATCACGTTCACGTCATGCACTAAGATGTCCTTCAGATTCGTTCGACGAATCTCTAGCGTAATCGCTCACGTCACCTCGACGTACTAAGTCGTTCGCACTAATCCTCAAAATCCAAGCCAATCATTCGCGTACGCCAAAGCGTTAACTCGATAGCGTTCCTATCGATACACACTCAAAGTGTATTTCCGTTCTCGATCGAACGATACTTGATATCGCTCGCAACCCGATTGCACCCAAGAGTCGAGGTGCGCGACGTGCGGACTAAGTTGTACCGCTTAACCATCCCGCACGGACTACATTCAAGTTTGCACGCTCACTCATTCTCGTTCGCAACTCGTTTGCACCAAAGGTCTAGGTGCGCGATACTCCGCACTACTTAGCCAAAAGGCTGCGTGCATGACCATCCCGTTCGAACTATACTTCGGTCTCGTGTACTCGTTTGCTATCGTCAGCATAAGCTTATTCAAGCACGCCTTGCGTTTTGCTAACTTTTTAGCATCGGTTCCTTCCCACTCAAGTCCGTCGTGGTTCGGCACAAAGGCCTTCGCCTATTGATCCCGTTCAACCGAGTACTTGTACGAGCTTTTGTAAATATTAGACTTATTGTATGGAACATCCCAAGGCACAAGGAGAGAGAGCATACACTTCTTTTCTTCCAACCGAGCTTTCAAAACTGAGATAATCGAAATGAAGTCCAAGGACGTAAAGCCGTGCTCTGATACCAATCTGTCACGCCCCGCTCCCGTAGGAGCGATCGTCCTCGCTAAGGCGTGATGCCGCACGGGCCTAGGTTGCGCCCGTGCAAGGCCAAGTCCAGAAACGGCCGATTTGAGTCTAGGCCACAGAGTCGCACAGAGTGTCTCCATTTGCAGCGGAAGTAAAAATGAACACAAGTAGAAGCGAATCCAAATCTCTTTATTGAATTTCAAGAAGTTTACAAGCGGCGCTAGGCCGATATTACAAATCGCTCAAGCTCTCTCTCTGAAACATAAAAGGCGTGCCAAGTGGCTTACAACATGGAATGATACATGGCGATGTTCCGATACATTATGTCCTGTATAGGGTGCTTCAGCTTCTTGCAACGTTCCAAGGCCCCAGAGTTGGCTCCGCGCCTTGACACGTTCGATGGAAGCTCCGTACCCGCCGGCATCTCCTGCTATCCTGCAAGCATACTGTGGGGTTATCAGTACATTGTTATGCACTGGTGGGGAGGCTAGCTCGCCCACAATGCCATCATTACCAAACACGTTCCATTTACTTTTGTGCATCTCTATCATTCATTGTCTTTCTAATCTTGCCTTAGGATCAGTTTCATAGCATATTGCATAGCCTATCTCGTGTTACCGAACTCAAGTGTCGCATGAAAATACATGTACGACTTACCCATACTTACCGTCCGGCCTTCCCTGTTCAAGGTAAACCAAGTTAAACAACAATTCATGTATAATAACATAACACGATTCATGTACGCATTCAATATCGAGTGTGTGTCCATGTCTCGGGTTCTAGCACGTCGTGGGCATGTTCTAGCACGTCGTAGGCACGTTTTAAAGTATTACAATTCAAGCATGTTCTGGATATTACATTCAAGCATGTTCAGGAGTGTTACATATCGAGCATGTTCAGCATGTTACATTCCAAGCATGTTCTGAGTGTTATATTTCGAGCACGTTCAGGAAACACTTCATTTAGTTAACTTAGACTACTTTGATTTCAATGCAAGAACTTGCACGTGGATTGCCACCAGCATAGTCCACTTAATCTACATGCGCGGGTCGCTGGCTTTACAAGCCATTTAGGACATTCCCCTGTGGCAATTCTCAACTTAGCGTAGGGTGATGGCTGGTACACCCCGTTAAGTCTCTTGAATATACCCTCCTACTTACGTCTCTTGGTGCCCAAGCCCGCACCCAAGCAGCCCGTAAGCGCCGTTGATTCCGCCTAGGCCGGCCACGGTTTACCCCCCCAACGCCCGTGCCGCAGAATCCTTCCACACGACGGCCACGGTATTCCCCCCCATCGCCCGTGCCGTTTGTCCACGACCATTTCGTATTGTCTTGTCATTTTAACTTAGCGGCTATCTCCGAGCCGTAGGCTAACCCTTAGCCATAATGCGTTATCGACCAGGTTGGCGTCCGTACAGCGTGGGTAGCGAGCCTCGTTGCACGTGCCCGTCATACCTGTCGATAGCGTCTTCCATGTCTTATCTTTCATGTATTCTTTCTTTCATTTTATTCTTTCACTTGTTCGTATGTTCATAGAGTCATTCATGTGTTTGCTTATTCCTTCTTTGATTCATTCATTCATGCATTATGCAACTCTCAGTGTGGGAGTCGCCTTGGCGACCCATCGGTCCCATAGCCTTCCAATGTTGCTAAACTCTACTCGGAGCGACTATGTTGATAGCCTTCCCGTTTTATTGTTGCAAACCATTCATTGTTTCATTGTTTGAACGTATAAGGGACATGAACGTGGGCTTGTGCCTTAGCACGAGCGTAGAGCGCGGTGCGAGCGTTTCTATAATTGTCGAGTTCTTTTCCATGTTCTAAACAAGCATGTAAGATGGGATTATTCCCTTAGCTAGGTGCGTTGAGTCATTTATTAGCATGCAAGATGTTATCGCCTAGCGATTCTCGTGAATGTGTCCGCATTGTTATGTGTCTAGGCTAAGCACAGACGGGTTCATCGGAGCCACCCACCTTAGCGATGCATTGGCCGAGCGATACTCCGAACACGCCTTTGGAAGTCTAAGTCTGGATTCATCTTGACGGGCTAAGGCAAGTCTGGCATCGATTTGCATCGATACTTCATCGGGTCGAGGCAACTCTTCGGGTCGACGGCTCGTTTTGAGTCGTTGCACACGCCGTTAGGAATCGGCGTTCCGCTAGGGCGGAGCGGGTCGTTACAGTTATAATCCAAAATTTCCACAAATATTCCAAATTTTAAAACTATTCTTATACAATACTTCAAAGAGGAGGAGGAGTTCGATTGTCCGGTGGTGGTAATCCCTCCTACGCCCGACGAAAATACTGCTCTACTAGGTACGACGATAAGCCTTCGAAGACACTGTTCGGAAGTCGGCGTAGCTGCTTTGTAGACATGAGATCAAGGAGTGTCATCACAGTCGAAGGCGGTACCAGAGGGGCAGCAGGGTTGAAAGAAAGATGTCCGATGAAAGAAGGACCGGCAGCAGTAGTCGACGGACCGACACTAGCAGCAGACGGACCGGCAACAACAGTCGGAGGCGAAAAGTACGTGGCAATTTGCTCCCGCAAGGACGACACTGCCTCGTGTAGCTGCGTAGGCTGCGACCTAACATCATCGTCTGCCGGGGCCGCGGAAGGAGGCGGTGTCGGTAGAAATCTCTGATTCGCCATGTGCAATGGCCCTAGGGAGCCGACTCCGTACATGTGCCCTTTCTTGAAGCCGCCAACGGTATCTACGAACAAGTCGTTGCGAGCGGCCAAAGAAGAGGGCGTCCGGGCGGGCGTCGTTTTACCGACATCCTCGGTGTCAGTTAACTGAGCCCGACTAAGGGCCTCACGATACGCAGCCTATCAAATGAATGCGTTTATATTATAAAATTTACCTAAGTTGTAATCTAAATCCTATGTTTCACTATGTTAAGTGTGAATCCTAAGTTTACCTAAGTTATAGTCCGAATACTTTTAATTCTAACATAAATCTCATAAACATAAGTACTTACATCGGTCTCCTTGGCCCTCTCGTCGACGAAGCTCCCGCCCTTCCGTCTCTTGTGCGTATGCTGGAACACGTCGTGCATGGTGACCGATTCTGGCGCCCTTTCCTCCTTCACCGCCCGTTGGGTCTGTATACGAAATTTCTGTAGAACTTATTTATCTCCGTATATTAATAATACCTAATTCAATAGTGAAATAAATTTATGGTATCTCACCAGATCTGCAAGCGTCGCTGTGTGGGGCCTTGATCTCTTCGTATAAAGCCCCGCGGCCCGTCGGTTCGCCTTCGTCTTCTCCGATTTCTCCTTGTACGCAGGAGTATTTATCATATCTATGAGGTCCTCATAATAGTCCTGCTGGATCCAATTCGGCCTCGTCTGCCCCATTTTCAGGTCATGAATCATATTCCGTAACTTCTTCGAGGCAGCGCTTTTATAGGTCCTGCGGATCGCATCCTCTTAGGGGGCCACCAGTACATCGTCTAACATACAAATTCAATTATTACATAATTTAAAAAATGGTTGATTAAAGAGTAACTAATAATTAACCAGAAGATATAGATATATACCCTCAACTCGTCGAGCCAGACGTACTTCAAGTTTGGGGGCACCGACGAAAAGTTGAGGTAGGGACCATGGAAGTTAGCCCTGATAATTTCTCCAAGAGCCCTGGCAACATTAAATGGGAAAAACCTACAAAGAAGAAACGACTGGATTATTAACTTGAATAAATGAATTTTTTTTAATAAATTATCTTAAATTTACTTACGAGGTCCCCGCGGGCCATAGCTCTCGTCGGAACTCGCCTCTCGGCCTCTCTGGTGCCGTCGGAGGATCCGTGGGTCTGCGCATGTACTACCCAGTAACCGGATAGAACCGAGTATGGGGGTACTCCAGGGCCTACTGTACAGTAACTGGAGGATCCACTGGTGGATCCGTTGGTGGGTCCGATAGTGGAACGGATCCGCTAGCAGATCCGGACTCATGCCTCGATGAAGTTGTAGATCGACGGCGGGATGCGTCTGTGCCCGGGGTACTCTCCAGGTCGGGCTCGCTGGATGGGGTCACATCTCAGAAAGATTGAATGCGACCACGACCACCAGCACCACCACGACCACGACCACTACCACCACCACTATCACGACCACCACCACCACCACGACCACGGCCAGCCATCATGACCTGTAAATAGAACACATAAACATAATTAATAATATAAAACTGTAAATGAATATAAAATTCTAAACTAAAATATATATACCACCAGTAGGGAGACGAGTGCCGCTGCGACGAAAATGACTATGAGTGCCATCTGCAATAAGTAAATAATCGAACGAAAAAAACATGAATTCACGTAATTGCTTTTATGAGGTCAAACTTAATTCACGTAATTGGAAGTATTTTTAATATACAACAATATTTAACCTAATCATCGTCTTCGTTCTCATCCTCGGCCTCGTCTTCATCATCATCCTCCTCCTCATCCTCATCTTTATCTTCATCATCGATTTCATCTGTATCATCATCTCCATCAAATTCGTCTTCTTCTTCTTCTTCTTCTGCCTCAATATTTGGGACAAGACGCATCTTTTTCCCCTGGTTGATAGCTAAGTCTTGTGTACCAACCTCTTCCTCCCTTCTATTTTCCTCAATAATATCTTCAATATCCATTGTATCCGAGGGTTGTCCCAAGTATTGGGACTTTTCGATCTGGTCCTCTTAGTATGCTGGGTCTCCAACGTTGAATGTATTTCTAGATTTAATCTTGCATACTGCCCACCAGTCAAATCGATCCCTACGATGCCTTGGGTAGCTTGTATAGTAGACTTGAACAGCCTAATTTGCTATCGCAAATGTATCGGACCCTCTATACCTCCTGCGATAATTTATATCGACAAATCCAAATTGTTTATCGATTCTCCAACCGATATTTGGTGTCGTATCGAACCACTCACATTTGAACATCACAATATACATATCATATGGGCCAGTATATTATAAATCTACAATATCCCGAAGCACTCCATAATAGTCAAAGTTCGGCTCGTCGTCATAGATGGTGCCTCTTATGCAAACACCGGAATCCTTTGTACTGATGCTGTCATTGATAAATTCAGCATTTATAGCATTCTGAGTTGCCTTAAACCTGAAGCCATTAACGACATAGCCTGGCCAAGCCTTTGTTTGCTTCTTCAGTCCCAATGCCAGATAACGAACACTCTCATTAGTGAGTGTTGTTTCAGACAATAAGGAGTCTTCATACACATCCATGGTGGCAGATTGTAAGGGGTCAGAATGACTGGCCAGCAGGAGTATTGAGATTCCGACTGCCCGAAAGGGGCGAAGCCATTAGAACATAGCCCCAGACGTACATTTCTAGGCTCTGCAGCAAAATCTGGATGACGCAAATCAAAATATTTCCACGTCTCTCCATCCGAAGGATGTAAAAATTCTCCATCTTTCTTTGTGCGTTCTTCGTTGTGCCACGTCATGTGTTATACTGTATTCTGAGACATATACATCCTCTGCAAGCGCTTCGTGATTGACAAGTAAAGCATATACTTGTAATGACATCATTTTCTAGTTGACTTTCTTTTTCCCCTGACTGGCTTGTAACGATCCGCATTACAAAAGCTGTAACTTTCTATGTCCTCGTTCTTCTTATAGTACAACATGCATCCGTTGCGACAATAATCTATCTTCTCGTACCCCAGTCCCAGTTGTCGGACCATCATCTTCGACTTGTAGAGGTTTTTTGGAAGCTCTTTTGATTCCTTCGGTAACACCTCCTTGATTAGTTGTATAATCCGATCATAGCAAGTTTATGGCAAGTTAAAATTGGACTTTATGTTCAACAACCGCATCGTCACTGACAGTACGGAATGTGGCTCACAACCAGGATATAAAGAAGTTTCAGCATCCTGAAACATATCATAGAACTCCTTCGCCTCGGGATTAGGATTCTCTGGATCAAAATTAGGCCCTGCCGCGTCGTACACCATATCTCGTGCAAGGTTCTGCAGGTCTCCATAATCAACAGAGCATTCATCGTCTTCGATGACAAAATTCGTTGCAGCATTATCATTAAAAGCATAAGTAGCAGCATTCACAACCCGTCTTTCTGTATATAGTTCATTTTGCGATGACCACAGGCCGTAATCACGTACGAAACCCTTACGGGTCAAATGATCTCTTACACTCACCACTTCTTCGTAACGTCTATTGCGACAATTACGACAGGGACACTTGATTTTGTTTCCATCCATATACTGAGCTTTGTTCATGGCATACTTAAGAAACACTTACACGCCTGCCTGAAAATCGTCACTCACACATATTCTGCTATCGTGTTGTCATTTGTACATCAATGTACGATCAACAAAATAACGATCCATCACAGATTGGATGTGAAAATCTGTATCGTAAGACAAACTAAACAGAATTAGTATATAATCATGTAACTGGTGGATCTGCGGGTATATAGGCCGGATGTACTTAGTATCGACTGCATCAGATTAGTATCGGTCTATAGGTTTGGTATAGGCTGTATCAAATTGGTATTGGCTAAGCAAATTGGTATCGTCCTATCCGATATGTATTGGCCGTATAGCTAGGATTCGTATTGGCCTTATCGATTCGGTATCGGCCATATCCGATAGGTATCGGCCGTACCGGATATGTATCGGCCGTATCAGATTAGCATGGTGGAAGGTTTAGTAACAACTGTACTTAGATTTTTCTCTTCTCGAGCTAGAATACCATTGCAAGAGAGTCACGAGAGAGTAAAAAAAATCTCCTACATATTGATGTTTACGAGGGTGATTGGCCAATTACAGTAACACACATGCTGTATTTTCCATCAGGGAATGAGAGATTGAAAGCAATAACATATAGAGTTGTATTTCGGGAGAAGAACTCGTATAAACTCTTTGTGAGCAAAGAGTTTATAGGAGTTTGTCTTCTTCCGAAATACAACTCTATATGTTATTGCCTTTAATCTCTCCTTCCCTGATGGAAAATGCAGCATTTGTGTTACTATAATTGGCCAATCACTCTCGTAAACATCATTATGTAGGAGATTTTTTTTACTCTTTCGTGACTCTCTTGCAATGGTATTCTAGCTCGAGAAGAGAAAAATCTAAGTACAGTTGTTACTAAACCTTCCACCATGCTAATCTGATACGGCCGATACATATCCGATACGGCCGATACCTATCGGATATGGTCGATACCGAATCGATAAGGCCGGTACGAATCCTAGCTATACGGCCAATAAATATCGGATAGGATGATACCAATTCGCTATGGTCAATACCATTCGATACGACATATACCAAACCGATATACCGATACTAATCTGCTATGATCGATACTAAGTACATACAGATACCGATACCGATAGTTCGATACCGATATCGATAGTGCGATACCGATACCGATAGTCCGATACCGATAGTTCGATACCGATACAGATAGTTCGATAGTCCGCTAGCGATACCGATAGTTCGATACCGATAGTCCGATAGTTCGATACCGATACTGATACCGATAGTCCGATACCGATAGTTCGATAGTCCACTAAGTCCAAATGATTCCTCTTAAGCGTCGAGCATGTTATACACGGTTTAACTTGACGAGTCAGTAAATATTTTTGTGGTGTTGTATGCTTGCAGCAGTAAATCAAGTTTTAGGGTCATTATAGGTGAATAAACAATCATCTTAACTGGAAACAAGATATATCATAAGCAATTACCCTTAGGATCAAAGGGATTGCACTTGTATCGTCTATATACCTTGGATATGCCCTCATATTTCCTTCCTAGCTCCCAAACATTGTCTAGGAGAAAACTTGCACTATCGGCCGTATCAATATGATACGACCAATACCAATACGATTTGGCATGTCCCGATCCAATACCGGTCGCTACCGATACTGATGTTGAGGTATACTTCTCATCAATTCGGCAAAGAAAATTGAACGAAAAAGACTAATCAACATTGGTGTAAAAGCATATTAGGGTTGTAAAAATATGCAAAATAAAGAAAGCTTATTTATCGCAGGTAAATCAATCGACAAGGATGACTATTATTTCATTCAATTTTAAAACTACTAAGAAACAACACAAAAGAAATACTTAAACTATGCCTAAATGTATAATATATACTTTTTAATATTTTTTTATTAATTATTTGTTTTTCGATACAAAAAGCTGGATACTCCGATCCGAAACCACTGACGTATTCACCTAATTATTGTTCGAATTTTCATGTATCGTATTGCATAACAAACACATGTTTACCCCCCCCCCCCGCCCATGCCGCCCACGCCGCCCCCGTCGCCACCGCCGCCCCACGTCGCCCCCAGCAGCCCCGAGCGCGCCACCCACTCAAGACTAGGCTCATATGCAGGACACTTCAACATATCTGATACTCAAACTTTAGGACATTGCCAGGGGGATGAGCAAACCAACTTATGCTAATACTATGGTGTAGATAAGAGAGTTCATGACTGAACATGGAGTAAATTTAATGGTGAAATCGAATATGGTTAGAATACAAAGGGTATCAACTAAGGTTATGTCTGGTACTCATAGAGCTGAGCCTAGGATACTGAGCCAAAGTTCAATTCTGAACATTCCTAAATGCAGGCAACAAGGAGGGGGTATTGGAATGATACTAAAAAAGAAGGATCTGAACACTTGATGTTAGGCCTATCAGGGAGATTGATTAATTTGGTAGAATTAAACATAATGCTCAGCGTAAAGAATGAACATCATAAACCTAGGTGACTGTACTGGACATATGACACAAAGGCCACTCAAGTGTAGTGAATATATATCATGAACCAAGGTATTGGTTGATACCTCAACTTACAATGCAGGACATGCTTCGAATGGCAGCACAAAATAGGAATGCAGGACATGCTAATATCTTAATGAGATTGGACATATATGAAGGCATTAATTGAATCAAATGGGAAGCATCAGAACAACGATATGCAGTGAGTAATGACAAGGTCTGAACTAATGATGCTATGGTCGAACCATACATATTTATTGACATGGCAGTATGGTGAATGCAGGATATATAGTAATATGCTAATGGAAGGTCAGGTAATATGCAGTTAACCAAATGGGATGCAGGTCATCAAATGAATATTCGAACATGTGACTGAACTAAATGGCTCGACTGCACAGATCAAAATATATTACTAGCAGTCTACATGTGGACTAAAACAGTGATGAGGTTGGGTTTGTTCAATGAGAGACGGACAGATAAGAAGTCCCACAAGACTCGAAGGTCCATACATGAACTGGTCTAATGATAACATTGACTACACACATCCATGGACAGAACAGTCTACCACAGTAAACATACACCATGAACCCAAACCCCATATTCACATTTACTAATCCAAACACCACCAAACTAATGGATAACACCCAATATTAATAACACATTATTTAACCGATATAAACACCTAATTAAAACTAGAATTTGAGTAGCAAAGCCCCCCGCCGTCCAGCCCCCGATGTCCTTGACCCAAGCCCGCCGCCTAGCCCCCGACGTCCCCGCCACGCCCACGACGCCCCCGCCCCAAGCCCGCCGCCCAGTCCACGATGCCCCCGCACCAAGCCCGCCGCCCAGCCCCCGCCCCAAGCCCGCCGCCCAGCCCCCGCCCCAAGCCTGCCGCCCCACGCAGCCCCGCCACCCACTACCATCTGCCCCCCGCCGCCCCCCGTCGCCCAGCCCCCGACGCCCCCGCCCCAAGCCCGCCGCCCCCGTTGTCCCTACAACCTCCACGAGAGAGAGAGAGAGAGAGAGAGAGAGAGAGAGAGAGAGATAAGGGATTACCTTCGAAAGAGAGAGAGGACTGGACGCCGACGCCGATCACCGAAGCCGCGAGAGAGAGAGAGAGAGAGAAGAGAGTGAAATTTGGAGGGAATGAAAAGTTTCTCCCGTCGTTTCAATTTAAGTCTGGGTCGTATATTTAGCGACGGACTAGCGAGGGATATGAACCATCGCTAGTCCGTCACTTTTTTGGATACTACCCGACGGACTATCCGTTGCTACGTAGTCAAAGATTTGCCCCGCCACTTCTCCCAACAATTCCCGCCAAATAGTCGACTACATAGCGACGACCAACCTATCCGTCGCTATGTTGCTGACGCCCTAGCGACGGACGCGCGAACTTTTCTTCCCCTTAAAATAGAATAAAAAATATATCAGCTTGTCGTCGGTACGCCGTCGGTTACGTGTCGCAAATCCGTCGCTAACGCCGACGAAACAAATCCGTCGCTAATTTGCCGTCACTAATTGACTGTATTTTGGTAGTGTTATTTAAAAATTTGAGTATGAAAGCTAGTACAATCTTCGACAATTCCACTTTACTCTCTTGGCTGACTAGTACATTTTCTTTTGTTATGTCCCATCGGACAAAAATTACTGCAATGAAGTTCTCTTGTCAATAATTCGTAGGATTTGATGTGGTTCTTCTTTGGTCTTTCGGCTTTGCATCGTATATCTACTACTCCAATTTCTCCTCTAACCAAAGGAGCCTAAATCATATAGGAAATTGGAATCTTTTTCCATTTGTGGTTGTATACACTTCTTAATTTTTTCGCAGAAAGTAGTACATGATAAAATCTTTCAATACTTATGTTGCAATATTTACAGACAAACATGCATGTATATATGGTATATAAGTATGGTACCACCTTAAACATGTATAAGAGCTGCCATTTAATCGAACAATATATGTTTCGCTTGTTGCACGATCAAATATTTCAATCACATAACTATCAATTGTAAAACCTCTAAATTTCTACTGTTTTTTTATTATTAAATTTGGTACAGGTTTAAAGTTTTATATTGTACGTCGCGTAATCGTATTGTACGTTGCACACGAAATTTTGTTTTCCGAAATTGCTCGACAAATGCGAACATGTGCGAGCGCACATATTTTTAGAAAAATATTTTCTTTTTTTTTTTGAGTTTCAAAATAATATATATAATAATTATTTTTAGCTATCATAAATTTTCAAGTTTATGATTTTAATTATGAAAAATCTTTCATTTACACAGTTATAATAATAAATAATTTTTCCTACAAAATGGTATATTAGAAAAGTACATTTATGTAAATATTATTTGGGAATACATATATATTTCGTAATTATTTATTAGTTTATTTTTAAATAATAATGTAATTTTTGAAATTATTATTATTAGTATTTTTGGAAAATATATTTTGAAATTATTGTGGCAAATTAAATCTTTGATTAGATTTTTGCATTTAATTTAAATAGTTTAAATTTAAAGATAGTATTTTTAATTTGAGTTTAGATTTGCTAGATTTAAATTGGAATTGGATTTGGATTATTTTTTTAATTTGAGTTTAGATTAGCTAGATTTAAATTGGAATTGGATTTGGATTTTTTTTATTATTGAATCGTTTTAAATTGATTTAAAGTAAGTTGCGAATTATCTATTTTTGGGTTTAAATCTTTTCCTAATCCTATCCAATTGGACATCCTATAAATAGGCAGGTACTCATCCATATATTTATATTCTCCAAATTTCATAATCAAACGTGCGTGCATCGTGTCCGTGTTCCCCGTCCAAATTATTATTCCATCTATTTACAGATACATCTATTTCTCATGTCGGACACACCCCCGACACGCAACAATAAATCCTAGCCCCTAAACCTAATTTCTTTCGACCCTTGCCGCCAATGCCTACGGTCGACTTCCCGACACTGACCACCACCACGCCAGCACCCTTACCTCCTTCCAGACTTCTCCGCAGCCCTTCTTCCCCAAAGCATCACATATCCAAACCAACCCCCGACGTTACCACCGCAGCCCGCTACTCCCCGTCGAAGCGCTGTCTCAACCACCGCTCGGCCCGACCCGACTTCTCTGCCAGACTTTACCCATGGCCACCCAGCGTATCACCTCCAGATCACCGTCATCTCCCTCAAATCCGGTTACCACCTCCTCTTCTGTCCAAGCCATCAACCACCACCATTGCCTAACCCCGTAACCACCATCCGCACCCACGACATAGCCACCTCCTCCTCCGAACTCACCAACACCACTGCCGCACTTCCGACATGGTCGCCACTCGGCCATCCTCCGCGGCGCCCATAGCCACCGCCACCGCGACCACCACCGTAGACCCGTAACCCATCACCAGAGAAAAGAGGAGAGCAAAACCAAACCTGACCGGTCCTCCACGCGACCACCATTGTGTGGCCAAGAGCCTTCGACCATTGACCGCCGCCTCCACCGCCTTAGCCGAACCCCCTTCCTCCGCAGCTCCTTCCTCGAACTGCTTTTCCTCTCCCGACTGCCTCCGCCTCCATCCGCGTTCCTTGGCCGCCTGAGCTCCTCCTCCTCTGCTTGGCGTCCAGCGAAACCCGACCGCCGGACCATCAAAGCCCCCGAACTCCTCTCTGCTCCTCCCTCGCGTACCGCTCCGCCTGTGTCCGGCCATCTCGGCGCTGCCAGCCGGATCCGCCGTGCCCTAGCCGCCTGAGCGCTCCCCGAGCCCGACGACCCCCTCACTTCTCCATTCTCTCCGACCGCTCCTCTCTCCCTCTCGCACTCACTCTCTCTCCACCAGTCGATCGCAGCTCCCACTTTCTTTCTCTCCCTCTCTCCTCAGTTATACCCCTCTCTAATCCCTAATTTCCTTTCTCTTTCCCCCAAACAATGGAGAAACAGCAGCTCTGATGGTTTTATGTTATATTTTCGATTGTTTTTTTGTGTATTTTTGTTGTTGTTGAGTTTTATTCATTAATTGTTTCTTCTTCTTTTTGGTATTTTTTATTATTATTATTATTATTATTATTATTATTATTATTATTATTATTATTATTATTATTATTATTATTACCTTAGAAATTTTGTTTTATTATATATATATATTCTGTAACAAAAATATAGTAGTAACTTAACGCTACATATAATTTCAAATTAGGTTATTAGCCCTAAACAGATTTTCTAGATTTTTGAGATATTTATCTATAAATATTTTTGGCTCATAAAAATATTTTTGTTGCAGATTTTCTATTCGATTAAGAAATAGTTTTCGACTTATAAATTATAATGTGGCCTAAATAATTTTCTTTTCTAGATTTTTCAAGGTAGTTATCTAAAATATATATATTTTTCTATCTAGAGTCGTATCTTTACAAACTTAGAATTTTACCTTAAAACATTTTTATTTTTCAATTATATATATCTAAAAACTATTTTAGCTAATAAGAAAATATTTTTGAGTATTATAATTAGTTTTCTAAAAATGTATATATTTTTAATTACCAAATTCCTTCGATTATCTTCCTCTTCTGCGATTAGTCATATTCTCAATCCATTGCCAAATTTGTACGTACATTATGTCGAACCTAACTAATTTGACCCTTTTGGACCCAACGAAACTGTCCGTGCCACCACAGAGGTCACCTTGCATAATTGTCGCACCGAAGTCGCAGTTCGTGCCACCATGATTATCGCAGCACACCAGGCGTACTACCAGGAAAGACACCTTGCCATTTGCTGTTTATTTATTTTAGCTCATATTTCATGCATTATTTATTTTCTTTATGCAAAATAAACTGTGATACATGGCATAACCTATTAGAACTTACTGTTCATTTATATTTTTTGCTATGTATTATTTTTCTTACACATTAAACCTAGATTTAAGGGACCACCTTGTGTGTTGCATTCATTGGCCTTGATACGTTGTACCACAAAGTTGTGTGTCGCATATAGAACACGAACGTGCGTGATTGGCTGGCCACCAGTACGTACAAGCCGTGCGATAGGAATAACCGCTAATAGAGATTGCATGCTTAGTTTGACTTAGCGGTTAATAGTTGTTTTGTGTTGTGGATACAACACAATAGGCATTGGACGGGGAGGGCAATTCCTTAGCGTATGGGCTTTGATGCACTTTTCCTTTGTAATCCGTGAGCTCCGCCGGAGATGCGGGTGAGAGTACCCATGATTATTGACGGCCACTGGCGTTCTGCGGAACGTCATGCTCTTATTGATTGGGCCTCTAGTGCCCCAAGGGAGGACTATGCCGATCCTATTTAGCCAGGGCCCATGCGTAGGAAGGATTGTTCTTAACTACATTTCACTTAGAATGGTTAGGCACCTTTATCCATTAGGTATGAGTACTTTTGGTTTGGGTACTTGTATCTGACCGTGGCTTGGAATAATAACTTGCCACGGATTAGTTCGTCACATCTTGTCCTTGTTTGGTTGTAGGCGTGGCTTACTACTTCGATGAGAAGGTATTGAACCTTGTTGGGGTCCAGATACCATATTGGATTCATAGCATGGAAAGATACGTCACCGTGAATTAGTTTACCATCTCTTGTCCTTGTTTGGTTGGGGGGATGGTAAGCTTGTTCAATAGGTGTGTATTGGACCATGTTATAATTCAATTGACTTATTTATTTGAGCAATATTTATTCAGTTTATATGGCATGATATGTGTGTCTTGTTACGTCCCTCTGAGGACCTGGTTATCTCTCCAGGTGTGTGCTCTTGTCTTTCGTAGGTGCTCTAGCTCTAGCTGTGACCATCTTTATTTCTTCGAGGATGATTGCGCTTGGATCGTCTTCGCTTCGCTCGCCAAACTTATTTCATTTTCTATGTATATTTTTTTCCTTATTTTGTTGATAGTGGATTTGTCTCCGCCCAACATATTGTATCAAGATAATTCATTATCATTATATGATAGCTTTTATTCATTTATTTTGTGGATGAGATTTGTTATGGCTCTACTGCATTTTACAGCTTATATATTCATACGAGGTTTCCATATATTGGAGTGTACTTCGTAAGTATACAGCTGGCATGTCTACGTTTCTAGTCCTACGTATTTTGGGACTGGGGCGTTACATGTTTTTGTGATGGCCTATGCAGGTCAAGATAAATTGCTTGGTTACTTTACCGTGCCAAGCAAGCCTGCGAATAGGATTAGAAGTCTAGGATCTCATCCACATACTTGACCTCCTATCTCGATTCCATCTTCGAACTCTCACTTGACTCATTGATTGCATCTTGTTTGATCCTTCTATCGTAAATCTCATCTTTCCTTCGTGCTTAATAGGGATATTAGAAGAATGACTTGTAGGCCTCTTTGGTTCAAATAAAACCATTAGTTTAATTCTTATAAGTTGGGTAGACTTCCTTACGACCTAGTATTTTCGATGTTCTTATAACCCATGGTATAGGGTACTACTTGAATTACTTAGACTATAAACCCCTAGAGGACCATACCTCATTTGATTGACCAAGGCCTTAGACAAAAAGATAGTAGGACGACTATATAGGCACAAACTCCGAACCAGACTTAGATTCTCAAGGAACTTGAGTTATTTGTATTTCTTTTCATTATCCTCTCGTGTACTCATACTCCACCATCTTGACCAATACTGCTGTTATAGCCTAGTTTTACAAGCGTATCCTTTTATCAAGCTTGTTTCAAGACATGTTATTTGGACATGTCCACTAACATATGGTCTAATCAGAACCGGTGCATGATGGTCTGATCAACTAAGTGCACTTTGGTTCACTTTTGTCTATTATTCTACGTGGATGGAATATAATTAAAACTTGGCCTTTAGAATCCCATCCACGACTGCCTTGACAACTCCTTTTGAATTATTCGGTCGTCTTTGAGCCGCGTATTCGTATTCGATAATGTCGTCTTTGGACTCCTTATTGCCTTCACCTTCACCTATTTTAGAAGGATGAAGGCGTTGTACTAGAACTTCCTCTAGCCTTCCTATCGAGTAGGACCATTATCACTCGATGTTGCTATGTCTTCATCCTAAATTGCTCGTCCTATCAAAGACCCTCTAATCGCTTAATTTAAGTGAATCTATTTCGGTCCCTTAATCGTGCCATCAACCTACTCTCAAGAGACCATAACTTTAATGTCTCCAATTTACTTCTTGAACCCTTACCATTCTTTATTGCGTGGTATCTTAACCATTTTCCTCCTTGTGTTAATCCATGATTATCTTCGCCATTATTGAAATCACGACTCTAATACATGTTTCCATTAAACTTTGTTTCCTTGTCTCGTCCAATGAATTGATTGTGCTTCCTTATCGATATAATCTTGTACCTTCTCACCCCCCTACAAATTCTTAATTTCGAGGACGAAATTTTTATAAGTTGGGTAGGATGTAAAACCCCTAAATTTCTACTATTTTTTAATTAAATTTGGTACTGATTTAAAATTTTGTATTGTACGTCGCGTAGTCGTATTGTACGTTGCGCACGAAATTTTGCTTTTTGAAATTACTCGACGAGGGCGAACATGTGCGAGCGCACATATTTTTAGAAAAACATTTTCTATTTTTTTTGAGTTTCAAAATAATATATATAATAATTATTTTTAGCTATCATAAATTTTCAAGTTTATGATTTTAATTATGAAAAATCTTTCATTTACACAGTTATAATAATAAATAATTTTTTCTACAAAATGGTATATTAGAAAAGTATATTTATGTAAATATTATTTGGGCATACATATATATTCCGCAATTATTTATTAGTTTATTTTTAAATAATAATGTAATTTTTAAAATTATTATTAGTATTTTTGGAAAATATATTTTAAAATTAGTGTGGCAAATTAAATTTTTGATTAGATTTTTGCATTTAATTTTAATAGTTTAAATTTAAAGATAGTATTTTTAATTTGAGTTTAGATTAGCTAGTTTTAAATTGGAATTGGATTTGGATTATTTTTTTTAATTTGAGTTTAGATTAGCTAGATTTAAATTGGAATTGGATTTGGATTATTTTTTTATTATTGAATCGATTTAAATTGATTTAAAGTAAGTTGCGAATTATCTATTTTTGGGTTTAAATCTTTTTCTAATACTATCCAATTGGGAATTCCCACATCCTATAAATAGGCAGGTACTCATCTATATATTTCTATTCTCCAAATTCCACAATCAAACGTGCGTGCATCGTGTCCGTATTTCCCGTCCAAATTCTTATTCCATCTATTTACAGATACATCTATTTCTCATGTCGGACACACCCCCGGCACGGAATAATAAATCCTAGCCCCTAAACCTAATTTCTTTCGACCCTTACCGCCAATGCCTACGGATGACTTCCCGAGACTGACCACCACCACGCCAGCACCCTCACCTCCTCCCAGACTTCTCCGCAGCCCTTCTTCCCCAGAGCATCACATTCCCAAACCAACCCCCGACGTTACCACCGCAGCCCGCTACTCCCTGTCGAAGCGCTGTCTCAACCACCGCTCGGCCCGACCCGACTTCTTGTCAACCCCTTGACCAAATTTTTCCTCGTATATTTTTTTTTCTTATTTATTTATTTATTGTTATTTGTCCAATGTATGGTGGTGTTTAAATATTTGTTTTACTGAAATACAACAGGAAGTACAAAAGAGTAATAAGAATTAGGACAAGGGCCTTAATGCAAAGGTTTCTTATTCAAATTTCCTAAACCAAATAGGTGGGGTCCACACCTACGAGTCCACACTAGGGACGAGGGTGATGCTAGCCTGCGAGTCCACACTAGGGACGAGGGTTAGTAGTAGATGCTAATCTGCGAGTCCACACAAGGGACGAGGGTTAGTGGTATAGGGTTACGCCTGCGAGTCCACACTAGGGACGAGGGTGATGCTAGCCTGCGAGTCCACACTAGGGACGAGGGTTAGTAGTAGATGCTAGCCTGCGAGTCCACACTAGGGACGAGGGTTAGCAGTATAGGGTTTATGTCTACGAGTTCACACTAGGGACGAGGGTGATGCTAATCTGCGAGTCCACACTAGGGACGAGGATTAGTAGTTCAAACCTGCGAGTCCACGCTAGGGACGAGGGTTTGAGTATTCGTTTCGGTTATCCGTTGACACCTTGATATGAGTTCTCTAGTCCTTGTTCGGCAGTTCATCTATGTGTAGACAGTGTATAGATTCGTGCTTTATTCATTGCTCAATTTTACTTATTTTTTCTGTATCTTTCTCCATGCATAATAAACTGTTAGAAATGCTCGTTTTTATGCATCTTGCTAGTCCTCTGAGGACCTGATGATCTCTTCAGGTTAGCCGAGTTGAGTCAGGAGCAGACGAGTGGATTTGGGATAGCTTCAGATCACGGTGCTTTGCAGTTGAGGTGGTCTAGATTAGCAGTTTTATCCAGTTGGTTACGTCATATATTACTCTATTCTTCCGTCTACTGGTAGTGGATTTGTGTCAACCGGACGTGATATTTGATATTCAGTTACATTTATTATTATTTCAGTTTCATGTCTTTTTATTGATCTTGACTGTGACATGATTATTTCTGTGGATGAGATATAGTACCATGAGATTCTAGATTGCCGTGACTTGTGTATAGACAGCGTACTACCGCCGACGCTGTGGCGTAGGCTGGGCTTGGACACGCTTCGTATCCGAAAAGCGGGTACGGGTCGTGACACTTCTCTACCAGACTTCAACCATGGCCACCCAGCGGATCACCTCCAGATCACCGTCGTCTCCCTCAAAATTCGGTTACCACCTCCTCTTCTATCCAAGCCGTCAACCACCACCATTGCCTAACCCCGTAACCACCATCCGTACCCACGGCATAGCCACCTTCTCCTCCGAACTCACCAACACCATCGCCGCACTTTCGACATGGTCGCCACCCGGCCATCCTCCGCAGCGCCCATAGCCACCGCCACCGCGACCACCACCGTACACCCGTGACCCATCACCAGAGAAAAGAGGAAAGCAAAACCAAACCTGACCGGTCCTCCGCACGACCACCACTGTGTGGCCAAGAGCCTTCGACCATTGACCGCCGCCTCCCCCGCCTTAGCCCAACCCCTTCCTTCGCAGCTCCTTCCCCGAACCGCTTTTTCTCCCCCGACCGCCTCCGCCTCCAGCCGCGCCCCTTGGCCGCCTGAGCTCCTCCTCCTCCGCGCGACGCCTAGCGAAACCCGACCGCCGGACCATCAAAGCCCCCGAACTCCTCTCCGCTCCTCCCTCGCGCACCGTTCCGCCTGTGTCCGACCATCTCGGCGCCGCCGGCCGGATCCGCCGTGCCCTAGCCGTCTGAGCGCTCCCCGAGCCCGACGACCCCCTCACTTCTCCTTTCTCTCTGACTGCTCCTCTCTCCCTTTCCCGCTCACTCTCTCTCCACCAGTCGATCGCATCTCCCACTTCCTCTCTCTCCCTCTTTCCTCAGTTATCCCCCTCTCTAATCCCTAATTTCCTTTCTCTTTCCCCTAACAATGGAGAAACAGCAGCTCTGATGGTTTTATGTTTTATTTTCGATTGTTTTTTTGTGTGTGTTTTTTTGTTGTTGAGTTTTATTTATTAATTGTTTCTTCTTATTTTTAGTATTTATTATTACTATTATTATTATTATTATTATTATTATTATTATTATTATCATCATCATCATTATTATTACTATTATTATTATTATTATTATTATTATTATTATTATCATTATTATTACCTTAGAAATTTTGTTTTATTATATATATATATATATATATATATATATATATATATTTATATATATATATATATATATATATATATATATATATATAAAATATATATGTATATATATATATATATATATATATATATATATATATATATATATTCTGTAACAAAAATATAGTAGTAACTTAACTCTACATATAATTTCAAATTAGGTTCTTAGCCCTAAACAGATTTTCTAGATTTTCGAGATATTTGTCTATAAATATTTTTGGCTAATAAAAATATTTTTGTTGCAGATTTTCTATTTGATTAAGAAATAGTTTTCGACTTATAAATTATAATGTGGCCTAAAATGATTTTCTTTTCTAGATTTTTCAAGGTAGTTATCTAAAATATATATATTTTTCTATCTAGAGTCGTATCTTTACAAACTTAGAGTTTTGCCTTAAAACATTTTTATTTTTAATTATATATATCTAAAAACTATTTTAGCTAATAAGAAAATATTTTCGAGTATTATAATTAGTTTTCTAAAACCGTATATATTTTTAATTACCAAATTCCTTCGATTATCTTCCTCTTCTGCGATTAGTCCTATTCTCAATCCTTTGCCAAATCTGTACGTACCTTATGTCGAACCTAACTAATTTGACCCTTCTGTACCCAACGAAACTGTCCGTGCCACCATCAGAGGTCACCTTGCATAATTGTCGCACCGAAGTCGCAGTTCGTGCCACCGTGATTATCGCAGCACACCAGGCGTACTACCAGGAAAGACACCTTACCATTTGCTATTTATTTATTTTAGCTCATATTTAATGCATTATTTATTTTCTTTATACAAAATAAACTGTGATACATGGCATAACCTGTTAGAACTTACTGTTCATTTATATTTCCTGCTATGTATTATTTTTCTTACACATTAAACCTAGATTTAAGGGACCACCTTGGGTGTTGCATTCATTAGCCTTGACACGTTGTACCACGAAGTTGTGTGTCGCATATCGAACACGGACGTGCGTGATTGGCTGGCCACCAGTACGTACAAGCCGTGCGATAGGAATAACCGCTAATAAAGATTGCATGCTTAGTTTGACTTAGCGGTTAATAGTTGTTTTGTGTTGTGGATACAACACCGTAGGCATTGGGCGGGAAGGATAATTCCTTAGCGTATGGGCTTCGATGCACTTTTTCTTTGTAACCCGTGAGCTCCGCCGGAGACGCGGGTGAGATTACCCATGATTACTGACGGCCACCGGCGTTCTGCGGAACGTCATGCTCTTATTGATTGGGCCTCTAGTGCCCCAAGGAGAACTATGCCGATCCTATTTAGCCAGGGCCCATGCGTAGGAAAGATTGTTCTTAACTACATTTCACTTAGAATGGTTAGGCACCTTTATCCGTTAGGTATGAGTACTTTTGGTTTGGGTACTTGTATCTGACCGTGGCTTGGAACAATAACTTATCACGGATTAGTTCGTCACATCTTGTCCTTGTTTGGTTGTAGGTGTGGCTTACTACTTCGATGAGAAGGTATTAAAGCTTGTTGGGGTCCGGATACCATATTGGATTCATAGGATGGAAAGATACGTCACCGTGAATTAGTTTACCATCTCCTGTCCTTGTTTGGTTGGGGGGATGGTAAGCTTGTTCGATAGGTGTGTATTGGACCATGTTATAATTTAATTGACTTATTTATTTGAGCAATATTTATTTAGTTTATATGGCATGATATTGTGTGTCTTGTTACGTCCCTTTGAGTACCTAGTTATCTCTCCAGGTGTGTGCTCTTGTCTTTTGTAGGTGCTCTAGATCTAGCCGTGACCATCTCCATTTCTTCGAGGATGATTGCGCTTGGATCGTCTTCGCTTCGCTCGCCAAACTCATTTCATTTTCTATGCATATTTTTTCCTTAATTTGTTGGTAGTGGATTTGTCTCCGCCCAACATATTGTATCAAGACAATTCATTATCATTATATGATATCTTTTATTCATTTATTTTGTGGATGAGATTAGTTATGGTTCTACTGTATTTTACAGCTTATGTATTCATACGAGGTTTCTATATATTGGAGTGTACTTCGTATGTATACAACTGGTATGTCTACGTTCCTAGTCCTATGTATTTTGAGACTGGGGCGTTACATCAATACCTAATAATTCTAGTTGGTGCTTTTCTTTGATAATATGGGCCATAGTATTTAACATCTTCGAACAATACTCAGTGTCTAAATTTTCGGCAATGTTTCTGTTCTTGTCCTAAATTGTTATAATATAGGCTCTAATACGATCGAGAACTGTTGTTATTAGTTTATCTCGTAAATTCTTAATCAAGTTGTTAAACATTCAGCAAGATTAGAAGTATTAATATCTAATCTCGGAGAATGTGTATATGCTGTTATACAATGTGCAAAATGACAAACATTTATTGTTCACCAATAAGCCAATTATACAGCGTTATGTTCTCAACTTTAATTATTTCAAACAAATACTCTACATCTGTTTGATTGTACGATCTAGCAAAGGAGTCTAACAAGTTTTGCAATTTTTTCTTTCACAACTTGCTTCATGTTTTGTTTAAAATGTTGAATACAAAATATTGAGGCGATCCTGAAGAAAGTAGCTTGCATAGCATTTATCAATCCTTTTTGCTTATCAGATATAAATGAAATTCTACTCCATTCAATAAAATAGCTTCCAAAAGATATTCTACATGAATTAGTATTTTTCACCTTCAGCAACAACATAGGCAATATGATGCAATTGATAGGATCGTCAGCACAAACAATAAATAAGATACCTTGATAATTAGATAAAAGAAATGTAGCATCAGTACTAATAACCAGTAAAAAGTCCCTTAAAATCCTGTCAATGCAAGCCTTGAAACAAATAAAAATTCTTTGAGAACTATTATTTTCGGGTCTCGAAAACATCTACTACCGAGATTCGTCTCCATAATTCGAAAGCTATACTCCTCAAGACTATCATATGCCTCAACATAATGACAATTTATTTCAACTAATGCCGCCTCACAGGCCCTCCAGACATTGAAATAAGTAATACTATACGATGTTCCCTATATATATCCTTAACAATTTGTGATATATGACTAATTATCTCTATTTGTATCAATTATCCTGGTCTCAATCCATGCAGCGTAGATAGTCGATGATGTCCCGTTGTAATCCCACCTAAATAAGAATGATGACTCTCTAATGTACTAACTTTAACTATTTTGCCGGATCCAATGTGTTTGGCACAGACTCTCCAATTGCAATTCGATTGATCACACATATATATAATTCTACAAGAATCACTACAAGAAACTAGGGTGTCTTACAATGGTCGAAAACCATTGCAAAAATTATATAACCCATTGCAAAATCAATCCGCAACAGTTATTGCAACCATTATAAATTCGAGCGTTGCGGATTCCTCTTGCAACGGTTATAGGAGATTTTTGCAACGATTTTATAAATAGTTGCAAATAAAATATTATGCAACGGATCTCACGTTAATGCGTAACGGTTATATTGCGTTGTCAATGATATATTTGGCAATGATTAACAAACTATTGTAAATATTGAGTAATGCACGATGGTTGATAATTCTTGCTTAAAATATTTCATGCAACGGTTAAAAATTATTGTAGATAATAGGCAACGATCAATATCAAATACATTTTTTTATCAACACTAGGGCTCTAACTCGCGACCTCCTAGATCACATGCCTCCTCTCTACCACAAGGCTAGATACTCATTTGCATGTAAATACTTATATATATAATATACATGTACTTATATCATTTTCATCATTTGAAGATTTTGGATCGGGGTTAAATATTAATTATCTAACATTTTTTTGTTAGCGAACAAGGAGCCAATTAATACGAGTAATTCTAATTCTTAAATCCCTATTATGTATAAATAAAATTCAAATTGGACATTGAATTTTGCAACGGCTATAAACAAACTGTTGCAAGATCAATATTTCTATTTCTGTAATAATTGTTTATTCTTTTGACAATGGAACGTTGTTATTTAACAAAAAAAAATTATAACTAATAACATAAATCATTGTACAATCATTACAAATAATAAGCCCACTTGCAACAAGTTGCAAAAATTATTGCTCATTTGTTGGTAACAACGAGCCTTTTTTGTAAGGCTTTATGTAATCGTTGAAAAATGTTAATAAATTTGTAACAAATACTTAAAACCCTTGCATAACCGTTGTCCATTCAACTCACTTTGACAACACTTTCATAAAACTGTTGCTTGACTATTGTAAAAGATAAAAACGTTATAAGCATTTATGAACCGTTGTAAAAAAATGTTTTACGCAATGGTTAATCTCCAATCATTGCAAATATATTTCATTTTGAAATGATTATTTCAACCGTCACATAATTGTTGCAAATTATAGTTTCAGCAACATCCATATAAGCGTTGCACTAAAACCGTTGTAATATAGGGGTATTTTTCGAAGTGAATTGATCAAAATACTAGCTGAACAACTAAAATTATGTTAAATTTCTACCTTACTTGTAAAACTTTTAAATTTAGAATGACTAGAAAATGATTGTCCCGATAAATAATTCAGGAGTGCTACCAATATGAACATCATCATCTACCTCATAATCTAGATTTTCAATTAAATTATCACTATTTCCATCATCGTCGTCATGGTCATATTCATCTGATGTATGATCTTCTTAGGAAAATGGAACAATTTGTTTACAAAAACTAGCACCCGAACTAACAGTTGGTAGTTAGAAAGATATTCACTACTTCTATTATCAAATATTAGTGATACTTGAATAACATATATATTTATATATGGTAATTGTGTATTAATCTCAAGAACAAAATTCAATGCTTCTTTGCCATTAAAAATAAAAGTTAAAAAAACATGTAGAACCAAAAATAAACTTTAGATAAATTTGTAACGAATAAAAAAATGTTCAATAATAAGAATATGTAAATTTTATAAAGTAATATTCTGATAAGTTAACCCATTTACTATACCTCTGTGTGAGCATAATATTCTTATGCTACGATCCATGAAGGTGAGTGCCAATGTCTGGAGGGATGCGAGAAGCTTTTGCTAGAGGCTTAGAGAGTTTGAGAATAGCATAAGAGATTGAGAATACTTTAGGAGAAGTGAGAGGGGGGAGTTGTTGATCGGTTAGTTTCTGAGTGAGAAGTGTGAGGCAGAAGATCTATTCTCTCCAGAGGTTGTAAGGAAGCATGACAACGGTTATATCGCTATATGAATTGGCAATCTTGTGGGCGTTATGGCCGTTGAAGAAAGAGACGATAAAGAAAAAGGCATTGAAGTTCAAATATTGGAGAGAACTAACCAAATTATTTGCTGGTCCACTATTATCTCTCTATTTTTATGGCGGTTTGCCTTTCTTTGGCAACCCACAACATCTCGCTATTATTTTTGGCAGTTTACCCATGAAACTCGCCATTATTTTTGGTGGTTTGTCCCAACTATGTCGGTTTTCCCCATCTCTATCCCATCTCCATATGAAATCGCCATTTCAATTGGCGGTTGACTCCCTCTCGCCAAGTATTTTGGCGAGTTATCCCTTGATCTGCAATTTCTTAAAATTATTTCCTTAACACACAATTTTACCAAAATTCTCTCTGCCTAGATGGAAATTTCTGTTATAGTTAGTAAATATCCTAAATATTTTCAAATTTGCTACTTGCTACTAATATGTTCTTAATGATGGTAGCAAGTTGAAAATTGATGAATATTGAAGATAATTATTTAATAATTATAATAATTTAGGATATTAATTTACTAATTTTAATAGTTTACGGTGACAACTTAAAATCGGAAAAAAAAAGTTCCGAATTTAGTAGCCAAAAAATAATAATAAAAAATATATAAAAAAGAAGAAGAAGTTATTCTTATTTTTCCTCAATATTGATGAGAGGCAGAGGCCGACTGTTAGTGATAATTTTAGGGATAAAAGATGCCATCATCGTCAGCAACTCTCACAAATGAATTGATTGTTGCATCTTTTGATTAGGTATGGCTCCATCAACTGCTTGCCATATTGTCAACTAACATGGTACATATATACATACATGGGGCACCCTTAGGCCATCTCCAACCCATTCCTTAAAATATTCCTCAATTTGTGGACTCAAAATAAAACATCCCTCCTCAAAATTTTATAACTCCAACCCATCCATCCTCAAACAATAAACACTCAAATTTATTCATTTATAATTATTTTAAGATAATTATATAACTACATTATTGTACATTATTTATATAGAAATATTTTAATTATCTAGGTTTATTATATTTATTTTTTAAGTATTTATGTTTATTTACAACTATTACATTTTCATTATTTTAATATAAATAATTATTTCCACATAGTTTTGATATACTTGTTTATGTGTTTTTAAGTCAATATATTTTCCTTTTAAAGAGTTTAATGTGATTTTATTAATTTCTATTAAATTATTTAACTGTTAATTGTACTAAATACTAGTTGACGTTATTTCGATTTTGTCGAATAGAAAGGTTGCCATTGGACGTATTGTCGTATAAGCCTGAGTTACACTTGTACAAGGCGTGTTCGTGCCCATTTCGTAAAACATATATTTTTTAGAGAATTTGAAGCGGATCACAAAGAAATTGAATAATCGAAATGGAAATAAATCTTTTATTAAAAACTTTGAAGTGGAAAACATAAGGCTCTCAAACAACGAAGAAGAAATTTCGAACTTGGCTTACAACTTGCAGAATATTGAAATGAGATACAATTATTCCATATATCTTATACCTTATTAAAAACAAAACTCAAAACACCTTCTTCTTCTCCACTTGGGTGCTTCAAAATGAGTGCAAGAGTTCCAAAGAATCGGACATAAGCTTTCATTATCCTCGATCGCCTACTAGGTTCCCAGCACTTTCGCAGACGAGGGTCATTACATTCTTGCGTAATGGTGAGCGGTCGTAGCCAATCTCACCTAAAATCAATTGTATAAATTATGTGAGACTAACACAATAGCAGTGATCTTGCTATCTTACCTTAGGGTCAATTAACAATTCATATATTATAGGAACATAAAAGAAACATGATAATTTTCACCCATTGGTGAATCTTTCCGATGGTCATTGTCATTCCTTGTAATTGAGTAGTAATTTACTCTGCCTAAATAAGACATCATTAGCATTTCCACCTGTCTATATAAAGGTTACTGACTACACGCCATCTGGAACTATGTGTAGTTAGACGACTCCCCTTCAGCTGTCAGTAGCTAGCCCTCCGAAAGGTTACCAAATCACCTGTACTACTACTTCAACACAATCCTTTGTTCCTTCCTAGGCCAAATCGGGTCTACAACCCCGGAGTACTGTTCGAGGAACTAAAACTTATGCATAACTTGTCCATGACCATGCATGCATATGCAACTTTACCACAAAAAGAAAATATCATGCACATTATAGAAAACTTCATAAAATATGCCACAATTCTTGTTACCTTGCCTTGAGGCGTAGCTCGTAATACTCGCTGCCCATTCCAGGGACTTCATACCCAATTCCTGGAACTTACTATAAATGATGATGCAATGGTCCCAGCATTTGTTATAATAGTACACAATCCATCTCTTTATTACAGCAAATTATTAGCAACGTGATTACTTATCTTTTATTATATTTCTGGGTTCTCGCTAGGTATCATTAGTCAGTACACTACGCAATAACAAAGTCATCCTTTTATTAAGCGTGATTAAGGATCATGGAAGGATCAAATCCACCCACTTATTGGTGAAGTGACGAGAGAGAGATTTTCCACGCGACGGTCTAGCTCCTCTTACTTGTCCACCTACATTTATACCAACAAAGATTTAGAACTCTTCTTCTCTTTTTCACAATAATTTTATATGAATGCGAAGATATTGAAAGCAAGCAATAAAAACATTCATCGAAAACATTCACAAAAATGCATCATAAACCAACAACAAAAGCAACATTGAAAACCAATAGTGCAAAGGTCTTGAGGTAGAGACTCTTATATAAAGTTCTTTCCCCTAGATACGATTCACTGCATATTGGACACAATTCTAAAGAATACAATCCATAAAAAGGAAATTGTCTCAATTCACTAGTCCCGATCAATCGATACCGACAAGGTTTCCCCATTATCTGATTCCAACCCGGCCATTCCAGGCACTAGACATACCGTGCTCAACAATAGGAATAGGGCACTACATAATAACATATAAATAAAAAATTTCGTCCCCAAAACTTAAAACAAAATCCAACATATATCGAATAAAGAAAAAAACTTTTCCTTAATATCTGTTTTGAGTTCCCAAATCGATTCCTTGACAAAGTGATTATGCCAAAGCACTCTAACCTAAAAAGCAACACGATTTTGTAAAACTTTCTCCTTCTTATATAGAATTTGGACTTGCTTCTCCACGTAAGACAAGTCTGTTTACAATCCCAACTGACTGTAGTCTACGACATAACTTAAATTATGTACAAACTTTTGCAGCTGAGAACTATGGAAAATATTATGCACTTTAGCCAACACCAGTGGTAATATGATCTGATAGGCGACAGGAGCAGCTCGCTTAAGGATGTCAAATGGACCAACAAATCTCAGGCTTATGTTACCTTAATACTGAATATATCACTCCAGGCATCGGTGATACCTTCAAATGTACATAGTCGCCAACCATCAATTCCAATTATCGCTGATGGGTAACCACATAACTCTTCTGCCGTCTTTGTGCCACCTGTAACTTCTCACGAATCATGTAGATTTTTTCGACGGCCTCGTCAACCAATTTTAGTCCAAGCACTTAGCATATCGATGATCGAACACTTACGCCCGTATAATGCTTCATAGGGTGCCATTTGAATACTTGATTGATAGTTGTTATTATAGGCAAACTCTGCTAGCGGCAAGTAGGTATCCCAACTTGTCATTAAATTTATACACAGAGATGCAACATATCCTCAATAATTTGATTCACTTCTCAGTCTGGACATTGGTTTAAGAATGGTATGCTGAACAGAAATGCAACTATGTTCCCAATGTTGATTGCAGACTACTCAAAAAATGTGACACAAATTGCCCATCACATTCTGATATTATATAAACTGGTACCCCCATGCAATCAGAATATCTCATCCAAATAAATCTAAGCTAACCGATAGGCGCTCCAAGAGAGTTTAATTGTGATAAAATGTGCGGACTTGGTCAATCGATCGACAATAACCCAAATTGTATCAATTTTTCGTTACGTCGTCGGTAAGGCTACTATAAAATTCATAGATATGTGATACCACTTCCACTCTAGGATGGCGAGATTCTTATCGCCCCGCCAGATCTCTGATGCACCACCTTCACTCGCTAGTAAGCCAAACACCGCGAGACGAAGAGGACTACCTCTTTCTTCATATCGTGCCATGAAAAGGTTATACGCAAATCTTTATATATTTTGTACTTCCTGGGTGCAATGCGTACCAAGCATAGTGAGCCTCTGTCAAGGTATCTTTTCGGAGCTCCTCATCTTTTGGGACATGACCATTCTTCCGTCCGTAAGAACCATCTTCGTGTTTGGTAAAGTTATCTATTTTAGCCTTTTCCATCACTTCACAAATCTTTTGCAAGAATTCGTCAGTCTTTTGTGCAGTTTTAATTCTCTTAAGCAAACTCGTCTCAAGTTGGAATTGAGCCAATTGTGCATTTCGGCCACGAATTTGAAACACATTTCCATGCTCTCTAAGAGTCCATTTTGATAGGTTTTCTGAAATTTGGTTCTGAAAATAATTTTCAAAGAAGTTGTTATAAAATTATTTTATGAGTATAAAGATTCTGACTTTGCGTGAAAAATGGTTTTAATAAATAAAAGTTAAATATTTTGTTTGGTAAAAAAATTAGAAAATAATTTTTGTAAAATTTTATAAAATATTTATACTTATGTAAAAATTATTCAATGGACTTTGGGAAAATTAAATAGTAGTATCAGAATCAACGTTCTTCCAAGAACTCAATTCGTATTATCACAAAATAAATAGAAATGATAAGCAATATTACATCTTGATTAAAATGGCAACTAATTAGAACCAAAAGGCATGCGACATAGCGTGCACAAAGTTCCATGCGTAATGCTGGACATCTAAAAAAAACTAATTATCTCCAAAACAAAGATGACGAAACAAAAGCTCATAGACAAATCAAGTAGGCAAACATTTGTAAGTACATAAACTACTTAGGATAGTTCCTCGATGAATTGGCTCAGCTTATTCTTCTTCTTCATATTATAATAGCCAATGGCAGATGAGGAAGAAAAGAGGAGTGGTGGTGGAGTTACGGGGTGATGATGGAGAAATTATTGTGTGGTCCGACCTCACTATGTGGCAATGATGAATGGTGAGCTCGGCCACTCATTTCTTGACACTTGACATAATCTATTATATCACTACATTTTTCTTATTTTCTACGTCAATTTTTTTCCAATGTTTTTGAAAGCAAAAAATTATATTTTTGTTGAGACTTGAAGTGATTTTATTGAATGGAGTAACAACATATATATAGGAGAGGCTAGCCTCCTCTCCTATCATTCTAGCCAATGTGGGACTAAAGCCCAATAACACTATATATATATCAACACTCCCCCTCAAGATGGGCGAAAGATATTCACTAAGCCCATCTTGTCACATCCTCTCATCATGTTGATAGAACTAAGCCCCTTTGTCAGTCCGTCTGCTACCTGATCTTTGGTTGGAACATAGCCCAGCTCTAGTTCTCCTTTATCCAGTTTCTCTTTGATGAAGAATCTGTCAATCTCAATATGTTTGGTCCTGTCATGCTGCACTGGATTGTTGGCAATATTAATAGCTGACTGGTTGTCACACCATAGCTTCATCTTTGTTCCCTGGTCCAGCTTTAGCTCCGTCAGCATATTCTTCAACCACAATAGTTCTGTGACTCCCAAGGCCATCGCTCTATACTCTGCTTCAGCTGTTGATCTGGCCACTACTGACTGCTTCTTACTCCTCCAAGAGACCAAGTTGCCTCCTACAAATATGCAGTATCCCGATGTGGATCTCCTGTCGTCAGCACAGCTAGCCCAGTCAGAATCACAATAGCCCTCAATGCCTACATGATTATTTCTTCTAAAGATCAGTCCCTTCCCGGGGGCTCCCTTCAAGTACCTCAGAATCTGGTACACTGCGTCCATGTGACCCTTCCGGGGGTCATGCATGTAGCGGCTTACTACACTTACCGCAAAGCTGATATCAGGTCGAGTGTGGCTTAAGTAGATTAACTTGCCCACCAATCTCTGATATATATCCCGGTCAACTGGTTCTCCAGCTTCAGCATCCAGTTTAAACTTCTGGTCTATCGGTGTCGTAGCTGGTTTACATCCCATCATCCCTGTTTCCGTAAGCAGGTCCAGTGCGTACTTCCTTTGAGAAAGAACGATTCCCTCATTATCTCGAGCAATCTCAATCCCAAGGAAGTATCGAAGGGGGCCAAGATCTTTCACCTCGAACTCCTTGCCAAGTTTTACTTTGAGTTGGGCGATCTCCTGCTCATCATTGCCTGTGATAATCATATCATCTACATATACTGCAAGCATGGTGATATGGCCTCCACTCCGTCTGAAGAAGACAGTGTGATCAGCATTGATCTGCTGATATCCCATCCCTATCATCGCTCTCCTGAACCTGTCAAACCATGCCCGAGGAGACTGCTTCAGTCCATAGAGAGACTTCTTCAGTCTGCAGACCTTGCCTTCTGTCTGTTTTGTGCCGAATCCTGGTGGTATCTCCATGTACACCTCCTCTACTAGATCTCCATGAAGAAATGCATTCTTCACATCCAGTTGGTGTAGCTTCCACCCTCCATTGGCTGCCAGGGAGATCAAGGTCCTGACAGTGCTCATCTTCGCCACTGGTGCAAAGGTCTCGTCATAGTCGATGCCGTACGTCTGACTGTATCCTTTTGCCACCAGTCGAGCTTTATAGCGCTCAACCTGTCCATCTGGGTTCTGTTTCACAGTAAAAACCCATTTATATCCAACTGCTCTTTTCCCTTCTGGCAGTCTCACCAGCTCCCAAGTGTGGTTCTTCTCAAGAGCTCCCAACTCCTCGTGCATTGCCGCTTTCCACTTTGGATCGTTCTTGGCAACCTGCCAATTGTTAGGTACAGTAATACTATCCAAAGATGCTATAAATGCTCCATGAGAAGAAGATATATGATCATAAGAAACAAACTTAGCAAGATCCCAACCATATCTGTCCGGAGGATTTCCCGCATTGCTGCGAGTAGTCCTTCGTGTAGGTAGTGGTATGGGAGGAACGATATCACCTGAGGAGGGTGGTGGTGTAGATGAGGAGGATGGTGGTGTAGATGAGGAGGATGGTGGTATAGGTGTCTCAGGAGTTGGAACAGGCGCAGGCAAGGGACTTGGCACTGATACTGTAGGTACTGGTCCTGTAGTCTGCTTGTTGTTTCTCCTGTTGTAGGTCAGTAACTCCCCCTGAGCCGTAGGTGTAACACTTCTCGTCTCCTCCCTCTGTTCCGCTTCACCTTCATGTTCCTCCTCAACCGTGTCTCTATGCCAAACTTCTAAATCGGTTACCACCAGGTTCTCCAAGTTCTCTATCTCCCCCTCTCGCCTTATACTTGTAGTATGAGGCGTGTTATACGAAGTTCCATCCTGGCGGTAATATGGCTCATGCTCCCGGAAGTGGACGTCCATACTAACAAATTTCTTCTTCTCTACTGGACTCCAGCATACATACCCCTTCTGAGTTGCTGAGTAGCCCACGAAGATGCACTTGACTGCTCTAGGGTCAAGTTTTCCAACGAATGGTCTGTTGTCCTTCACAAAACACACACATCCAAACACCTTTAGTGGAAGTATTCCACTATTATTACCTTGTAATACTTCACATGGAGACTTCCATCCCAGGACTTTTGAAGGCATCCTGTTTATAAGTTGAGCTGCTGTCAACACCGCATATCCCCATAGGTGTTGTGGGACATTCATGTCGATCATCATACTTCTTGCGGTCTCCAGAAGATGTCGGTTCTTCCTTTCTGCTACTCCATTTTGTGCTGGTGTATATGCACAAGAGGTCTGATGCTGTATTCCATGTGCTGACAAGTACTCTGCAAGTGTCCTATTGGTATACTCCGTCCCATTGTCAGATCTCAGTATCTTCACCACTGCTCTGATACCATGTTGAGACTTGAAGTGATTTTATTGAATGGAGTAACAACATATATATAGGAGAGGCTAGCCTCCTCTCCTATCATTCTAGCCAATGTGGGACTAAAGCCCAATAACACTATATATATATATCAACAATTTTTTCATAATTACATGTCAAATTAATTTCTATATATTAGATATATATTTTTACAATTTTTTGACATGTGGTGAGATCGGACCACACAATTATTTCTCGTGAGGATGGGGAAACAAAGGGAGTAAAGTATGTTAGTGTGTTTTGGAAATGTTGGCACACCTTTTCTCCACTCAGTGTTCTCTTCCATCTCACTTAGACACCCAATAAGTTATTTATTCGAGGCTCATATAAAAGAAAGAGAAAGAGAGCTTAGGCGTTGTACAAGTTGGGTGAGGCCGCACCAGGACATGGGACGATAGACAAATCGAATCTACCCAAACTGAATAAAAGATTTGGTTCAGTTTATAAAAAAATCGATTTGGTTTCAATTTTAAAAATCATTATTTTTATTCATTTTTTTATTTTTTATTTGGGTTGCGGTTCAAAACTAAAAATCGAATAAGACTTACGCAATTATATAAATAACCACAAGTTTATGAATATTTTATGATAAAAATGTGTATATTTTGATAACAATAATTGTATATTTGAGTTTAATTTAAAAATCCAACTTTGATAAGCAACTTTGGACCCAACTTTGAAATACAACAATTGTATAGAAAAACTATTTTTAATATTATTTAACCATAATTGCAACTTTTTGTCGGTTCGGCCCACTAAACGATAAAAATAGTCCAACCGAACAAACTAAATCGATTATCGATTTGGTTTGGTTTCGGTTATGATTAATTTCGGTAGGGTTTCGATTTTAGATTTTTAGAAAGTCAGTTTATTTGGTTTTGACTATTTAGATTGGGATGAAACTGAATAAACTGAACGCCCGAACTAATAGTCACTAATTACTGATTTTGTACTTCTCAGGGATTGTTATGTCATGTAATTATCATTTTATTGCTTTTACACTTCTTACAAATGGTGTATTTACCGATTGTTTTTTGTTTCAGGATTAACTGATTTTGTACTTCTCAGGGATTGTTATGTCTTTGAAATTAAGAAGATAGTTTGTTGGGTTTTGAAAAAAACCCAAATCTTTAGTAATTATATTAAATTATAAAGGATAATGTATATTGGAGTTAGAACTACTATGCGGATCATTGGAGAAGATACAACACCATCTCTTCTCATATCACCATTATTTAACGTGCATAACTTGTATTGTCCCGACCCGCTCAGCTCAATCGGAGGAATCGAATAGCAATGACATTTGGACTCTGCTATGCACCAATTTGCTCGAAGTCCCGCTCGGTGGAGGCAACTCCTCGTTCAGGTGGGTATCTTCGATGAACTTGTCTCTGCTTGCCTTCACACTAAACAAATGGATGTTTTTAATTGCACTAATAGTATGCTAATAAAAGGGATAAATCACATAGGTAAGAGAATAATCCCATTGTGTGTCAAATGTATATAGAACTTGGTATGGTTAACTACTTTCCTAGATATCACTCCACGACGGCTTTCAAAGTTGGCATTCATTCCTTCGATCCAACGACTTGGGTAAAGAAGAGATGACTTGGGCAAAGTAGATCACATTTATACTGGTACATAGACTATCGACTTGCGGTCATAGTATGGATGTTCCCATGGTCATACTGCTTATCATAGCATGTGTCCTCCATGATTTTAATACGGGCCATACGGTTTATGGCATGAGTTAAGGCAGCCCAAGAACACGGCTGTTCTAGTTGAGCACGTGCACGTCCCTAAGATTTCAAGGCTCATCGTATAGAGTATGACACAGTTTATGTGGCACTTCAAAGGAATACGACTTGTTTAAGTTGAGCATGAGGGCTATCAAAATAGTCATTCCTGAGTTTGAGTCAGAAAGGTATGAAAATATTGAAAGTTCTTGGGACTGCAGGTCACCGAGGCAGTCCCTTATTTGGGGGCTGCATAGAGGTATGGAAAGGAAAGCATGAAGAACACCAGTTTGAGTCCTATGGTAAGTTAGATAGGCACCATTGAATGATCATTGGACAAATTATCGATAAGGTTTTACTTTTTCGAACGGCAATCTGGGGCCATAGGACCGATTCGGCCCAGAAGGAAAGCAAGATAGCTGAGCTGGATTGTACCGCTCAGGTGATTCAAGGCTTTCGATGAGGCTCGTTACCCGCACCGATCGACCTTGTCTATGCCAGGCTATAAAGTCCAGGTAGGCTTGGGGGGCCATGATCTTTCATATAGATTAAGTCGGTATACTTGCAACAATCCACGTGCATGCCATAGGATTGAGTCGAGAAGTATATGCATGGTGTCATTTGAGTCATAGGAAGTATAAGCACTCACAAATGAGTCAAGAAATATGTGTACGATTTGTAATACAACAACTATAAAGCCTAAGATTTGGCTATAGCAGAGACACGTGCTACGACATGGGATGTGGTGTCAGAAGTTTGAGTTATTGACACAAGTTTACAAGTTCCTAATTGAGTCATTTGAAACGGTAAGCAAGAGTATGATTCACCTTGCTACGAGGCACGGCTACGATATATTACATGAATGGGTTTTATAGCACGGTCACAAGGATTTGGAGCAGGTCACGTTAGTTGTAACACGAGTAGGCTAGGAGTCTATGTATTAAAACTGATCCTTAGGCAAGATTAGAAAGACCATAAAAGAATAAGTTGCACTCACTTAAATAACGTGTTGGTTTTGTATGGGTGGACGAGAGGCTCACTCACCAGTACGATTGTGTACTGATACCCTACCAGTTTGTTTGTGTACAGGTTCAAGTATCAACACTCTCAGTGCGGAGCTCGCTTAGATGTTCTAATGTATGGAGTTCCTTATTGTTTCGAGGCACGTTTGCATTAAAGTCTTCACCTATACGTGACATAATGTATGGACATCGCCTTCTAAAGCATCTACAAGTTGCAAGCCTATGGCCTGATCCTTCTATTGAGAGATGAGAGAGAGCAGAGTGATTGCATTCTGAGAGAATATAAGCTTGAGTGAATATAATCATGGCTTCGACCCCTTGTAATTATGCTGCATTTTCAATAAAGATGATTTTTTTATGTATACATCTTGCGTTGTTCAATTTCTCTGCTCGGAACTACTGTGTGATGACCCCGTCGCTTAGCTTGTAATCGGTCGTTATGATATTGCCTTGCACATGCGCAATCTGGGCTCGCACGACATCATGCCCAAGTGAGGACGATCAGTTCTGCAGAATCGGAGCGTGACATAATGGTATAAGATCATGGCTCTACGTCCTTAGAATTTTGATTGATTTCTTTAACCTTGGTGTTATCTTCGTGCTAAATGTCATTTTCACAATCGATGTTGTTGGTGCATTCCCTCTCAATGTTCCATAGGAAATTTGGTTGAACCAAGATAAAGTCACGTATTGGCTGAGTTGAGCTGGGCAATACACACCTACGTTTGCGTCGATGATAGCAAAATGTGTACGGGATCAAAATATATTAGGAAAAGAATATGTTGGACTTGATTCGTGGAATGTTTGATAGCTATCAATAAAGATGCTATCGGATGACGATGTTGTCTGTGCGATATAGACAAAACGTGCTTGAAATTTGAGGAATGGTTCGAACGAAAATTCAAAGTGATTTATTGTGATTCGAGCAATTGTTTCGAGGATTTGTCTAGTGACTTCATCTCTAAGTGGTGCATGGGATAGCCTTTGGGATATTCGATCTACTGAGGATCGGGATGCCAATGGGTCCATCAGCAAGCAATACAGTAGTGTAAAGCCTTAGAATGAGTTTTACGGAGTTAGTACTGATCTTGATATTTCGGATGAGATTAGTTCGAACGAACTAGAAACAATGCACATCGAATTAGGATTCTGCTGATTACTAAATGCAAAGAATAGAGTAGATATATTGAATTGAGGAAATAGTAGTGTACAAAGGAATGGATGACTCAGTCAAGAAAATCGATACAGATCTTATGCAAAAATAATAATACAGATCTGAACAGAATTGTGTTCCGAATTCGACTATAGAAAGTTAGCACGGTTTGGAAGTTAGCGTGCATAGAAACCTGATTGAAGATACGAGAATGACTTTAAGAATCTAAGAAGAAATCGCTCGATGACTTGAGTTAGAGTAAAGACTGATATTGTTGAGAAATTATGTTGCGCATTGACTTAGATAGACGATAACAAACATAATTTTGGGTTTGAACGAATTGACCAGATAACTAGTTCGGAAGATAGTTATAACGAAATTGATCTTGAATTTGTAAGAGTCGACCACATATCTAGTTTGAATAATAGCATTGATTGCACGACTTGGAGTTTATTGCAAAAGGAATATCGTCAGGTTATGTATATCATTGATGGTATTGAGGTGTATTAAAGGTTGATCTATGATAACTCGGGGATACAATGATTCGAGGAATGATGATCGTATCAAATGTTATGTTTGAATGGATTCCATACTTTGGGATTTGGTAGTAATGAATGTTTGGATGACATGATAAGATGAACTTGAAGTTTGCGTGGATGGATACTACAGGATCATACGAAATAAAAATGTTGACAGGTATGTTTGAATGTTATGTTTGATGATCATTGTGATAAAGATCGTTATGACTCAAAAAAATTTATAGGCGATCTTTTGGTTTTACGATGAGATAAATGCACAAAATTGAGGACTAAGTAGGATTAGCATTTTGGGGAAAGTTATGATTGATCAATTTAGGATGAAAATGTTACAACTCAAAATTTAGCATCGATGATTATGACTTATGATTTTGTGGTCGGGGTATATGAGATTGAAATGGTAGATTTTATCGCATAGGTTTGAGGACCTGAAATTAGGAGAATTGTGTTGTTGAACAGTATTATGATCGTGATTGGATATTACCATAGGAAAGGCTTTGCTGAGTGACTTGGACCCTTTAGACTGAACGTTACAAGTACAGATAGGAGAAATCTATGCTCGAAATTTAAAAATAGGAGTGATACGAGCTTGGGTAGAAAACTCGGTACTATCGACCTTGGTTTTACCTTAGGATTGGGGCTGAGTATTTGATATTTGTTGCACGACGAGATGGTGTATGACTTTGACTTTGACTTGATGAGTTAGCTTAGCGGTTAGGCAGACGTCCTTGTGCCGAAAGATAGATTTGGTACGATTGACCTTAACAATAGTCATCTGGTCGATTATAGATCTGGGATAGCTAGTTATAAGAGTTAAGGAGTGAATATTGGATGGATGTTCTTAGATATATAGTTTTAACTATTACTAAGACTTGATTGGGGAACGATATTGAATATTAGTTTTGGATGGATAGATGGTTTGTGAATCGAAGAATTTAAGTGAGTTCTTGAGGATAAAAATTGCATGTGTCAATTTCGTTCAGATTCTCGATCACGAGACTTGGATGAAATGCATATATTTCAAGGACACCTTAAATATATGCACGATCCAACTCAAGTTGTATATTGAATTCGAATGAGACTGAAGAGAGGATCGAGATATTATAAGACAAGTTTGTGAAATTGTATGCTCAAGAAAAATATTGATGAAGAATTGATCGGATGAGTTATCGTATGTTGATTGAACAAATAAAAATTGTTGGATCAAATTTTGAGTATAGAAGAAAGTTAGTGATTGAAGATGAATTTGTGTGTCGATGAAATCAAACATATTTCGAAGATTGAATGTAAGCAAAGTTTACTTGGACAGATTCAAACATTATTATCAGATTGAGATTATAATTAGAAGAGTGGAAATTGAGCTGTGCATAATATAAAGATTTGGATTTGATTTATTGCTCAAAGGGTTTAGAAAATTTCAGAATACAACACATAGACGATGCAAACGATAATTGCGAAAGAAAGTCAAAATTGGTTAGCAAAAATCGAGTATCGATACGAGTGATTTTGATTGAGGCATTGATCAGGTTAGGTTTAAATATCAGTTGGGAAATTGACGTAAGGACTTGGGAATATTTTAGTTGGACTTGATTTAGGGGTAACACTAGGTTTCAGTTAGGAATGTCTGACTTGGTTATGTTTTGATTCGAAAATAATTGCAGATATCACTTGGGTGGGATTACCCTAGAATTAAGTACCTGTGTGTGCGATGAGTTATAATTTACCCTGTATTTGTTATGTAGCAGCGGGAAGCGCATTATGGATAGAGACATGACTTGATGAATTGTATTGCAAAATAGTTCGGTTGTCTAAGATTGACTTAGTTGTTGGATGAAATTGACTATGGCGTGGAGCACGACTTTGATGGATGAAACATATAGGTAGTGTAGTCGGAAGATTTTAATGTATGCTAGATGAGTTCGAGTTGAGTAAAAAGTGATAAGTCGTTGTGTGTGTACTCACGAGGATGAAACTTTTTTCTGAATGGAGTATTATGTGGTGTCCCGCCCCGCTCAGTTCAATCGAAGGAATCGAAAAGCAAGGCATTTAGACTTTGCTATACAACGGCTTGTTCGAAGTCCCGCTCGGTCGAGGCAACTGCTTATTCAGATCGGTAGCTCCGATAAACTTTCCTATGCTTGCCTTCACAGTAATCAAATTGATGTTTTCAATTGCACGGAGTAGTATGCTAATAAAAGAGATGAATCCACATAGCTACGGAAATAATCCCATTGTGTGTCAAATGTGTTTAGAATATAGAAAGGTTAAGTACTTGCCTAGATATCACTCTACAATGGCTTTCAAAGTTGGCACTCGGTCCTTCGATCCCATGACTTGGGGAAAGAAGAGACGACTTGGGCAAAATTGATCACATTTATGCTGGCACATAGACTATCGACTTGCGATCATAGTCTAGATGTTACCACGGTCGTACTGCTAATCTTAGCATTGCGCTCTATGATTTCAATGCAGGCCCTACGATTTATGTTACGAGTTAAGGCACCCAAAGAATACGGTTGTTCAGTTGAGCACGTGCACGTCCCACGATTTCAAGGCCCATTGTATAGAGTATGACACAGTTTATGTGGCACTTCAAAGGAACACGACTGTTCAAGTTAAGTAGGAGGGCTATCAAAATAGTCATTCCTGAGTTTAAGTTAGAAGGGTGTGGAAACATTAAAAGTTCTCGGGACTGCAGGTTAGCGAGGTAGTCACTGGTTTGGGAGATACATAGAGGTATGGGAAGGAAAGCATGAAAGAATACTAGTTTGAGTCATATGGTGAGTTAATTAGGCACCATTGCATGATCATTGGATAACTTGTCGACAAGCTTTTGCATCCTCGAATGGCAACCTGGGGCCATAAGACCGACTCGGCCTAGGAGGAAAGCAGGATAGCTGAGCTGGATTGTATCGCTCAGGTGATTCAAGGCTTTTGATGGGGCTTACTACCCCCGTCGATCGACCTTGTCTACGTCGGGCTATAAAGTCCAGGTAGGCATGGAGGGCATGATCTTTCATATAGATTGAGAAGGCAAATTTGTGGCAATCCGTATACATGCAGTAGGATTGAGTCGAGTAGTGTATGCACGGTGTCAGTTGAGTCACAAGAAGTATAAGCATGCCATGAACGAGTCAAGAAATGTGTGCTCGGTTTGCAACACAACAACTGTGAAGCCTAAGATTTGGCTATAGCAGAGATACATGCTTTGCCAAGAGTTGTGGCATCGGATGTTTGAGTTATTGACACAAGTTTACAAGTTCCTGTTTGAGTCATTTGAAACGACAAGCAAGAGTCCGATTTATGTTGCTGAGAGGCACGACCACGATGTTGCACGAATGTGTTTTGTATCACGATCACAATGATTTGGAGCACGGTCATATTGGTTGAAATACGAGTACGCCATGAGTCCATGTATTGAATCTGATCCTAAGGCAAGATTATAAAGACCAAAAAGAATAAGTTCGACTCATTAAAATAATGTATTAGTTTTGTACAGGTAGGGGAGAGGCTCATTAACCAGTCTGGTTGTGTACTGACATCCCACTAGTTTATTTGTGTGCAGGTTCAGTTATCAACAAGCTCAATGTAGAGCTCGCTTGGATGCGCTGAGGTATGGAGTTCCTTAGTGGTTCGAGGCATGCGACCACGTTGAAGACTTCACCTATATAAGACATAATGTATGAACATCGCCTTCTGAAGAATTCACAAGTTGTAAGCCTATAGCCTGATCCTTGTATTGAGAGATGAGAGAGAGCAGAGTGATTGTATTATGAGAGAATGTGAGATTGAGTGAATTCAATCTTGGCTACGGCCCTTTGTAATTACGTTGCATTATTAATAAAGAAGATTTTGTTATCTATACATCTTGCGTTGTTCAATTGTTCTGCTCAGGACTTTTGTGCGACGACCCTGTCGCTTAGCCTGTAATCGGTCGTATGGTATTGCTTTGCGTGGGTGCAACCTAGGATCGCGTGGCAATACGCCCAAGTGAAGATGATTGGTTCTGCAGAACCGGGGCGTGACCTAACTAACCTTAAGTTATTAAATGATTGTACTATTAATGTATGAATATTTCAATCCACTGAAGATAAATCTCTCATAAGACTAAATGCACTAATGTTGGTCATGCATTAACACACCGGTCCTACAAGAGAGATAGAATATATAGTATATAATAAAGTGGAACAGACTATATTATAATTATCTTGATCAAGCACACAGAGAAAATAAAGATTACAAAACTAGGCCATATCTGCAGAATAAAGTAAGAAGAATAAAATAAAATTTTGGATTAAGATAATAAAGATATCAACCAAATATATACCTGAAATCCTGGAGAAATAATCACCAACCACCCTTCTATTCTAAGAGCTCTACAAATACCTGGAGAGGTCACCAGGTCCTCATAAGGGACTTAGCAAGATACATGATGTACATGCCAAATATAACAGTAAATAACATACAAAGGAGACAATAAAATAAATAAAAAGGAATACTACATCCAAGAGGGTAGCATGCCATGAGGACAACAATATTAGTTGTGGCTATGGGTAATACTAACCGCAGTCCGGTGAGGCACTAACAGTCATGTCACAAGTGTTTATCATAGCCTAGTGAAGCGCTAATGTGTAAAGATAATGATCACAATAGCCAACGCCTAATAAAGGTATTCTTTCCTAGGGAACTAAGGAAACAAGTCAAGTCAAGTCAAGTAATATAGGAATACATGATCAAGTCAAGTCCAAGTCAAATCAAGTAATATGCACAAGGTAATAAAATCTTGTGTAAGGAGTATTATCACAAGTAGAGTACATGAATATGTTGTCACCACCACTTTCCTAGAACATGGGTATTTTTTGACTTTTTCCTAATTACTGTTAATAGTGTGGTTTCATATCATATCTTGAGTGCTATTTATTTTTTAAAAACTAAACTTTATATTTTGGTTAATTATTTAAATAGTTAATATAGTGCATGTGTTATATTTTGAATATTATTAATGGTTAGCCTTTAGATTAAAATGGTGATTAGTGATCCTAGAAGACCCAAACCCACTTGTCATGACCACCCAACAAGATGATTAGGACTAGCCTGATTGAACTTTAGTTAGTCTATAGCTAGATTAGAAGAATTAGTAAGAAGGCTTAACTAAACACCTTATTAGGAAGAGAGGTTAATCCCTAACTTGTTATGACTAAAGAGAAGGGCTTAGTGGACATTTCCCATTGCCCAAAACCCTAAGCCTAACCCCCTATGGCAGCCCACATTGTTTATAAAGCCCCACTTTGTCACGCCCCAGAACCAGAATACTGGAGAGCGGGGGCGGACATAGCCAGCTACGTATATTGAAATGGAATCCACCTCGCTATACGGTCACGGCTGTCTAGATATGAGGGTTTACTACAAGCCAACGGTCACTTAAGGTCAAGCCTATTGTCTCAATCTCAAGCAAGTAATATAGTTACAAGATGTTAGATCATCAAATATACAATAAGAGGCGTCCCAAATATTATATATTCAGTTGATCATGAAGCTAGTCGTACAAAATACGAGGACTAGCAAGAGTTAAGTTATACATGATCAACCCTAGGATTTGCTAATCATGTTACAGCCCGTAGGCAGACAGTAAGTAGATGTGCATCGAGCTAACAGGTGCTCGTCGGCTAAACGCCTCAAAAAAATAATTTTACAATAGAGTGAGCGAAACAAAATAGAAAATCCACTCGTAGCCCGGGTTCCTTCTAGTCGCCACCATCGGGCTGGAGGTTCGGTAGATCCTCGGGTGCTGCTCCGAAATCTGGCCACACAAAACCAGCTGGGTCAAACCCCAGAAAGAGCAAGTGCCACAAAGGAGGCTACGAAATAAGAACAAAGCCAGCATATCAGAACATAAGAAAATGGAAGAAAAGTACAGGTAATAAAAGTACAACAGGGTAATAAACGACTAGGGACATGGAACCATTCCGGGAGCGAGGTTACAACCCGTAAACCAAACAGGGACCGGGGTTGTAATCTTTTGCCTGAATAGCACTTGTCTCTACCCATTTATTTTTAAGATAAGTAAAACAATCATGTACCGGAGTACCAGGTACAGGAACTAGACGAGACTAGACACCATCCATTCACAAGCGGCCAAGCAATTACTACGGCTTACTACTTAACTAACTAGGGTTATCACAAGCCTAGTTACTAACAAGATGCAAATTGAGAATTTTCCAGTCCCAAGCCCTGCAGACTATCCAGTTATCCTTCCGCGGGTTGAGAGTATGATTGGGTACATCGCCTAGGAGACGATATGCCCTTAGGTGACTTAGAGGTGCAACACATGACAGTGTGCTAGAAATGTGCTCTACTCGTCGGCAAGATACAAGTCCATTAAAGTGCCCAGATAATGAGATTGCCTGTGACCGGAAATTCTCCATGAACTATAGTTTGATCTAATCATTAGCCTAATCCATATTTAGTGTGAATCCCTGGCCGTGATACCCAGGGAGTCACGTCCTAGACATGATACAGGACAAGACAAGTAGATTGCACATGCAACAAGAAAGAACACCCACGGTGTCAGGGGCAAGTCAAGTTAGTTAAGCTAGCTGTCATAACAGCATCGAGTTACCAGGTTATCAAGTCAAGTCAAGTTAGGAGTGCGCCACGGCGGGCCACTATCAAGTTATCAAGTAAATCAAGTTACAAGTTGCGGGTTACAAATTTTCATCTCAGGTTATGGCCAGGATCAAGAAAGCTAGCCACAAGTCAGTTCCTAGAAATTTTGTGTCAAGACGTGTCGGGTCAAGTCAAGTCGTGCTGTGGGCAAGAAATCTCAGAAAACACAAATCAACATGAGCGGGTAAAGACCAAGGGAAAACCAAGGGACACCAGGGCACAGGGTGTGCTAGGTCAAGAGGCAGCCCAAGGGCGCCGGGCTCGGGCTCGGGCTAAGGGGCGCAGGGGCGCCGCCACTAGGGTGCACAGGGGTCGTAGCCGCTAGGGAGCGCAAGGGGGCGCGGGGGCGCCGCCACTAGGGTACGCAGGTGGACGCAGCCACTAGGGCACGCAAGGGGGCGCAGGAACGCCGCCACTAGGTTGCGCAGGGGGGCCCAGTCGCTAGGGCGCGCAAGGGGGGCACAGGGACGCCGCCACTAGGGTGCGCAGGGGGGGCGCAACCGCTAGGGCGCGCAAGGGGTGGAGCCACTAGGGTGCGCAGGGCGCAGCCGCTAGGGCACACAAGCGGCACGGCCACTAGGCGTGCGCAAGGCGCGACACAAGCGGGTGGCTGAGCTACGCACAAGGGGTTGCCAGCGCGAGATCAGCGCGCGCGCAAGAGCGCGACGCAGGCGGGTTCAGCGCGCGCGCAAAGACGCGGCGCAGGCGGGTTCAACACTCGTGCAAAGGCACGGCGCAGGCGAGTTCAGCGTGCGCGCAAAGGCGCGATGCAGGCGAGTCTTCTTCTCCATTGCTGAGAAGGAGCTCCAATGGCTCCAAAAACTTCAAAATACCACAACTTGGTCATCACAACTCCAAATTCGGATTTTTGAAGTTCTATCTTGGGTGAAATTCGATTCTCTCCAACATAGGAACATCAAAACCCATAAAAATCCCACTTAAATAGATCAAGACCATGTAAATCTGAAAATAGAGAAAACTTAGATCTAGAACAATGGAGACTCCAAATCACAAAATGCCAAGTTCTAATGTTGTTCTCTATGGCCTAATCTAACTAATGGACAAATAAAATGTGGTGCTCATTTGGTGGCAAGGTGCACTTGCCTATGGGTGGAGTGTTGTGTGGAGGAAGGAAGAAGATGATAGAAATTAATGAAAGAGTAATGAGGAGAGAGAATGTTGGCGGAGATATTAATGAGGGTGGGTTGTGGTGGAATGAGGGTGGAGCGTAGGCTAAAGTGTTCTATGGGGTTAAAATCAAATCAAACCAAACCAAACCAACTAAAATTGAGCCGAGTCGAAACCCAAAATACGAGAAAACCCAAAATTCTACAAGTCGAGAAAAATAAAAATACAGGCCAAAATCCGACTACGAGTATAAATACGAAATACGGAAAATGAGGGTGACACACTTCATCTTCTCCCACTTTTTATTTTTATTTCTAACACCAATTTAGGAGCTTTTTCCCCCAAATTGCTCCTACACCCAAATTTTCTCTAAATTGAGCCAAATTCGTTTCATTCTCTCCCCCTTGGAGAGGAGAAACCTCTATTGATTAGCTAAGAAGAAATTGGAAGGATTTGGAGCCTTGAAGCTTGGTGGAGATCTAGATCTAGAAATTTTACATTGGTAATCCATCTCCCTTTTGGTATGAGCTCTCTAAACCCTTCTATTTTATTTTATTAGTGTAACTACATTCATTTAGGACCCCATTTGCATTAGTATACCATTAGAGAGGAGTTGAGTCTCTTCTCTTCCTATTTGAAGGTTTTTCCCATTTTATTTTGATACAAATTTGGGAAAATCGAATTTGTGACCACCAAGTGTTCGATACGTGTCACCAAAGGAACTTTGTGTCCTTTTTGAGTCGAGATTGGGTGTATGTGTACTAAATAGGATACGTGGTATTCTGTCATGGTATCTCATAATACACATGGTCAGATTTGGGTATATACATGTGTTTCTTTTGTCCAAAACAATCCAAATTTATCACAATATTCATCCACGCTTTTAGTAACCATAGCAACTTAGAAATGCCATAAATTTTAGCTCAGAACTCCGATTAATCTACCATTTTTTTAAAAGAACCGTATCGAAGTTAGCTTTCTAAATATATATATTAATAGGCCAAAATCATTCTAGAACTTTCTGTAAAACTATTTGAATGTCAGCTATCCGAAAGAGAAACGTGTTTCGGTGTTTCGCGATTCTGGGAGCTTCCGGACACGAAAATGTGATCCGTTTGAAGTTTCAGAAAGCTAATACGAAGGGCTATGACATACTTTTATCCTGGAATTTAGTAAAGGTCTAATTGGTATAGTATTGATTTTAAGTAGAAATGTGACTATACGATATATGTATTTTGTGTAACCTATGAGCCTATGTAGTATGGATATTAAATGAATGTAGGTACCATAGGTTGTCGATTATATGTATGATATAGTACATATATTTGTATATATATATTATTGTTAGGTAATATGTGTTAGTTAGTGTGTGTTAATATTGATACAAATGGTTATCAAGTAAGCCAAATATAGATAAGTTATGTGTCAAGGTATTAAAGTTTTGGGCAAGGTTCTAGTGTGATACTTTGGTACCATGAGAATATTATTATCGTGACACTCAAGTATCATGAGTAAGGATAAGAGAGTATTGGAACTTGAGTAAGGTATCCTATTTGGTATCAAGTATTATTATTAGAGTGAGTTCGAATATGTTAGAGTTATCTTAGAAGTTAAGATAATTAGTGTATATAGATATCTTAATATCTATGATAATTAGAGTTAGAAGATTAGATGATTAGTTAGTTAGTGTCTAGTAGATGTTAGAGTTAAGATAGATAGTATCTTAGGATACTAGATGTTAGTATCTTAGGAGTAGATAGTGTATCTTAGATTTACCTTTACCTTAAGGTAATAGTTTACCTACAAGGTAAGGTATTGGGTTTACCTTCAAGGTAAAGGGGTTTACATAGATACTACGGTTAGATGTTAAGATATTGGTTAGCTAGTAGCTTAGGATAGATACTAGATATCTAAGATTGATATTGGTAGATAAGGTATTTATACCTAGACTAAGGTATTGGACTTTCCACCAAGGTATTGGTATTGGGATACCAATAGGACCAAGATATATTGGTATATGTTATGTGTAGGTAATGGTAATGGTATATGTAATAGGCATTGGGTACATCCATATATATATAAAGGATAAATTGGCTAAAAAATTCTAAATAGTAGGTAACTAGTAGAGATGTATGATATATGTATTGATACTTGGTAATATTAGCTACTATGGCTGATACCTTCAAGGTATAGACCTAGAAACGAGGTATTGACTAGCATGGAATAGAAAATCTAGTTTATACAAGGTATTGACCATAGAACTAAGGTATAAACTAATAGTTAAGGTATTTGAGATACGGGCTAAGGGTGAGTGGATAGTATCTATAGATGATATATGTGATTTGGGATACCATAGTATATGGCTTGTTGAGAATTCATGCATGATATATATGTATATGATATAGTACAATAAGGTATCCTAGAGTATGCCAGTATATGGTTAGAATTATGACTAGCTTAGATAGAGTTGACCCCTTTGACTAGACAGTTGACCAAACCCTAGATGTTGACTTAGTTTGACTAAGAGTTGACCAAGGATTGACTTTTGACCTAGAGAGGCATAATATCATGTCGATTGTATTATACACTTTAATTATTATATATTGAATATATTATAACCTATATTGCTCTAAATAGGACCTTGTGACTCTAGTTTGGACATCTATACATATAGTCGCTCAGGGTATCAGGTGAGTACATTCGCTGATAGTTTTCATTATTTTGATTACCACTTTAATTCAAGTATTCAGAAATGTTACTTATGATTCTTGATACGATTGTACACGGATTGGTATTGTTATTGGATCTTCAGTCATAAGATGTTACCTTAACTCATCATGATGGTATCGAATAATGTTCTTGTTGGTATTGGATAAATATTGGTTAACATTGGCTAGTAACATGTCATGGTTGGATCCATCGTATCAGTTGGGCAGGGGTAATACTAGTTAGATATATGATCAAGAACTATCGGCAAATAGTGTAATCATCGGCTACGAGTTAAGCATACATTGCACATATGGTTGAGCTAGCTTTTCTTAGTATAATCACTGAATATCCCAATCTGATCACATATCCAACTGGTATTCCAAAATACATTGTCTATTGCAGTTTTATACTTTCTGTCCACCATTACATTGCTCTATCTTGTTATAGTAGTTCTTTTCCATTACATGTTATCACAGATTTCTCATCAGTTTATATTGCCTCAGACATGTTTTCCTTCATCGTATGTAGCATTCTCTATTTTACTGCTTTATAGTTTTGTCAATTATTTTGAACTGTTAGAGGAAATGTGCTTGTTCCATCCTGACTGGGTACGTTGACAAGATATTATAGATGATATAGATGACTATCCTACCTTCTACGAGGCATACGAGGGTGGCACATAGCAAGTTTAGGAGGATCCTGCATAGTAGAGGGTGCCCTAGATATAGTTTAGAAGTATTAGTTTTCATGTTGTATCGGATTGTTCCTATTGTTAGTTGAAATTTATTTAAATCCAGGATATGTATTTATTTGTGTTTGACATCTAGATTTGTGTGTTGTGATAACTTTACTATTTATTTAGTTTATTCCTTTTATCTGATTCCATATTGTGCTTTATCTTCCTTAGATTTGTGATTGAGATTATATAGTTGAGATGTCATATTATACCTCCGTACAGAGATGACAGGTTATCTGATTCATATTATTAGATGATAGATGTTATAGATGACCTATACAGTGTTCTACCGCCGACACTACGGCGTAGGCTAGACGTACCCACATTCTCGTGCCCCTAAACAGGGTGCGGATCGTGACACATTTTTGTAGTGGCCCATGCAAGTTAGAGTCATAACTAGTGCAATTTTGTAGTGGTGCTCGACTTAGAGTGCTGCTACGAGCCTGCTATTAGGATATAGGATTATGCTGTATAGAGAGTTACTCAATCACAGTTAGGACTACTTGAAGAGATTTCTGGGATGACCCTTGAGAATCTCATTATAAACTATCTTGAAATTCGATTCCAACAGTTTTTGTCTACTTTCCTTATTCGTTGTTGAATTTGATTCTTGGTGTTCATTGTTGACTTGATTTTGTACCAAGGTAAAACTTATGGGCTAGGTTGCCTCAGTTATGGAATTTAAAGTCTTCTACAGCCATATTAGCTGGCATGGCGATGAGATAGAGTCTGATTTTGATGTATTTATCGGGTGTGAGAATTTAAAGTTTTCGCAGCCAAGTATGCGGCAATGTAAAAATTTTAAATACCATGATTCTAGAGATGTACCTTAGTTGTTGACTCTATGGATTATTCAGTCGTACTTACTACCGTAACAAGGATTCTGGTAACATGGTTCTGGATAGACGGGTAGGATTATCATATTGCAGAAAAGATATCATATAGATGATGCCCTAGTATAATGGAGTAGAATATCAGTATGGATGTTACTTGAGTATCATGAAGTAGATAAGAGGAGCCAGGCCACCTGTGATGCAGCACCATGCCCCGCACCATCAGAGGGATATACCCCAGAGGGACAGGGCTTTTGTGCTGACTGTCGAGGAGACCGACGCTATGGATAACTGGTTAGCAGGTCTGTCTTTCTTGTTCTTTTTTTTTTATCTTGTTGTGTGATTTTAGTAGTACATGTCAGGATATTTTGTGTTGTGCTAGATAGTGTAGTAACCATGTTTGAGACTGTGAAATCACGACCAGTGGAACCATGATCTTGCATGTTATTAGATAGAATTTTCTTTACTTTGATTGTTGGGGGGTTTGACTTAGAAGGAGTACGATCAACTTTTAATTTCGAGGATGAAATTTTTCTAGGGGGGTAGATTTGTCACCACCACTTTCCTAGAACAGGGTTATTTTTGACTTTTTTTTCTAATTACTGTTAATAGAGTGGTTTCATATTATATCTTGAGGGCTAATTATTTTTTGAAAACTAAACTTTATATTTTGGTTAATTATTTAAATAGTTAATATGGTACACGTGTTATATTTTGAATATGATTAATGGTTAGCCTTTATATTAGAATGGTGATTCGTGATCCTAGAAGACCCAAACCCGCTTGTCATGACCACCCAACAAGATGATTAGGACTAGCCTAATTGAACATTAGTTAGTCTCTAGCTAAATTAGAAGAATTAGTTAGAAAGCTTAACTAAACACCTCATTAGGAAGAGAGGTATAACCCCTAACTTGTCATGACTAAAGAGAAGGGCTTAGTGGACATTTTCTATTGCCTAAAACCTTAACCCAAAACCCGTATGGCAGCCCACATTATTTATAAAGCCCCGCTTCATCTTCTTCCTCTTTCCATTTTTATTTCAAGCCCCAGTTTAGGAGCTTTTCCCCCCAAATTGCTCCCACACCCAAATTTTCTCCAAATTGAGCCTTCATTTCATTCTCTCCCCCTTGGGGAGGATAAGCCTCTATTGATTAGCTAAGAAGAATATGGAGCCTTAAAGCTTGGTGGAGATCTAGATCTAGGAATTTTACATTGGGAATCCATCTCCCTTTTGGTATGAGCTCTCTAAACCCTTCCATTTTATTTCATTAGTGTAACTACAATCATTTAGGACCCCATTTGCATTAGTATACCATTAGAGAGGAGTTGAGTCTCTCATCTTACTATTTGAAGGTTTTTTCTATTTTATTTTGGTACAAATTTGTGGAAATCGAATTTTTGACCACCAAGTGTTCGATACGTGTCCCCAAAGGAACTTCGTGTCCTTTTTGAGTCGAGATTGGGTATATATGTCCTAAATAGGTTAAGTGGTATTGTGTCATGGTATCTCATAATACACATGATTAGATTTGGGTATATACATGTGTTTCTTTTGTCCAAAACAACCCAAATTTGTCATATTATTCATCAACGTTTTTAGTAGCCATAGCAACTTAGAAATGCCATAACTTTTAGCTCAGAACTCCAATTAATCTTCCCTTTTTTTAAAAGAACCGTATCGAAGTTAGATTTCCAAAAATATATATTAATAGGCCAAAATCGTTCTAAAACTTTCTGTAAAACTGTTTGAGTGTCAGCTATCCGAAAGACGAACGCGTTTCAGTGTTTTCGCGATTCCGGGAGCTTCCGGACACAAAAATGCGATCCGTTTGAAGTATCAGAAAGATAATACGAAGGGCTATGACATACTTTAATCCTAAAATTTAGTGAAGGTTTAATTGGTATAGTATTGATTTTAAGTAGAAAAGTGACTATACTATATAGGCATTTTGTGTAACCTATGAGCCTATGTAGTATGGATGTTAAGTGAATGTAGGTACCATAGGTTGTCGAGTATATGTATGAAATAATAGATATATATATATATATATATATATATATATATATATATATTTTTTATATATATATATATATATATATATATATATATATATATATATATATATATATATATTACTATTAGGTAATATTTGTTAGTTAGTGTGTGTTAATGTTGATACAAATGGTTATCAAGTAAGCCAAGTATAGCTAAGTTATGTGTCAAGGTATTAAAGTTTTGGGCAAGGTACTAGTGTGATACTTGGGTGCCATGAGGATATTGGTATCATGGCACTCAAGTATCATGAGTAAGGATAATAGATTATTGAAACTTGAGTAAGGTATCATATTTGGTATCAAGTATTAGTATTAGAGTTAGTTGGAATATGTTAGAGTTATCTTAGAAGTTAAGATAATTAGTGTATATAGATATCTTAGTATCTATGATATATTAGAGTTAGAAGATTAGATGGTTAGTTAGTTAGTGTCTAGTAGATGTTAGAGTTAAGATAGATAGTATCTTAGGATACTAGATGTTAGTATCTTAGGAGTCGATAGTGTACCTTAGATTTACCTTTAACTTAAGGTAGTGGTTTACCTACAAGGTAGGGTATTGGGTTTACCTTCAAGGTAAAGGGGTTTACCTAGATACTAAGGTTAGATGAACACGTCGTCCTATTCCATCTTTTCCCGAATATACCTTAACGGAAGAAATTGAAGCTCGAGAAGGAATACCAAAAAAACCTAGCTCACTCCCTAGCATCCATGGCTGAATGGCTAAAGCGCCTAACCGGGCAAGTAGGTTCGATTCCTACTGGATGCTTCTGATGAATAGCAAGGCAAAGAATGTACTGGAACTGCCAAAAGTAGGAATGGCTTTATTCAGGCGGAACTATTGAAGGTTAAAAGCGAAACCTAAGACTAAACTAAGTAAAAACCTCAATATCCCTCAAGAGGAGGTCCCGTTGACCCATGCAAACCTCATTGAAGTCCTATCCCTTTCATTTCCCGAAACCTAGCTCTGACATATCTCTGATATAAGGGTACGGGAGGAGTCAATCCGACGAGCGAAGCAAGAATCAACTCCATTCCTATTCTACGTGTGATTCCCAGCGAGCTTCCCTATGCCAGCCAAAAGGAATAGTTAGCCGTCTCTAATATCCCTTCTTTGAGGGCAATTCCGTGGGGCGCTCTTTCATGCTTTTTTTGTCTCTTTTCTGTTTGTATTAAAAACAAAACAAAGAAGGATGTTGCTTCAGACTCCAGGAGCACTACCGTAGCCTCTCTGCCAGTCTATCTCAGTAGTGGGTCTGGTCTCTCCGTCTTTCCAAGGTGCGCATCTATGTTGTCTACTAAAAAGAAAAGAGGTGAGGCGCATAGATTGGTTCAGGGGTACCTGGTCCCCCCAAAGGGAACCATGCTAAGTGATTATCCGAACTGACTAGACTCACCCACAGAACCCTTTATAGCCTATACCATCCGAACCGCTACGCTACTCGTTCAAGAAGACTATCGAATACCTCTTTGGGGCAACCTCTTTGCCTTCTTTCTATGAAATTCGTCTTTATGAGGATAGGGATCCAGCGCCAAGGCATGCAAGTGTAGCTTCCCTTTTATCAAATCCCTCAATTTTTGTCTTTCTGTCCATCCGCCATGTTCATCTCTGTCTACTAAAGGGAGGGGCCGATGCATATACTGCTTTGGTTAAAAAAGCATCTTTTTACTTGTCTTGACAATTGCCTGTCGCAAACCCTAAATTGGAAAAGTCTCTCAAATCTTCTGACATTACTACTTATGAAGATGGAACAAGAGAGTCAGAATCTCTGCCAAAGCCAGGGTCTTCACCCATCCCTTCCGTCTACTTTATCCGTTTTTGGACTTTCTGCCTAGTGCCTCTTCCTGTCGTCCCAAAGCAGAGGAGAGAGTTTACAGTAAAGTGGTTTAGATCTACCAGGCCCCCAAGGGTGTCAATGCCAACAATTGTATATCCATAATGATGTTTTGTTCTAGACTTTCCAGCTGTAACTGACCTCTCCAGCAGAACTGTCCCTCGGACTGAGCCTTTTTTGGCAGAAAGTATCTTTCTTGCCTGAGACCATGGGTGGCTTCTTGATCTAACAAGTGGAGTGACTACTAAGGCGTCTTTTCTCTTGTTCGTATAGAAGAGAATGAAGAAGTGAAGTAGGCCTCCCGTGGTACCTAGTCTTTTGCTCTCTCTTTGGGCTTGCACCACAGAGTGTGACAGTGAAAGAAGACCACCAAAGGTCTCCATGCCAAGTGAATGAAGAATCCCTTCTTTTGAAGCGGGTGTCACCGATAAAGAGAAGTTAAGGTGGCTCTTGCTTCTATTAGCTCGGAGACCGAAAACACCATGGAAGCTTGTGAGAACCTCATTAAGAGCCACGAACGAACTCTCATTAACTTTTTTTTTGGTGTCAGTGATGAGGCAAGGGCAGGAGGCAAAATTTCATTCATCCAGTGACCTTCCATCTAACATCAAATACTAAGCTTACATACAGGGAGCACCAAGGTGTCTACCACATTGTTGTCAACTCGACAGTCTCAATATGATAGGCGTATAATTCTAATTCATTCTCAAAGCTGTCGAATCCCAGGTTTCTCTATTGTGAAACCGTGAGATGCTGAGACGTCCATGATGATGTGCTTCAAGATCAGCTCCTTCGGCTTGAATTTCTATGCATTCTATCACACCTCTCCATCCAAAGTTGCCAAGTCAAATTTGCAATTACAAGACTCATAACCGAGCCTTGTGGAGTAGTGATGTCCATTGACATTATGAAATCCAGAAGTGCACGTAAGCTACGGGCTGAGATGTTAATGCCACATCTCAGAAATGCTGCTCTCACCACCCTGAATTCATATGATAAGAATAAGTGTTGGTGAGTCTCATCTGCTGAGCTGCACAACACACAAGACCATCATTTCATCTTTCTCTTTGTTGAAGCATCTTCTTCGTTTTTAGCTTCCCAAGTGTGGCTTGCCAAAGACAAAATCTCACCTTTGGAATAATATGATGGTGCCATACTAACTTCGCCCACTACAACCCGAACTCCGTTCTCGATTGGACAACTCCTTCCTTTCATCATAGACCAGAGAAGTGATCAAACAAAGGTGACTTGCACTAATCGATTTCCTCTTATATATCTATTGAGATTGGTTGACATTGACATATAAGCCATGTTATACTGTTAAATAACAAGCCTTCTATTATCTATCTCATCTCTAGTTATAGTTAGTGTGCTTTATTCAATAAATGTTTTTAAAAAAAGAAAGATTTAGATTCATTATGCATGGCATTCCTTTGAGATTTGTTAGTCATTATGAAATTCATTTTCAGAGCATTAAAAAAAGATTTTTATCGAAGGCATACACTTTTTGAGATTTCTGTAGTGAACTCAGGAAACCCGACAGAGTTTGGCCTCACCTATAGAAGCTTACCCATGCATCTTAGGATGAACATTTGACTCATAAACCTTAAAACATTCAAGTTTTCACTTTTTATTGGATCTTTTATTTGGCCTCGGACAAGGGAGAAATAGCAGTGATAACCAGGTCAAAGAGTAAAAGAGATATGCCCAATACCTCCACCCAGTATGAGGGCCAGTATCCCTTAGAGGAGGAAAGTGAAGAGGTAGCCTCGAGAAGTGAACTTCCGCCCTTATATGCGGTTGATTCGGGTAACCTTGTGGTTTCATCCCAGGTTACTGATGAGTGTAGAGGTTTCTTGTGACTTCCGCCGTATTCAAGTGAAGGGATATCCTCGCTCACCTTCTTGACGTCGCCTTCTTCAGGAGGCATTGTAATTGAACCTCGGGCTACCTTACCCGGTACCACTGCCCACCTTCCAACTCTAATGTTTGATGAGCGAACATTCCATGCTCAATATGCTTTTTCCAATGTCCAATCGATTCCTAGAAAACATCCTTTAGAGCAAGGTTCGCCTTAAGTGAGTAGGGCGCAAGCCGCGCCTTCTTTTATCGAGTTACCCGGCTCAACCCATGACGAGCCACCTTCACCAAAGTAGCTACAACCTTCCTATGCCAAGTCAACCAGGTCCTACCCTATACCATACCCATTTTTGATCTCCTATCATTGCCAATTCCTATTCCCAGGCTAGACCAATTCAAGAAGCTCCATTCATGAACACCCTCAGGTCTAAAGAAGAGTTTGATCGATACATTAGGAACCTAGTTCAAGGTGCCGCATCTCAGCCCTTCTTAATAGAATCCATATGCCATTGCCAATCATGAATGTGTGAGTCGAGAAAGGCTTCAACTTGAGTACCGACTACTGGTTACCAAAACACAAGATTGAGCCTTGTTTGCTGATTAACTCGTTCGGGCATTGATCGAGAAGGGAAACTCATATTCTTTCTGACGTCTCTCTAGTCTTTTCAGGAGCTTTGATGATACTGATAGCGAGAGGCTTACCGATCCCTCACCCTATTCACGGTAGAGGGGCTGAATCAAAGTTTATGACTGCATTCTTGAGGTCAAGTGTGCTTTCGAATCGAAAATGAGTTTTTGCTTTAGTTGATGGATCTTGGTATTCCACTAATGCAATGAGTTAGAGAGTAAGCCATTAGGCGTCATAACGGATTCCCTTCGTATTGGATGGGAGGAGATGCTTTCTTGGCCCCTAGTTAAAGCTAGCTCTACCAGGGAGACGGATCAGCTCCACGACCACTCACCTCAGTTCGACGACAGCTCTATGGTCTTACGACTTGGATTTGTATTTTGACTTCGGAACATGGGATTGTGGTGTGGTTGACAGCGGAGGAAAGAAAAGACACTTGCTACTGCTGAACGAAAGACAGTTCTTATTATAAAAGTACTCCACTCACTACCTTTTTTAGCATAAACGGATAAAGAAAGGCCATCAAAGAGCTCGGTACAAAACATGCACAATTAAGGAATCGTGCACTCAAAGGAAGATGTCATCGAAGAGTTTCCAACATTCATTCTCGAGCGGGGAGCGAGTTCAAGACCAAAGAAAGCCAGAGCATCTCTTCCTTTTTGCCTTGCCTCGATACGGATCCATAGGCACAGTTGAACAAGGCTCGTATTCAGATACTCCGCCTGAAAAAGAGGTTCAAAAAGGCCAGGCCATCAAAAATGAAGTCAGAAATAAGAATAGAAAGAACCATAGCCAAAAGAACAAAGGAACTATACATTCAGTGTTATTTAACAAACAAAAGGCAGAGATATAGTCCTATCCAAGCTTGTTAGGATCAAAGATGTCCACAGCAGCTCCTAATTCGGGTAGCTTTCATCTTCTTCGGGAGCTGAGAATGCTTCTGCTGTCGAACCGGGAGGGACAAAGAAAAAAGGCTGACATGCCTTATTTTAAAATTCATCTTTAGAAAATGAAAACACGTCTTTCTGGGTGGGGGTTTTGATCCTTAACTTCCCTCATTTAGTGAAAAAAGAAGATTTTACCCCTCATTCGGAGTCGTTTAGCTAGTTGTCAATAGCTTGTGATTCGGAGTTGTCGACCCGTCATTTCCAGTCGAGTAAAGGAGCATCTCCCTTTTCATCGCAGTCACTCAATACGTTGTATCGATAGAGTAACATCTGCCTTACCCCCCATGATCCCTCTACCCGAGGGATCAGTAAGCAATCGGGTAATGGATGAACCACATCTGTTCCAATTCCAGAGGCTTTCTTCGATCGAAGTCAGATTAAATGCAAATCTTCAATTCCAAAAGAATCGATTTTTGGGGAACCTCGAGCCTTGGGTGTTCGAAGATTTCGATGCCTTCTATTCCGGTCAATGAACCGATATTGGAAGGGAGCAGCTAACCAATCTTATTTCTCAGAGAAGTCCATCAGTTTAGAGATTCGTTCATGCTCTTCCATCCCCTCGTTCAAGGAGTCGGAGATGGCTTGGCAGCAAGTGTAGTGGTAGGTAGGCAATAGGATGGTAGCAGGTTAGGGCAGGTCAAAGGTGATCCTGTACGGAGCAAGAAGAAGCACAAAATGAGACAGTGCAGTCATGATCGGTAAGCTGGCTAACAGAAAAAAAAAAATAGACTACTTTTTTATCTGTAAAACAGAGAGAACAAAAAATCGATCAGTAGTAGTAATGGTTCCGCGGTGAGACACAGAGAGTGAGATGCAGTCAATATCTTAAGTGGCTTCTGCAAGGGTGAACATGAGGCGAGCGAAGTGAGGGGACCAGAGTCAATAATCTAGGAGGGCCTAGAAAGACCTGTGCGGTCAGTCGAGGTAGACAGCGCAGTGGTGGCTGTGGTGGCATGTATAGTCGATAGAGTGAAGCCTCCAATTCCTCACTTTACTCATGCTTCTCTTATCATGTTGCATCCTTGGACGGGGATAGCGATCCTGAGAAGGCGACCGTTAGGTCGCCCACTCCGCGGTAAAAGTACTTTTTTTAAATAAAGATGGAACTGGCCTCACAGAGGTAGCTTTCCGGGATTTCAAAAAAGCAGCCTAGACTAGAAAGAACGAGACCTTAACCTTGCTTGACGAGCAAAAACTACACATAGTTCCAGCAAGGGAAAAGTGTCGAAGCATAAGCGGGTTGTGCTGCTTTCGGATGCGGGTATCCAATTCCATCGCTAGAGGGGAGTATCCACTCTTTCTCTCGCCTTTATTTAGCTTGTTCCTGTTCGTCCATTCGGGACGGGGCAGGCAGGCCACATTCATGAAGAGAAGAAGACCTTGTCTGTCTGTCGAAAAAGACAACAAAATACGTGGAAGCAACCGATGCTTTGGTCATTCAGTTGACTCCTTGATGCCAGTCTGTGCTTGCTTTCATGCTAGCAAAAGCGGGGGTTTTGGCCGGTTTATTTTACCTACTATTGGATTTGAACCAATGACACTCGCCGTATGAAAGAGATACTCTAACCGCTGAGTCAAGTAGGTCAATCTGAGTCAAGTCAGAGAAAATATACTATAAGAGAAAGCCAACCAAAGTACAACCAGAGTTCTCCGCGGGGTGGAGCGCTAAGAAAGAGAAAGCGTTATCGCTATACGATACGAAATGCAGCAGCGGCTAGCACGCTAAGATGAACTACTTGGAAAACCTTTCTTTCTCGGTCGTCTATCTTAATTCATGTTGTAATACGGTCGTTCTCTGAAGCATTGGTGTTTTCACTCCCTACTCTCCACCATAACCCTATTTTCTACCATATCTCAGGAGTAGTCAAAGGAAGTACGACGGACATTCTTGAATTCGGGGTTGGCACGCGAGGAAACCAGACAAGGAATTCTATCCTCTTCACCCGGTCTCAAACTTGCTACTGCTACCGGAAAGAGATCTGATCTTCAAAGCCGGCTTATAGAAAAGCGGTACATGGTACAATACGCTTCCCGCAACAAGAAGAGGAGTTTTGCCGCTTTGCTCTCTATAGGCCTTAAACGCTTACTGAAAGTATAGATTGATCCACTGGACCTTTGGAACAAAACTGAACGGATAGGATAGGATAGATTTCAACAAGCTTTACCGAACTGAACAGAAAGAAGAAAAGAGACCGGAAGGACACGGAAGGAAAGAGATCGAAAAGACTTAAACCAGCTTTACCGTGCAAACCAGAGCGGGAGGAAGGACAAAGGATAAACCTTAAATTGAAGCCCTAAATTTGGAAACTTCTGACTTTTCGGTCGGGATGGGCCTCATTCTCGATGAGCTTCAAACTCTTTATATTATAAGTTAGAAAATAAATGCACAGGATACGAGCCTGGGAAAAGAAGGCGAGCGAAGTGAGTTTGGGATAGGAACCTTTCTTTGGCTAGGGATAATAAAGACGGTTATATTTATTTATAGCATTGAGCATTGTCGTGGGTCTGCCTCTCCTAAGGTTATTCAAAATGGTAGGCATACTTTCAGGACATAGCGCTCTGAGTAGTTTCAGAGGAGGGAAAAAGAAAGAAAGTAAAACATTCCTCTCTGCTACTTTATGGATTCAACGGTCATTCTACACGATACCGGTTACAGAGTGGAGGGAGTCCTTCTCTCAAAAGGACGACCGTAACCTTTCTTTTTTGCTTAGTTTGTTCTTTTGCTACGTTTTGCCCTCTGAGATTGCACGAGAGTGAGTTCTTTGCTTCGTTGCATTGGTTGAACCTGCTTTTGGCTTGCCGAAGCTGAATATTGATGGCGCATATAGAGAAAATTAGGGACCCTAAGGAGGTGCTGTCTATAATTATCATGGAGATCTCGTGTTTGCTTTTGCTAAATTTCATGGCCGATCTCAAAAATCCTTACTTTTCCGAATGAGAAATTGATAGTTGCGTATACTGAGGAAGGGCTTATTTTGTTCCTCTGCTCTTCTTCCTATCAGATCCATCCTTCCAAAAGTGGTACAGTGCTCTTTGCTCTTCTTTTCAGAGCGAAGAAGCATTTTATGCAATTGATTGGATCTGTCCAATAGAGAAAGGGCACAGGTTTCATGCCTACCTTACCGATGCTCTACTCAAGGCCAAGTAATTGATTTTATGTACTCATTTTACTTATTGTGTTATTGTCCAGTTTGGATAGTTTGTTAGTTAGGAAAACGTTAGAGTTAGCTTAGCTGTCCTTTCTCCTGTGGTTAGCTACCAGGATACGAGAGAAAGGATGTCGTTTCTATTCCTAGGGGCTTATTTAATTTAAGGATTTTTTATTGTCATTTGTTTGTATATATTGAAAGTAGTCTTTTTTTCTTATTTGTCTATTTATTTGCCAATATATAGTAAATATGAGTACTCGATTTAGTGTTTTTTTGCGTGTACTGTCATACACTGATTAGTTGAGTTTAAAATAGCAGTTTGGCGAGCTCGAGGGTAGAAATCTACTTTTTAGCTCAGCTGTCCTTTCCTTTCTCCTTTGGTTGGCTACCAATTCCAGAAGATGGCCTATAGTATAGGGCCGATCGAATCCAATTCTATTGTCATTCCATACCAGTAATAAGGCAAGGTAGCGGTCGCCCTTTGTCTTAGTAGACGGATTATACAATTTGTTTTGAACCTTGCTCGCATAAAGTCTGATTTCTATTTCAATCCAACAATCATGATGGATAGAAAGACATACATCTGCCTTTTGATTCTTTGGCCGAGTAGGAATTGCGTTTGAAGGGGGAAGAAGTTTTTACAGAAGTAAAACAGAAGTAAGTAGGAATTGATAATAAACTGATGCCTACCAGAAAGCTCAGTAGTGGCTGAGCTTGACAAGTAAGCAACTGTCAACCCTCCAAAGAGGCAGTGGGGGGTGATCCTTACCAATACATTGTAGATCCGGCTTAAAAGACAAAGCAAAAAGCATCTCTTATATTTATACAAATACAGATATCGATTCAGTGAGCTAGCCCGCTACAGATGATTACTGCCTTGCACTTTCCAACCGGAAGATAAGATGCCAGGGTCAAATGACTTAAAAAAACCCAATTATTTGCACAGATTTGCTAAAAAAAAAAGTCGATTTGAGATCGTTTATCCAGGAAAGGCAACATCTATCGCAAACCTTAAACTCGTGATTAAACTAATGAAATGAGGCCATGAAGAAGGTTTTTCTCACTACACGAGTAAGAATTTACTAGCCGTCTACTCTATATCTATAAAGAGATGGATTTCGCCTACCACTCTATCGAGCTAACCAGAGAAGATGAGCATCTATTTCAAGAAAGGATTGAACAAGGTATACTTTGTGAAGCGGCTATCGGCTTTAAGAGAACTATGTTAACGCCTAGCCTATTACCTTTACTTAACAACACTGCTTCTCCATCCCTTCTTTCCTGTGCTAGCAATAAGGAAATCTAACTCATTTTAAGGTAGAGCTCTTAGAGTCATACTGAATGGCAGTCCCTTAGTTAAAGCAATGAGAGAAGAGAAAGAGGTATTAAATGTTAACTAATAGTATACCATATGTCTTAGAGAAGGCACTGATTGACCTAAGGGGGAAGAGTAAGTAGCCAAGGGCTAAGCCATCATAAGTCCCTCCCATCTGGAACCGCTCCACATATATCTCTTTTGGAATGAGCCTTAACTGACACTGCTGCTGCTACTGGTCTTGACACCAAAAATGATGTCGATAGAGTTAAAGCAAGCATGCCAGGCCGGGAAAAGCATAATGGGCCATAGAAAGAGCACAAAAGCTTCCTTCTATTAGCTTCCTAACGGTCGCCTCACTTCGCTCGCCTTCTCTTGGACCGTGCCTCTCGGTCTCATTGAGCTTTCGGCTCTCATATGCGATAGGGTTACCTTATTGTACTAGCACACCGCCTATGGCATAGTCTGACGCATCCGTGTGTACTTCAAATGGCTTAGTATGATCTGGCAACTGTTATACGGGGTCATCAATCACTGCCTGCTTTGGGTCCTAAACTTTGACACTCTTCCGATCAGTGCAGTGCCATGATCGGTCCCTATGTCCTTCTTTAGGAGACTTTTGAGTTGAGCAGCCCTCTTCGAGTCACTTACGATGAATCTTCAGTAATAGTTCACGAGCCCTAAAAATGATCTTAGCTCATCCATCTTGGTAGGTGCTTGCCACTCCTCGATGGCTCTGATGCCCATCCAATGCCTTAGGAATAGGATCTCCTTCTATCCAAAGGAGTATTTCTCTTTCTTTACATAGAGGTCACAATTGCATTGCCTTAATATATTAAAAACGGTCTGGAGGTGGCTAACGTGGTCGTTTAACGACTGGCTATAGCCCACGATCAAAGTATACCACCGGTCGTCTAAGTACGGGTGGAATAGCTCATTGTGGAGGGTGTAGAACGTAGGCGAGGATGCTTTTCAAACCACTATCGCATGCGAACAAGTCGATGTAGACATTCTCGAATTAAAGAGTTCCATTCAGAATGCTCTCCTCAATCGGTTAATCCAAGAGCCGGACCTACCCCAACTACTAGACGAAGTGCCAATAGAGGATATTCGTGAGCAGGCACACGACTTTCTTTTATCCATTCTCGGGGAGCCATGTAGGAGATCCTCAAACCAGCTGCAACCTTCTTACTCAGATTTTTGCGGATTTGCAGCTAAATGGACCCGGGGTCTATCGAGACTTTCAAAGACATTTTTGGGGTGGCGCACCATAATGTTAGGGGCATTTTCAAAACTCCATGGGCACCCCCCCAGTTCCAAAGAATTTTATTTCCCCTGCGGAGTGGTTCGCCTTCGGGCGCCTGCTCCTTACTTAGGAAAGCAGGCCTGACCAGACACAGAAGCATAGCTTTGTCCCGCTGTATGAATGGCTTAACTCGAATTCTTAACTCCGGACCATGGATGTTCGATGGCAGGTTACTCATCATGAGAAAGTGGAGCCCTAACATTAGGTTAGACAGAGGCCTCTTGACAAAGACTGGTAATACTTTCTAATCTTCAATTCCCATTTTTGAGCAAGAATATTATTTCTAAGATTGTTAGCACTATTGGTACTCCTATGTGTTTGGACAACTTAACTGCTTTCTTCGTCTTTCTTATGCCCGAGCTTTGGTGGAGATAGATGCTCAAGATGAACTTGAGGAAGAGGTTCTAATTGAGCTTGAGGATAGATCTATCATTCAACAGAAAATTATAAAAGAATAGATCCCTCTTAAATGTACAAAATGTTGCTTCTTTGGGCACTTAGTATCCTAATGTCCAATTATGGAAGTTGGAGGGCTAAAAGTCATCACAATGTGAGTGGCAAGGAGAATCACGAGACGGAGACCAGTAAGAAGACTGCCCCTGCTGCGGGCACCAGAGTGAGTGAAGATGGCTTGGAGTCTCAAGATGTAGAGACAAACAATAAGACTGCTACTGAGGAAGAAAACACCAAAATGAGAGAAGATGTCCTTTCTAAAGATGATTCGACTACTAGGGTAGGGGTTGATCTTGATAACTAGTGATCAAGACACACCCTTTAGGAGTGATGAGGTTGTATTTGTGCAACCTGAGGATCTACAAGAAGAGAAGATGGCCTTTCTAACTCAAGGCCAGTCTCTCTTATCACCACCCCCAACCTGGGGAAGAGATTCATAGAGGAGGATTCTACAGAAGAAGTGGTTCAACAAGGTGTGACTACGGGCACAACTAAGGTAAGTATGGGTTTGTTCATCAGTGCAGGATGAAATTGATCTTAGGACAGAGGAGCTCCCTTCAAGGCTTAATGAGCCTAATGCCAAAGAGGGTGCAGAACCAAACCAGGTTCCTATCACTCTCCCTGATATAGAGAGTGAGACTGCTGACTTGGAGAAGAATGGAGATAGCAGATAGCAAGAACAAATCGCCCAGGAGGATGAGTCCCTCACAATGTCTAATCCAGAATAGAATGGCTTATCCAAATGGAGGAATACAAGAGGGTCAAAAATTCATCCAAGAAGTCAGTGAAGACAAAGGAGTCTCAGCCTACACTGACTATGAAGCTGAGGAGTGATAAACGCCTCCAAGAACCAATGAAGATCCTTGTTTGGAATACTAGGGGGCTCAATTCTATTGTAAGATGGAGAGATGTAAGGGAAAGTCTAATAACAATATCTCTATTATAGGGTTGGTAGAGACAACAATAAAGCAATCTAAGGAAGTCTCCTTCTTTAAGAAGCTTACTGCTAGTTGGCAACATTGTATTTCTTATAATAAGAAAGGATTGGGTAGAATTTTGGTCTGTTGGGACACTTTGCAATGGCAGGCGGAATTGTCCTATAACAGTCAGTAGATGTCTGAACATGACAAATAAGGGTGGATTTGTGTTTACTTTATCAGTGGTGAATGGTCATAACCTACAGTCAATGAGGAAAAGCCTATGGACTGATATAATAACTGCAGGACAGAATCTGAACATTCCTTGGTTGGTAATAGGAGAAAGTGAGATTCAATACTGAAAAGGTTGGGGGAAGCATATTCCAGATAGGGTACTGTAAGACTTCAATAACTGTCTAGACTTTGCTGCTTTGAGAGAGATTCCTAGTATGGGGCATACCTGGTCACGGTCTAATAGAGACAAAACTAATCATATGATTATGTGCAAACTGGACAGATGGTAGGAAGCTATACAAGAAGAGATGGAATCCTTGCATAAGAACCACACATTTGAGCTGGTCCAGTTATCCAAGGGGAAGAAAGCCTTGAAGAACAAATGGGTATTCAAGTTAAAGCAGGAAAACAAGAGCTCACAACCACGTTACAAGGCGAGGGGTGAAAGGCTTCAAACAGAAGAAGGGCATTGATTTCGAAGAGATATTCTCGCCGATGGTCAAGAAGACATTTATCCGGGTTGTGTTATCACTTGCTGCTAGCATGGACTTGGAGGTCGAACAGCTAGACGTGAAGACTGCCTTCCTTCATGGTGATTTGGAGGAAGAGATTTACATGGTGCAACCTGAAGGATTTGCGGTTAGAGGCAAGGAGAATCTGGTTTGTTGTCTGAGGAAGAGCTTATATGGCCTGAAGCAAGCTCCTCGACAATGGTACAAGAAGTTCGACTCGTTTATGGTTGAACATAGAATCGAACTACCTCTGATCATTGTGTGTTTGTTAAAAGATTCTCCAGTCATTCTTTTCTTATATTATTGTTGTATGTTGATGACATGCTTACCGTCGGCAAGGATGCTAACAAGATTGGCAGGTTGAAGACCGAGCTAAGTAAGTACTTTGCAATGAAGGACTTGGGTCCAGCGAAGCAAATATTGGGGATGAAGATCTCTCGTGATAGGAGTACAAAGAAGTTGTGGCTATCACAAGAAAGCTATGTTGAGAAGGTGCTTGCAAGGTTCGGCATGGACAAAGCAAAGCCAGTTTCTACCCCCCTCGTACATCACTTCAAGCTCGGCTTAAGACAAAGCCCTTCGACCTAGGAGGAGAAGGAAGAGATGAATTCCCTTATTCATCTGTTATTGAAAGTTTGATGTATGCTATGGTGTGCACGAGGCCTGACATCACACACACAGTTGGCTTTGTTAGTCATTATGTTGTGGATCCTGGCAAGGAGCGGCATTGGGCGGCTGTCAAATGGATACTTCACTATCTCCGAGGCACTTCAAAGTCTTGTTTGTGCTTTAGAGGTGGTAAGACAGTACTTGAAAGATATATTGACGCTGATATGGCGGGCGACATCGACTCGAGGAAGTCGACTTCAGGATATTTATTCACTTTTGCTGGGGAAGCTGTGTCATGGCAGTCCAGGTTGCAGAAGTGTGTTGCCCTATCCAACTGAGGTCGAGTACATTACTGCGACGGAGGGCAGCAAGGAGCTGCTATGGATGAAGAGGTTCTTGAAGGAACTAGGTGTTGAAGAGATTTGTTCCTCACTGTGATAGTCAAAGTGCCATCCATCTAGCAAAGAACTTGACTTTCCACTCGAAGTCCAAGCATATCGATGTTCGCTACTACTGGATTCGCGACGTGCTTGAGAAGAATATATTGAAGCTACAGAAGATCCATACTGACAAGAATGGGACCCCTCTCTCTTTCTTTCAAAAAGAGATATCCGTCAATGCCAATGTCGTGTATATAGACCTTTAAGAGCAGGTAGAAAGAAAAACCGGCTGTAGCGAGCTTGTGAGCGGCGGGAGGATGCACAGTATAGTATTGTATTGGTGCTAAGCCATCTCTGGCGATGAATCAACAATTCAAATTTTTTTTGTGAGGGAAAAGCTGGCGCAGCTCACGCACGGCAAAAGAGACAAGGAGTGGTTTTTCGTAGGATCTTTTGCAGAAGTAGAGCAGGGAACAGGTCTGAATCGTCAAGTTGGGATCAGTAACTGGGGCTTCCAGCCTCACTCGTTTGATTATTCCGTATTTAGGAGTTGGAGTCTTTTCTAAAGAGTGCCTCATTCAAAGAGGGGCGGGTGGTTATCAAGGTTTGCAAAGTCTAAAACTTAAGCATGTTGGATGCACCCAAACCCGGTTAACCAAAAGGCGAATAGGATCAACATGAAGAATTTCAGGTTATGAAATAAAGGATAGATCTTTTTTCTATTGGGTCTGAGAGAGGATGGCAGAAAAAGGGGATGGCTCCAAGCGAGTAGGCAAGGTATAGAAAATCACTAGCTAATCAAACTGTACATGAAGCCTTGGAGAACCTTGACCCACTGGGAAGGTGTCTGGCAGGAGATAAAAAAAAAGCAACCAGGTGATAAGCGAGTAGACTTAGCTGCAGAACTAGCTCTTTCATTCGCCGAATCAATAGAAAAATAGCCCTCTGACCATACATAGGCACCTCACTTTTCCTCCCTTCGGGCGCCTCTGGTCGCCTCACTTCGATATATCTTGCATCGTTCAAAGAAGGGCTTGCCTAAACTCTGATTCTGCTTCCCTTCAGTTCTGACCACTCTTCCACGACAGTGACCTAGATCCTCCCTTTTTGCCTATCGTGCAAGATCCATAGTCGCCCGTGCTCTTGGAGAAGGTAGCTTTACTTGCTAGGCTCGCTGAGAGAAGAAAAAGAATCAAGCTTGCTCTGCTCGACCAGAACTTGCTTGAGCATGGGGCGAGGTGCGGAGCGGCTACTGATGGAAGCGAACTTCGACTCAGATGGAATAGAAGGAAAGTTGACTTGGAGAGAGGTTCCGTTGAGTGGGATAGAAGGGAAAGACGAAAGGAAGGCCTGTGTTCGATCAACGATCAACAGAAGATGGAGCACAACGGGAAGCAAAGAAAGGAGGTTCCCTCTAGGTAATTGGCTTTCAAAGTGAAACGAAAAGAGGCCCTCGCTGTTCAATCTTCTGAGTGATAGCAGACGTCAATTGCTTAAGATCTCCAGAGTAATAGGACCTGACTCAGAATGAACAGCAAAATACAAATAAGCACCCTGTAACTCTATAAGATCTACGATCCTCCAAAGGTGGGGGAGTAGATGAGGTAGCAACATTGGACTGATGTCTAACATTTCTTGATAGTGTGGCCATGGCACTTTAATATCGGTAAAATGTTCTATTTTTCTCCTTTAATTAAGTACCTCGCCCTTTTCCTTTTGTCGAGTGACTTCGTTCCTCCTCTTCATGAATGTATACAGTGAGTCAAATTTGATGTACCCTTGCCCTAAATATGGCACCACATAACAATGGAATAAAAGCAAAAATTCCCGCATGCATAAAGGCACGTAGCAGAGTATCTAAAAAGCTTTGTCACAATAGACGAAGCGAGACTAATCGATTGCGAGAGAGCATCGAGTGGTTTACTTGAAGCAGCGAGTGAACGAGTGGACCGTGGCGAATGGGCCGGGATTTTTGTAGGTTGCAAGCCGTATCGAAAAAAGAAAAATGTACTGCGAGACAGCGAATGAGACAGCATCCGAGTCTCACTTAGTCGTGAGCGCTCATCGGGCGAACCGAGTTGGTAAAGACACAGAGGTTCCGAAGGAACGAGCCGTGAAGGTAGGCGAGCGACAGTGAGGTGACCGATAGGGAGGTAAAGCTAGCAATAATCATACGAAAACGAACTAACTCAAAGCGGCTTGCGCTTATTACGGGAGATCCGAGAAGCTACCTAAATGGAGAGCCCACGCCTGCAGGGTTCGCCTCGTTAGGGAAGAAAGATGCGCATGATGGTGATAAAGCAGATGCAAATGCTCTAAGGATGGACGAAGCAAAGATAGATCTGCTATGCGCTTCTTGCTGGGGTCGGGTCAACTGTCATTGGTCGAACTCGTCTTCAACGCTTTGAGGCCATACAGAACTACGCCTACATACAGTATCTCTATGGCTATATAGGCGCAATACAGTGCTAGCGCGATCGCGTAATAGGCGCTAACGAATCAACAAGACTTTGAATTAGTATTTAGTCGCGATACGTATCGGCCGGAACGAGCCATTCAGTAGTACGTAGTCACGAGCTTTTATTGAAGTAAGTAGGGGGATAACGGGCGTAGTCGCTAGCGAATCCATGAAGTAGTTGTGTTTTGCGTTCTATCCATTCGAGATTAGGTGGGTGTGAAGTAACCCGCGTTCAAGCTATCGAAAACATTGGACCCATCAGACTTTTGTTGGAAAACCAACGCCAAGTCTCTATAAGTATCTTTAATCTTTTTGGGAGCAGAGCAGTCACAGAATGGAAATTACAATGATGGAAGACTTATTCTTAACATTCGAATGGCTATTCCTCAATATCGCTCCTTGTGATGCTGCGAAACCATGGCAATTAGGATCTCAAGATGCAGCAATACCTATTATGCAAGGAATCATTGACTTACATCACGATATCTTTTTTTCCTCATTCTAATTTTGGTTTTCGTATCACGGATCTTGGTTCGCGCTTTATGGCATTTCCACGACCAAACTAATCCAATCCCGCAAAGGATTGTTCATGGAACTACTATTGAGATTATTTGGACCATATTTCCAAGTATCATCCTGATGTTCATTGCTATACCATTGTTTGCTCTCTTATACTCAATGGACGAGGTAGTCATAGATCCAGCCATTACTATAAAAGCTATTGGACATCAATGGTATCGGAGTGCGCCTCTTTACGAGGGTGATTTAAGTGCAACGAAATGTACCGATGGTTTGCGAAGCATCTGGATTACCGGTAATCTCCCATTCCCGTCGTCGAGAGACTATAAGAACTATAGCATGCCAGAAACGGGGAGTTGAGGTGGTCAGACCTATACCCCAAAATGCTCCCAACATAGGAGCCTATGGTTCCATTCTTGTTATTGCTGGAGGTACACATACCTCTTCTCGGTGTGGAGCGATATACGAAAAATAAATGCTAAGCCTGCAATGTCTAATAACGGTACTGAAGTAGTGAATCTATCGGCACCACAGCAGTGGCATACAACTTTGGACCTAACGGCCAGCCTCGTTACCTTTCGAAATGGGGGATCCCCGTTGGCAACAACTACGGTAGTAGTTGCAGAACTACTAGGCCAGGAGAGGACAACATTCCAGCTCCTCTTTCTTCGCTTCGGGGACGAAGGTCCTACGATAGGTAACAACAGGCACAAGCACTTAACCAAAGGGGACCAACGCTTCTACTCCTCCACCATTCGCAGCGAGAAGCAAGGGATGTCGTGAACGGTGGGAGGTCAAAGAAAGAGAATTTACCTATTCATAGAGTGATCTATGATCTAGATTGTATATATACTCTGGCTTATAAATAGAAATATCAAAAGAAAATGATAATGGTGACTCAATCAATTGGGGGTAGGACCTGCTGGCATAATGCAGACTGGAACGTGGGAATTCGAGGTCTCATGAACTAATTTATTGGATAAACTTTTCGGTCAGGCCTATGGATGGATCCTTTTAGATCTACGGGTCGGCCGTTCACATGAGCATAGGGCATCCATATTCGAGCGTTCGACTTGGCCCCTGACAGGATAGGTGAGGAATCACTCTTGATCTGATCTATTGGGGCCTACAACTTCACCGAGCCGACTAGCATCCCTTTCCACTACGCATTTTTTGAACAAAGAAGACGACTATAGGATCAAATTTGCTTTCCGTGGTGAACTGGTCGTCCCATACCTTCTGCCTGTATTATGTGTGTGGAACCAGGTCTTTTCGGTTCCAGCTTCACTGAAGTAGGTAGGGCTGGACGAGAAAGGGTTCCCTGTTGCCTATTGTAAGTGGGGCCTTCGATTCCACCGGGGTCTGACGGTCTCTTAGAGGGGGGAGAACTACCTAACTAAAGAATAAGAGTGCTTTTTATTTTAGTTGAGTAGGCGTGGAGAGCTTTTTGCGGGGAAACTTGTAAGTCAAGTTTGGGGGGAGGCGGGCGTCGACCCAACCTTATGAGTATTCGGACTATAATAGTTCCTATGAACAGTCACTCACTTTTGACAGTTATACGATTCCAGAAGTTAACCCAGAATTAGGTCAATCACGTTTATTAGAAGTGGACAATAAAGTGGTTGTACCAGCCAAAACTCATCTACGTATGATTGTAACACCTGCTGATGTACCTCATAGTTGGGCTGTACCTTCCTCAGGTGTCAAATGTGATGTTGTATCTGGTCGTTCAAATTAGACCTCCATTTCGGTACAATGAGAAGGAGTTTACTATGGTCAGTGCAGAGAGATTCGTGGAACTAATCATGCCTTTACGCGTGCGCCCGGATACATAGGCCGACTGCTGAGCCTACTCTTGCTCAGCCGTACCACCCCACCCGGGGTCGGGGTGCGAGCCACCCAAGAAGTAAGCTATTACAGCGAGCGGCTGGAGCAGTTGGGAGCCGAGGAGCAAGGCAGTAGATAAGATAGAAGAAGGGGCCAGGCTCTCGGTAGAGCAGAGAAGAGGGTTAGGATAACGAACTTGAAACGTAGAGCCTGAACGGCCGGCGAGCGAGTGGTTAGTGGCAAATAGCACCCTAATTGATGGCATTCCTCTCTGCGGCTGGCACTCGAGGAACCACAGGGCACTCCATACAGAGAAAGCAAGTCTTAGGGATGAGACGCCCGTGCAAGGACCTCAATTCTCATTAGGAGGTCGAACCAAGGACCTATAGAATTCGGGGTTACCCCGTCCCCATGGCAACGCAACAGTGTCCTGAGGGAGGAGTTTTGAGGCCTTATCGTAGCACGGACCTCTTTTTCATTCTAGGTCATACGAAGGGGGCCAGTCCAAGATCGTACAGTTATTTTCAAAAGACAACAGACGCTCTCAATGGCAAGGCGCCACTCTCTTTATGAGTTACTCCAGCTTCTTCATTCTTTCGTGCCGCGGTAAACGAACAAAACCAAAAAAGAGGGCCATCTCAGCAGAAGGAGAAGGACCTGGACAGAGACTACTTATTCTCTTATTGTTCCTAGCCCTCTGTTACGAGTCCGGGAAGCCTGGAATCATCAATTTGAGGGATCCCTCAAAATAGAGAAGGGCGGGTAGGGCATCCGCAAGGGCCTCCCTCCTCTTCCTGGTCAATATAGATGGGAGGGGCCAACATAACCAGCCTCTTTTTATGTATGTACACTTTGTTTCAGGCGATGGAATCCCTCCTGCAAATCCAGCTATTTTCGAACTTTCTTTCTTTTTCACAATTCTTGTGATTATCGGCACGGTACGAAGCGTGGTTATGTACATGTTTCGACTCGCCAGTCATTATGGATCTAGTGGCATGGCGAGGTGAAGGGATTGGATTTCACCTAGTTTCAGATCAATGGACAACCAACGTGTATACTTTTTCGTGTTGTTATTGTTGACGTTGACTTTCAAGCTCTTGAGTAGGCCGGGATTTTTGGAGCAGCTCACACTATGTTGGAGGAGGTGCCATCGTGAAGATCTAGGAGTGTGAGCAGTACGAGCCGAAAGGCTCTTATAATGTTTGGAGGGCAGGGGCATAGATGCCAAACTTGACCCCTATATATCATTGTAGAAGCTGTTCCTTTGAAAGATTATGGTTTTCGGGTATCCAATCAATCCATCCTCCAAACCAACTAAACCAGGGAAGCTGAAGCAAAAATGAAATTGTAGGGCTTAACTCCCTTCTCAGTTTGCCTCACTTCGATATATCTCGCTTGCTCGATTCGCTCTAACGCTCGTTTAGTAGACAACGAGTGGAGGGCGTAGCAACAACGCCTTATTGAAGTAGGGCTTAACGCTACGCGCCTTACTACACGAGCTCATAAGTCAGGAACGAGCCTTGTCTACGAAGCCAAGCCGTCAACCTCGTCTTGCTTGCTTCTGGTGAAGCTTGACGCACACTATAACATAGGCATTCTGGTATGGTAGAAAGACTCCTTTTAAGGCCATAGGAGCGATAGCGAAGCCAAGCCGTCAAATCAAAAGGCGAGCAGTCCTTATAGCAATAGCAAACCAAACGGCCCACTTATAGCCCTATTTTTTCTTATTCTGTTTAGTCGCTACTGAACTACTGAAGTCCTAAAGTTGACCCTTCCATGAGGCATCATTCACCCCAACTCCTTATCTTCTCGTTTTGTCTTTCCGTTTTACTTCTAGGCGCAAGAGGTGCAAATAAGCGTACGGTTCGTAAGTAGGCACGTAGCGGTGCTTGCAGTAGGCTTTTTTTTATTTTTGCTAGCACTCTTTAGGTAAGCACTCGTTCCCAGCTTTCCGTCTGAAAGCGTGACCTAGTCGTCGTATCATTTTGACTTTTGCTAGTACCGTTCCTGCGGGTGTTATTCGTTCCTTTTTCTATGAAGTCTACCTGTAAGTTCCGAAGTTCCCGTGGAGTCAAGGTCAAAGAATTTCGTCTTTCAAGTGGATAAGTGATCATCCCTTTCTTTTAAGTCAGCTAATGAAATCAACGAGTTCCAGCTATAAGTGAAGTTCCAAATCGCAAGCACCTTACTCCCAAGTACTGGTTTGGGCATTTGTTTAGGTGGGTGATTCGTACATGTGGATGGTATCTCCTTCAGCTGAACTATGGAATTTTATCCGTTCTCTGAGACCAAAGGTTTGAGATCCATGAGAGATATGGTGTCAGGCACTTTTAAGCCCTTGGGCCTCTTCTTTTCTGGCGAACTCTTGCCATCCGCCAATAGACAGAAGAACTCAGTGATCCGTTGAGAAAAGAAGAACTTTTCTAGCTTTGAGAGAGGTCAGGTGAATGAGAGAAGAAGAGTGAAGGTTATGAAATAAAAGCACTCGAATGAAAGGAGAGAAGTGAAGCCCTCTTTCTTTGCTGCATCTGACCCCGTGGGTCCTACTCAAAGCATCGAGCTCGGTAGCGAATATACTTAGGAGTAGATAGTGTATCGGTATTGGGATACCAATAGGACCAAGATATATTGGTATATGTTATTGGTAGGTAAAGGTAATGGTATATGTAATAGGCATTGGGTACATCCATGTATATATAAAGGATAAATTGGCTACAGTAATCCTACATAGTAGGTAACTAATAGAGATGTAAGATATATGTATTGATACTAGGTAATATTAGCTATTATTGCTGATACCTTTAAGGTATAGACCTAAAACCGAGGTATTGACTAGCATGGACTAGAAAATCTAGTTTATGCAAGATATTGACCTTAGAACTAAGGTATTAACTAATAGTTAAGGTATTTGAGATATGGGCTGCGGGTAAGTGGATAGTATCTATAGATGATATATGTGATTTGGGATACCATAGTGTATGTGGCTTGTTGAGAATTCATGCATGATATATATGTATATGATATAGTACTATAAGGTATCCTAGAGTATGTGGGTCTATGGTTAGAATTATGACTAGCTTAGATAGAGTTGACCCCTTTGACTAGACAGTTGACCAAATCCTAGATATTGACTTAGTTTGACTAAGAGTTGACCAAAGGTTGACTTTTGACCTAGAAAGGCATAATATCATGTAGATTTCATTGTACACTTTAATTATTATACATTGAATACATTATAACCTTGCTCTAAATAGGACCTTGTGACTCCAGTTTGAACATCTATACATATCAGTCGCTCAGGGTATCAGGCGAGTACATTCTCTGATAGTTATCATTATTTTGATAATCACTATAATTCAAGTATTTAGAAATGTTTCTTATGATTCTTGGCATGATTGTACACGGATTGGTATTGTTATTGGATCTTTAGTCATGAGATGTTACCTTAACTCATTGCGATGGTATCGAATACTATTCTTGTTGGTATTGGATAACATTGGATATTATTGATCGAATACTGTTCTTGTTGGTATTGTATAACATTAGGTAAATATTGGTTAACATTGGCTAGTAACATGTCATGGTTGGATCCATCGTATCAGTTGGTGCGGGGGTAATACTAGTTAGATATGTGATCAAGAACTATCGAAAAATAGTGTAATCATCGGCTACTAGCTAAGCATACATTGCACATGTTGTTGAGCTAGCTTTCCTTAGTGTAATCATTGAATATCCCAATCCGATCACATATCCAACTGGTATTCCAAAACACATTGTCTATTACAGTTTTATACTTTCAGTCCACCATTACGTTGCTCTATCTTGTACAGATTGTCTATTGCATATCCAACTTGTACTTGTCATACCCTAATCCCAAAATACATAAGACTAGATATGTAAACATGCCAGCTACATATCAATTGGATGATCGAATACATATATGTTATCTACGTCAGGTAGTTATATATCTATATCATTATGACATTTCTATACCTCAATCCACTAAAATTAAATCTTTCCTAAGACCAAATGCACTAATGTTTGTCAGGTATTAACACACCGGATCCTACAAGCAAACAAGAATAGATAATATATAATAAAATGGACCAGAAATCATTATAATTATCTTGAACAAGAACATAGAGAATAAAGACTAGGCCATATCAGCATAATAAATTAAGGAGAATAAAATAAATTTTCAGGCGGATATAATGAAGACATCAACCAAATATGTACATGAAATCCTGGAGACTACTCTTTTATTCTAAGAGCTCAGCGAATACCTGAAGCGATCACCAGGTCCTCAAAAGGAAAGTAGCAAGATACATAATATACATGCCAGTTGTAATAGTAAATAACATGCGAAGGATACAACAAAATAAATATAAAGGAACTCTACATCGAAGAGGGTGGCATGCCATAAGAACAACGGTATTAGTCGTGGCTATGGGTAACAGTAACCGCAGTCTAGTGAGGCACTAACAGTCATATCATAGGTCTCTATTATAGCCCGGTAAGGCGCCAACGACAAAGAAGCCAAGTGAACAAATCTCTATCACAGCCCGATGATATGTAAACGAGTAATGATATTAATCACAATTGCCAACGCCTAATAACGATATTGTCACCTAGGAAACTAAAGAATTAAGTCAAGTCAAGTAATACGGGAATACAAGATCAAGACAAGTCCAAGTCAAATCAAGTAATATGCACAAGTTAATGAAACCTGAGCATCGAGTAATATCACAAGTAGGAGTACATGAACATGTATAACGATGATACACACATCGGGAACAAGTAATATGTGAATGTGATCATGTAACTGGTCCAACAAGTGTCAAAAGACGATAAACAAAATAACAGACATGAAATTTAAGAAGATAAACTGAATAACATTGCATGTAAAATACTATACAAAGGCAAGGTATACTTGTTTGGAATTTTGTCCAATTTTTGTCGAGACTGTAAGTAACATAGTTATATCCAAGCCTAGGCACAAGCTAACACCACTATGTCTAGAAAGTCTACCATCCCATAAATAGCTAAGAATCACCAAATAGTACATTTATCACAAAACCACTTATGAATACAATTTTATTATTGTTGGATACAACGGTTTAGTCATAGATGAATATACAAGTCTAGTTATATTCACATACTACAAGATTACTATTTTTGTGAGACTAATTAATTATCATCATGACTATTACTTAAACTTTCTAATATATGATTAATGATCCTTCGACACATGGACACATGAACACATGGCACAACAACTTCACATACTTCCAACGGGTACCATGACCTAGTTTCTAGTCTTTTGTCATCCAAAACATGAGACTAGGTTCCCAAATATATGAGTATAAATCATATCTAAATACAATTACATGTTTAACCATGATTTATGCCTATTAAACCTCTGAATTCCATATTTGATATTTTTTGGCATGGTACATGGAATTGACCTAAAATGTTACAGACACCTAACCATGATGTTAGCATACCAAACCATGATCACAAAACATCAAAAAACTTGATTTTATTATTAAAATTGTATCACTATTAGGCCTAAATTTTAGCACCAACCTATGTGCCAACACATGTCAAAAACACACATAGAGAACTAGTTTCATGGCTTGCTAAGTTTTGGTTCATTTTTGAATGTTTATATATCATAAGTATATAAAAAAAATTAGTACTAATATCGAATTATTATGCATATATTCTCATATTTATTTTGCTACATTTACTCTCAAAACTATTCACAAACACCTATTATGCATGCATGACCATAACTCCAATCTTTTCTTAAATTTAACATACATGCATATGATCAATCCTAGGTTACTTGCATGGTTATAATTGTAACATAACGTGGTGGTTTTGATGAGGTTCAAAATAACTTTGAGCAGAAACATCATTGGAGATGGAGGAAGAGAGGGTTTTGGAAAACTTACTAAGAATTGTTTGATGGAGGTCCTTTGCTTATGCTTCTCCTTCCTTGCCTTAAGTACTCCTTCTTGCTTGCAAAAAGGGAGTTGGTGATGATGTGGGTGATGCTAATGGAGTTTTTATTTGGAGATGGCAATAGTGGTATTTTTTTGGAACAAATTTGAGATGGTGATTTTGTTGAAGGTTGGAGAGATGGAAGAGATGGAAGATATAATCTTTTGTGAAGGAGAAAGATGTAGAGATAAAGAGGGGCTGCTGTTGTGTTCGATATTGATGGGAATAAGGGGCTAGTCGGCCTATGAGAGGGGAAGAAAAGAGAATAGTTAGGAATAGGGTTTTGCTAGTTAGGAGAATATATATATATATATATATATATATATATATATATATATATATATATATATATATATATTTATATATATATATATATATATATATACACACACACACACACACACACACACACATATATATATATATATATATATATATATATATATATATATATATATATATATATATATATATATATATATTTGATGTCCAACTCCAATATTCTAAAATTAACTTCAAACTAGCCTTAAAACAGAGTATGCCAAGGGCCAAACTTAACAAACACCTTTAAATAAGCCATAAATAGACCTACTAAAAATAATCCAAACTCAGATTCATGTCTAAAGAAATAAACCTAATATCCTATGATAAAATTCAGATATAATTAACTCAAGAAACAATGTCGTCATTCAACGACGGTGAAGACAGCTGATCAGTGGGTGTGCCAGGTTGATGTGCAACATTCCTCAGGACATTCATAGCCTCGGCAACTTTTACCTTGAGAGCATCTGGGGACTCCAGCAAATGCAAAACCTCTGTCTGATCCATTTCTAGCAGCATACCAGTCACCTTCACAGCAGATTCATGCTCCAGCTGATCCACAAGTGGGTACAGGCTTATTCTATTCTTGTTCCTAGCCGTCTGTTACGAGTCCGGGAAGCCTGGAATCATCAATATGAGGGATCCCTCAAAATAGAGAAGGGCGGGTAGGGCTTCCGCAAGAGCCTCCCCTCTCTTCCCGGTCAATACAGATGGGAGGGGCCAACATAACCAGCCTCTTTTTATGTATGCACACCTTTGTTTCAGGCGATGGAATCCCTCTTGCAAATCCGGCTATTTTCAAACTTTCTTTCCCTTTCACAATTCTTGTGATTCTCGGCCCGATGCGAAGCGTGGTTATGTACATGTTTCGACTCGTCGATCATTATGGATCTAGTGGCATGACGAGGCGAAGGGATTGGATTTCACCTAGTTTTAGATCAGTGGGCAACCAACATGTATACTTTTTCGTGTTGTTGTTGTTGACGTTGAATTTCAAGCTCTTGAGTAGGCCAGGATTTTTTGAGCAGCTCACACTTTGGTGGCGGAGGTGCTGCCGTGAAGATCTAGGAGTGTGAGCAGTACGAGCTGAAAGGCTCTCATACTGTTTGGAGGGCAGGGGCATAGATGCCAAACCTGACCCCTATCTATCGTCGTAGAAGCTGTTCCTTTGAAAGATTATGGTTCTTGGGTATCCAATCAATCCATCCTCTAAACCAACTAAACCGGGGAAGCTGAAGCAGAAATAAAATTGTAGGGCTTAACTCCCTTCTCAGTTCATCTCACTTCTATATATCTCGCTCGCTAAATTTGCTCCAATGCTCGTTTAGTAGACAACAAGTGGAGGGCGTAGCAATAGCGCCTTATTGAAGTAGGGCTTAACGCTACGCGCCTTACTACACGAGCTCGTAAGTCAGGAATGAGCCTTGTCTACGAAGCCAAGCCATCAACCTCGTCTTGCTTGCTTCTGGCGAAGCTTGACGCGCACTATAACATAGGCATTCTTGTATGGTAGGAAGACTCCTTTTAAGGCCATTGGAGCGATAGCGAAGCCAAGCCTTCAAATCTAAAGGTGAGCAGTCCTTATAGCAATAGCAAACCAAACGGCCCACTTATAGCCCTATGTTTTCTTATTCTGTTTAGTCGCTACTGAACTACTGAAGTCCCAAAGTCGACCCTTCCATGAGGCATCCTTCACCCCAACTCCTTATCTTTTCGTTCTGTCTTTCCGTTTTAGTTCTAGGCGCAAGAAGTGCAAATAAGCGTACGGTTCGTAAGTAGGCGCGTAGCGGTGCTTGCAGTAGGCTTTTTTTTATTTTCGCTAGCACTCTTTAGGTAAGCACTCGTTCCCAGCTTTCCGTCTGCAAGCATGACCAAGTCGTCGTATCATTTTTACTTTTGCTAGTACCGTTCCTGCGGGCGTTATTCGTTCCTTTTTCTATGAAGTCTACGTGTAAGTTCCAAAGTTCCCGTGGAGTTAAGGTCGGAGAATTTCGTCTTTCAAGTGGATAAGTGATCATCCCTTTCTTTTAAGTCAGCTAATGAAATCAACGAGTTCCAGCTGTAAGTGAAGTTCCAAATCGCAAGTACCTTACTCCCAAGCACTGGTTTGCGCATTTGTTTAGGTGGGTGATTCGTACATGCGGATGATATCTCCTTCAGCTGAACCAG
>JANAVB010037419.1:8669877-8731022 GCA_029216955.1 Iris pallida | reverse complement strand
AAATTTCAATCACTTCAAAATTTAAAATTTAATCCTTCATAAATTTAAACCCGTTGAAATTTAAACTCTTCAAAATTTAATTCCAATCAGAACCTTACCAAAAATTTAAAAAATTTACTAAAATATTTCTCGAATAACTTTTCAAACGTGGAGTACTTCTTTCCAACATTGATCCAACTACTCTATTATAACCCAGAATCATTATCTAAAATTTGTCTAAAAATCTAAATCAAATCCAACCTCCACAAGATTTAAAGTTTAAATATAAATCTTGTAAAATCCCCTTTTTTTCTCTCTAATATTTACCCTCTACTTATCATAAATTGTATTACTTCAAAATATTTATCCTCGATATTTCGTAACCAAAATCATTTAAAAAATTCATCTATAAATTTTACACCCCTTTGATCATCCTACTCCATCAAATACAAAATTTCCATAAATTTATATACTCTATAGGGAATATTCTTAATTATCTACTAATCGTATCCTTACAAAATCGTAATAACTGTTGACACAAAGTCACAGTCAACCAAATATTGACTACATGACTAATAATATCTGTATAAATTCAATACGACACACGACGTCTGCTTTCAGTTCGGACAAACGACAGCTCAGTTCCGACTCTCAGTATATTTCGAGTCTGTACTTTTACATTTTATTGAGTCTAGAAGTATGTACTGAGTTATGCTGAGCTCTTGGAACTTGGTCTACAAGCCTACCCAAATCCTAAGCTCCACCAAACAAATTGCCCACAAGTCCACTTAGAATCACTCTGTGCTCTGGAGACAGAGTTCGGGCCGAACTCTGCCTCCACACAGAGTTTGGCCGAACTCTGTCCCTAGAAATCAGGAACCCTAATTTTAGGGTTAGCTGGTTGCTAGCTGTCCAACGGCCAAATTTTTGAATTCTCCTACCCGAATTCTGGCCGATTCTGCCTCAAAAATCAGTATAAATAGGGCATGAATTCTCTCATTTTGAATCACTCAATCTTCTCTTCTCTTCCTCCTACAAGCTCTATAAGTCATACCCTTCCCATCTACTAGCCACAAGCCTCCTAAGTCTCGAGTGCTCAGCATCTCTCAGTTAGGATTCTTGTGCAAGAGTGAAGAAACGCTTGGACAATTCCAAGCAATCGCCACTTGCGATCTCTGTAGAAGTTGACGTGCTCTTCTGAAGTAAAGGCACGGTTGTAAGCTACTATTTCACAAATAGTGGATTTAATCCTGAGCTAGAGTTCTCAGGCCTGGACTAGTCCTCCACGAGGGAAACCAGGTTAAAATTGCTGTTTTGCGTATGCTCTCTTGTCTTCATTTACATTCCGCATTTTACTCTGATTATTCATTGTTCGTAAAAGAGTAATTTTTTAATTGGTCTATATATATATATATACTCTATTCACCCCCCCCTCTAGAGTTGCCAAACTGTTCTTCAATAACACTATATACCTATGTCTTTAGTCTTTAATACCCCTCCTTATCTATCATTAATTACTAAAAAAATCATAATAAGCAGCTAATTATACAAATTAAATAATGGATACTATTGTCCAACTTTCTAACTTCAACCACACACATAGTTTGTCCCTCAGAACAGGGGAAGAGAGACAAGGACAGTGATGTCAAGGAAGAATAATCAAATATGATTGTGAAGGCCAAAGGAGATAGTTAATCGAATTTTTAATGAGAGTTTTTAAAGCAGTTGTGGATTGAGAATCCAATCAGGTATTTTTCCCAGCCAGGCTCGCTCAGTACAGTAACATAACTGAGATGATATGCTCAGACCTACTTGGGCCACACAAAATATGTCATGCCCATTCCCAAAATATATATGACTAGGATACGTAAACATGCCAGCTGCATATCAAGTAGACTCCAGCCTAGCTCGAATACATATGTTGTCTATATCAGTAGTTATATCTCTATATCACAATGATAATTCCATATCTCAATCCACTGAAAACAAATCTCTCGTAAGATCAAATGCACTAATGGGTCAAGTATGACACATCGGATCCTACAAGCAAACATGAACAGATAATATATAATAAAGTGGACCAACTCTATTACAATTATTTTGAACAAGCTCATAGAGAAGAATAAGCTTTCAAACTAGGCCATATAAGCAGAATAAAGTAGGAAGAATAAATAAAATTTTGGATGAATATAATGAAGATATCAACCAAATATATACATGAAATCCTAGAGAAAAATCACCAACTACTCTTTTACTCTAAGACCTCAGTAAATACCTGAAGCGATCACCAGGTCCTCAGAAGGGATGTAGCAGATACATAATATACATGCCAAATATAACAGTAAATAACATACAAAAGACAATAAATAAATATAAATAAATACTACATCTAAGAGGGTGGTATGCTATGAGACAACAATATTAGTCGTGGTTATGGGTAATAGTAATCGTAGTCTGGCGAGGCACTAACAGTCATATCACATTTCTCTATCGCAGTCCGATAAGGCGCTAACGATCGAGGGGTCAAGTGAACAAATCTTATCACAGCCCGATGAGGCGTTAACGAATAAAGATATTGATCACAATAGCCAATGCCTAATAACGATATTAAAACAAGTAATCAAGTCAAGTTTAGTAATAAGGAAATACATGATCAAGTCAAGTCCAAGTGAAATCAAGTAATATGCACAAGGTAAAAATCCTGAGGAACGAATAATATCACAAGTAGAGTACATGAACATGTATAACGATGAGAACAAGTATTACGCGCATGCGATCGTTAACTGGTCCACAAGTGTCAATATGAAAAAAGTAAACATAATAACAAACAAAAAAAAAAAAGAAACAAACTGAATAATATTGCATGTAAATTACTGTACAAGGTCAAGGTATTCTTGTCCGAAGTTTTGTCCAATTTGTGCTGAGACTGCAGGTAACAAAGTCGTATCCAAGCCTAGGCACAAGCTAACACCACTATGTCTATAGAAAATCTACCAACCAACAAACACCAAGAATCACCAAATAGCACATTTATAACAACACCATTTGAATACCATTTTATTACTGTTGGACGACACTACGGTTTAGTCATAAATGAATATATAATTCTAGTAAAATTCACGTACTACAAATGACTATTTTTGTGAGACAAATTAATTCTCTTGACTATTACTTAAACTTTCTAACATATTAATGATCCTATGACACATGAACACATAGCACAACAACTTCACATACTTCCAATGGGAACCATAATATATTTTATAATCTTTTGTCATCCAAAACTTGAGACTAGGTTCCAATACATATATATGAGTATGAATCTTATTTAAAATAAGATTGCATGCTTAACCATAATTATGCCTATTAAACCTTTGATTAATATTTTTGGGCATGGTACATGGAAATACTTTACACCTGATAGTTGATCATTGAATTGACCTAGAAGTTACCGACACCCAACCATGATGTTAACCTATCAACCCACGATCACAAAACATCTCTAAACATAATTTTATTAATAAAATTTACCATACTTTAGGCCTATGTCAAAATACCAAAGAGAACTAGTTTCTTGGTATGCCAAGTTTTGGTTCAGATTTGAATGATTATATGTCATAAATATATGATGAAATTGATAAAATAGTATTATTATGCATATATTCTCAGATATACATATTTACTACTTTTGGTCTCAAACCTATTCACAAACACCTATTATACATGACCATGACTCCACTTTTTCTTCAAATTTAACATAATGCTATGATCAATCCTACGTTTCTTGCATGGTTATAATTTTAACCAAATATGGTGGTTTTGATGAGGTTTGAAATAACTTGGAGAATCATCATTGGAGAAGGAGGAAGAAAGGGTTTGGAAACTTACCAACAATTGTTGATAGAGATTCCTTGTTTTTGCTTCTCCTTCCTTGCCTTGATGTAATCCTTCTTGCTTGGAAAAAGGGAGTTGGTGATGGTGTGGGTGATGCTAATTGAGTTTTTATGTGGAGATGGCAATGGTGGTTCTTATTATAAGGAATTTGATAGGTAGTGTTCTTGAAGGTTAGAGAGATGGAAGAGATGAGAGATGTAATCATTTGTGAAGGAGAAAGATATGGCAATGAAGAGGGGCTGTTTGTGTTCAAAATTGATAGGAATAGGGGATGGTCAGCCTAGAGAGGGGAAGAAAAGAGTTTAGTTAGGCTTAGCACTACAAGAAATATGGTTTATGTGACATGTAAAGTTGTCACAGAAGTTGCAAACTTGTCACAACATATCTTCTATGACGAGTACAGTGACGACTTACTTCCGTTACAATACCTCCATTGCTAAAAAAGTGACGACTAAAACATGGCATCATAAAATATTTTCAACTGTGACTAGCAAATCTTGTCACTATGGCGTCACAAAACCTTTTCAACTGTGACAATAAATCTTGTCACTGATAGCATTCTTTTCGTGACGACATACTCATCCTATGATGTTATAAGTGACGCACGATATCGTCACAAATAGCACCTTCATGTAAATAAAAATACATTTTATCCTATGTGATTCGAATACGCAACCTTTTACTCCAGAATCAAATATTCTACCATTACACCCCTTTAGTTGTTAAAGAATACCACACACACACAACACACCACACACACATATATATTATAAGGAGGGATCTATATTCCCTCACTTTTGAGTCCCCAATGCATCCCCATGATAACACCAGTTGGATCTTGTTTAAGTCATCTAATCTTAACAGTTGAAAACCAACGGTTAAGATTTGATGACTTAAACAAGATCCCTGGATGTGAAAGAGGGGATGCATGGGGGATACAAAAGTGAAGGGATGCAGATCCCTCCACTATATATATATATATATATATATATATATCTATATATATATATATATATATATATATATATATCTATTATTCTACTTATAATAGGAAAACTTAGATGGTAAAACTTTGAATTCCGAAAATACCCTTACATACTTATACTAATTTCTATTCTACTATATAATATTTATCTACTATATAATAGGAAAACTTAGATGGTAAAACTTTGAATTCCGAAATACCCTTACATACTTATAATAATTAAAAATAGTTCATTAATTTTTAATAAGGACAACTTAGTAATTAGGAAGCTACCCTTTGGTCTTCCTAAACTAATTAAGAAATGTTAAAATACGTGCAAGGCACGTGCACATACACTAATATATATAATATTATATATATATATATATATATTATATATATATATTATATATATATTATTATATATATATAATAATATAAAAATATATAATAGAATATATAATATATATATATTTTTAATATATATTATATTATATATATATATATAAATATATATATATATATAAATAAATAAAAAAAAAAATATATATATATATATATATATATATATATAGAAATATATATATATTATATATATATAATATCTATATTATATATATATATATATATATATATAATCTTACACACACACACACACACATATATATTTTTTTTATATCTATATACACACACACACACACACACACACACACACACACACATATATATATATATTTTTTTTTTTTTTTTTTTTTACACATATATATATTATATATAATATAATATATATATATATATATAATATATATATATTTATATATATATATATATATATATTATATATATATATATATATTTTATATATATATATATATATATATATATATATATATATATATATATATATATAAAATATATTATATATTATATATATATATACTCCCTCCCGCCCTCGTCGGAGCCGCCGCCCCGGTCGTCGGAGGCCGCCGCGCTAGGCGCCTGCAGCCATCCCTGACTCCCTCCCTCCTCGCCCCCCGCCCAGTTCCGGCCCGCAGCCTCCCCCTCCCGCTCCGCCCCTCCCTCCGCCGCTCCTCCCGTCGCGCCATCCTCGGTAGCACCTCCCCCTCCGCCATGGCCCCTGCGCCCGACCCTGGCGTCTTCCCCCTCCTTCCCGTCGTTCCGGAGTCCCCGGTGGCTCCTCACGCCTCGGTTCCTTCGCCGGAGGCCGCCCCGTCGTCGGCATCCTCCCTCCCCCCTCCTCCCCCGATGGCGTACCCCCCCCGGCTCCGGCCTTCCGCGCCCGGTGGCCCTACTGTGCCTCGTCCTCCCTCTGCCCCCCGACAGAGTCCCCCGGGTCTGGGCTGGCCCCCCTCCTTAGCCTCCCCCCCCAGTGCAGGCTCCCCCTCCAGCTCCCTCGTCGGCCCCGCCTCCTTCCGCCGTGCGTTGCGCCCCCCCTTGGAGTCCTCTCCGGTACTGGACGACCGTCCGTCCCCGATCCCACCCCTCGGCGACGCCTCCTCTCTTTCCCCCCGTTCAGCTTTGGTCTCAGACGCTCTCTCCGGCTCCGGCCGGAGGGCCCTCACCCTCCCGGATGGTAGTCGCTGCGATTCGACCGGCCAGCCTAGCTCTTCTGGCCGTTCGTTCTCCGCCCCCTCCCCTGGTCGTTCGAGTGCAGCCCCCTATCCCATCTCCGTCTCCCCGCCGGAGCGCTCCGCCTCCCTCTCTCTGTTGGCTCGCCGCGCGCCGGCGGCGTAGCTCCCTCCCCCCGGAGGTCGAGCACCCCCCTCCGCCAGCCCCTCCTTCCTCTGGGCGGCCGCTTCCTCTCATCGCCGTCCGGAGGGCTACCTCCCCGCCCACCCCCTCTCACCCCCCCATCAGCGCCTCCTCTGGCCCGGTCCTCCGCCGGACCCAGCCCCCTCCTCCCCTTCCTGGCCGCTTCCCCTCCCCGTCCCCTCCCTCCGCGCGGCCCAGATCCGTCGTCTCCTCCCAGTGCGGACGCCCCCTCGTGCGGCCCAGATCCGCCGTCCCTCCCCGTACGGCCTCACCCCCGTGCTCCCGCCCTCGGGAGCCACGCTGGCTTGGGCCTCTCCCTCTTCCGGAATGCGCATCCGCCTTGGACAGCGTGCCCCCTCGCGCCGCGCGTTGCTTTGGTTTTCGGGCCCCCCAACTCGGGCAGTGGAACCGCCACCCCACCCTTGGGCCTAGTGCCCTACGCCTGGAGCTCAGTTCGATTTTCGAAATTCGAATTTTCTCGAATTTCGGTTTTCGTGCATTTATTGTCCAGAGAAAAAAAAACCAGACAGGTGACCCCCCATCGATTTTCGGGACGCCGGACTGCGCTTCCGTCGTTTCGGGCTGCGGGCCGATCTCTTCTTAGGGCTGAGAGCCCACACTTTTCTCTTTTCGAAATTTTTCAAATTTCGAAATTGGCTTTTAAATCTTTGTATTTTACTCTACTTTGCCTACCAGGACTTTTGTGTTTGTGGAACCCTGGCACTTGTAATGCTCGCTTCGAGCCTCGCTTTTCATTCAATAAAATGATGTTTTTTATATATATATATATATATATATATATAGTATATAATATAAATATATATATATATATTTTATATATAATATATATATATATAATATTATATATATATATATAATACACATATGAATTAAGCCAAATACTCTTAAGTGACATAATACACCTTAAGTGACAAATTTACTATTACAGTTCTTAAGGAAGTCATAAAATACACCGTAAGTTACAAGTTTTACTTGTCACATAGAACTTACTGTTACAATTCTATAACGATGTCACAAAATACAATTTAAGTGACAATTTACTTGTCATGTAATACAGTTTAAGTGACAAGTATTTCACTTGTCACAAAGAACATGTTGTTACATTCTTTAAAAAAAGTCAGAATAAATCTTAAGTGACAATAATTTTTACTTGTCATATAATACACCTTAAGTGACCAGTATTTTACTAGTCACATAGAACTTGGTGTTACAATTGTTTAGGATGTCACAGTAATACAATTAGTGACATGTATTTTCATTTGTCACATAAAACTTTTATTTGTCATGAGTCAAAAATTTAAATTTTATTTCAGTGACAACTTTTTGTGATGGCCAATAGAAATATAGTGACTAAATGATTTAACTATGTGACGATAAGAAATTGTTGTCACATAATTTATGAGTGACAGCAAAATTTACTTGTTACAAAAATATTCCTTTCAGTGACAAATTTTACACTTGTCACAAATTAATTGTCACAAAAACTAGAATTTCTTGTAGTAAGGGTTAGGGTTTTCTTACTTAGGAGCATATATATACACATAGGTTCATATAGGGTATGGTTGATTAGAATAAGAGAGGGAAAAGATTTAGTTCACCCATGGGCTGCTGTCGTCAGCCAAGGGGCTGCTAGGTTGGGTAGGGTCGGCCACTAGGGGTTTGTGAGGGTTTTGTGCAGATTTATATATTGATATCTATATATATTTGGAGATAACCTATATATGGAACTCTCTCTCTCTCTCTCTCTCACACACACACATATATCTCCTCCGACATGGGTGGTCGGTTTGTTCCTGTGGAGGCCATGGCTCCGTCAATCCTCTCTGGTGCAGTTTTCGACGTCTCACCGGATGGTCTACTGTCTCCTTTGCCGCCGGCTACGGTTACTCATCCTTGGTCTTCCGACCATATGGCTATCATGGGGCTGGGAGTCTCTTCGACACCCCAATTTTCTTCTTACGCCATATGCCCGATGCGGTCCTTGGCCGGGTGTCCCTCATCCCGCTGCCCCAACCATATTTTAAATTCAAATTTGAATTCAGATTTACTATTGCCACCCACCCATGCGCCTTCCTTGGTTTGCGCTGGTTCTATGGCGCCATCCATTCTTGTGCGTTCGGTTGTCGTGTCTACCTCTACGTACCTTAATACTCCCAAGGCTTCTGCACCATCCATACAGGCGCTATTTTCTCTGATGCTACCTTCAGCGCGCTGTAACCCATTGCTCTTGGCCACTCAGCTTGGAGCAGCCTCTGTGCCTTCGACAGATTATCTCTACCAGGTGCCACCCTGTGGGCATGTCCTTGCGCCACCCAGTGGACATGCTTCTCATTTGGCGCCACCATGTGGGCATGTCCTTGCGCCACCCAGTGGACATGCTTCTCATTCAGCGCCATCTGCTGATCATGCGCCTTCTTCTCTTGCGGCATCCTCTCTGGATGCGCCATCCTCAGTTGAGTGCCTATCGCTCCCAGATGAGCCTCCGCTGCTTTGGTCTCCCTCTCATCTATCCTCCATCCTTTGTGGGCGTGCCCGCTCCTACATCGCCGCTTCCTGAGCTTACTTCCCAGCTGCCCCCCTCTGCGCTTCCTGCGCTATCTTCAGCCACCGCTCCTAGCTCGCTCAGCCTCGTCGAGGCTGTTCCCGAGCACTTTTCGGTGCTTTCCGCTGCGGTGCCACTTACCAACTTTTCATTGGTGCAACCTTCTTTTAGCCTCTGGTAGACCATTTCTCAGTGCCATCCTTCTCCAAGCCTCAACAGAATTGCTTCTACGTAGACGTCGCCAGGACAGACATTCCAGCCAAGACTTCTCCGTGCATTCTGGATGTTAAGATTCCTGCTTGCGTGTACCCCCTCCCCTCGGCTAACGTACACGCTATCACTGTTTCTTTCTCCCTCCAAGAAGTTTTGACCCTAGCAGGGATATTGTCCCACGCCTTCGTCCTCAAATTCCCTACTGGATGCCCGAAGTTTTCACGTGTCCAAGAAGCCATCTCCGATTGGGGTCTTGTATCTGTATTCAGGGTTGCCCCGAATGATCCCAAACACATCCTCCTTCACCTATCCTCGGACGTCGACCATACCTTGGTATGGTCCAAAGGCAACGGTAGGATAGACTCACATCTCTTGAGAATTGTGAAGTGGACTCCGGAATTTAACACTTACGAAGACTCAGCGACCGCCTCCGCCTGGGTCACCTTCCCCAACCCTCCGCTTTTTTGCTTCGTCCCTGCCGCTATGAAGCGGATCGTTAATTCCTTCGAGACTTATGTTGCGATGGCAAAAAAAAACCCACAACCTTTCCAAAGCCAACTATGCAAAAATCTGTATGGAGCTAGATATTTCGAAGGAGCTCCCCAAATTTATTCAAATCTCGCTTGGCGGTAAGACGCACACTCAATAAATCATATATGATAACAATAATATCTTTTGCAAGCATTGTCATAGACGAAGCCACTCCACACGAGCACTGCTCCAGAACTCACCCGGAAATGAAGAAGAAGACGTCTTTTGTGCTTGATCAAAACCCCCCTCTTCTCCCGCTCCCTACCAACCATCCGCGATTAGAGGACACCACAGGCTTCCCTTCCGGCCAAAACCCCCAGAATTGTCCCCAAGAGCCCTCCAACAATTCGGGAATTTATCTCACCAATCGATTTAACATCCTTTCTTCGGACCTCACTGAGTTAGTTAGCTCCGTGGAGGCTAATGACCGCATGGGCTTGGAGATGGAGCAGACCCCCAAATTGGCCCCCGAAGATGACACCCAAGCGGCTGTTTAAACGATCAAAATCCTCGATAACAGTAGGTCGAAGGAGACCGAACAATTGACGTCGGACACGATGGTCGACTCCTCGGCTACCAAATTTTGGTCGGGGCCGAACATTCCTGGAAACGACGGAGAGAGAGAAAAGACCCTATTGGAGACCCTGGGCGGCAAGTGCCCTGCCAGCGAGGGATATCAGAGTATCGAGACACTCGTGCCCAACGGGAGATCCTGATCAGATCTACGCCACTCATGAAGGATTATTTAGATTGGATAGTAGAATATCATTCCCAAGAAGTGGCAAACAAGAAGTTGGATGTCATGATATGACTAGAGCAACAACCTAATTTTAGCAAAAAATGTAAGGAGAGAATGAAGGTAGTTATGACGAATAACTCCTTCGAGAAAGCTAAGGTCAAGGAGCACCTTGCTCGGATTGCTAAATTCAGATCCCGGAGGAGGTTGACAAGGAACTTGCCACCCTCCAACTTCTGGTTTGCCAACCTAACTTCAGCCATATTTTGAGATCGGGATGAAAGAAGTGTAGGATGATATCACCTCAGAACAAGCGAAGGCAAGAAACCTTCAAAGTGCCCAAGAGAGCCCCACCAAGGCTTCTGCGGAACTAGTAGTTGTTGGATCTCGACACATACTGTTTGCCATGAAATATAAAAGAACAGAACAATTATCGGAGGACTGGACTTTTACTTCACAATACAAACTCGCTTGTACAAAGAAAGCCTAGGAATAAAAACCTAGGTACAGCAATCTAAGTACAATTGTTTATTTTATATTGTAGGAGGTGACGGTAGAGGCTCGGAAAAGCGACGGCAGCTCTGCCTTACTCCTTGGACGATCGGGTGCAGTCTTGGCTCTGTAGAAGAACTGCTGGGCGTTGATGAAGAAATGCTCTCTCTTCAGGCTCTCTGGCTCTCTATGTCTCTCTCTGTATATCTCTCTCTGTCTCTGTGTATGTCTCTATCTCTGTGTGTGTGTTTCTCTCTGTGTATGTCTCTCTCTCTGTGTGTGTGTTTCTCTCTGTGTATGTCTCTCTCTCCGTGTGTGTTTTGTAAGGGAATGGCACCTTGCTATTTATAAGAGTGAGGGGCTTCATTAGGGTTTACAATGATTGTCCATTCTTGAAAGTCGGCGGCTAAGGATCACTGGATCTGGGCCGTTCATCGAGATTTGAGCAATAAAGGTGATTGCATCAAATCTTTTATGGGTAATTAATGTTGATTGACATAAATCCTCCAGATTTGTCATGCCAATCTCGGATTCTTTGACACGTGTCTTTAATTTGCTTATTTACAAATAATCTGATTTGATCCCAATATTTTATTGGGATTTATTAAGATATTTCGATCAATCTGATGCCACGTGTCCTACTATCATGCCACGTGTCGTAACCGCAAGCCACAGCAGAAATCTGAGCCGCAGGGAAGTTGCTCCTCATTGGGCCGCATAAGGCTGGCCACATGTCAAGGCTGCTTGAGAGTGCCCCCTGACCATTTGGACCGCATGGTAATGATTTGAGCCGCATGAGTGTGGATGACCGCATGAGTGAACCGCATGGAGATAGTACTCGTGAGCCACATGGGGATGGTCTTCGTGAGCCGCATGGAGCTAGTCTTCGTGAGCCGCATGGGACTAGTCTTCGTGAGCCGCATAGGGCTAATCTTCGTGAGCCGTATGGGGGTAGTCTTCGTGAGCCGCATGGGGCTAATCTTCATGAGCCGCATGGGGTAGTCTTCGTGAGCCGCATGGGGCTAGTCTTCGTGAACCGCATGGAGGAGCCTCCGCTTGGGCCGCATGGGGGAGTCTCCGCTTGGGCCGCATACAACTGTCCACGTGTCAAGGCCGCATGACAGTTTCTAACTCTCGGGGGATCGTGTCAGAGATTTTCTTTGCTTCCCAAGGAGTCCGTCATTATGATGGAGTCATAATGATATTTTTGTGTCAGAACTATCATCTTGTCAGAGCTGTCAGCCGTCAAGGCATTTAATGTAGTAATGGACAAAGGAAAGAGCTGTTTGCAGGCCACGTGGCTCCTCTTTGAGCCGCATAGAGCTTGTTTGAGCCGCATAGACGCTCGGGCCGCCTGAATACTTGAGCCGCATGAACTCTCTGAGCCGCATGGGGCTCTCTGGCCGCATGGATCTTTCTTTATTCTTTTCCATGCTTCTACAAGACCTCCTTCAAAGTTTTCAATTTGCAAAATTGAAATACTTTGAATAAGAAGCATGGCCATGTATAAATTCTTCTGGCCGTATATGATGTCTCGGTTGCATGGATGTCTTAGCCGTATGGATGTCTCAGTTGTTCTTGAGTCAATCAGCCGCAGGGACTTTCGGGCCGCATAGCACCTTGCCACGTGTGCGTATCATTAATTGCTTCAAATTCATTTTAGTGCCGCCTTTAGGGGATATCCCAAGGGTCGGCTCATTAAATCTTTGGATTTTATGCCTTGGATGAATTTTCTTTATGAGAGAGGGGACAAAATCTGAGGAGTCGGTTTCGTCTTTTCCGAGGCGGTTATCAATCTACGTGTTCCCCCCTCTCTTGTCCTCCTATAAATAAGAGGGGTTTGAGAGAAAAAACTTTTTTACTTTTTCCTTCACTTCGAATTTTCCCTACTCCATTATCATCTTCTTCTTTAATTGCCAATGGCTCCCAAGAAGACCGTTGCGGCGAAGGGCAAGAAGGCGACGTCTTCGTCGAAGAAGACTGCCTCTACTTCAACCGCGGCCGTTCCTCCGCCGGCCGTCATGCCCGCAGCTCACCCTGACGTCCATCCTCCTATTGCTGGTAAGGACTTTATGTGGTTTTAAAGAACCCTAACTGCTATGGCTACGTCGCATGCTTTATGCACGAGCCTTTATCTTCATGTGAGTCGCATGTTCGTCCTACGGTCGAGCTGCGAGCCGCATAAGAATAGCCACTGTGGTCGCATACGTGCTTCGCCAACGAAGCCGCATAAGCTACACTGAGCCGCATAAATTTTGCACACATTTGTCTTTCACGTGGTCCGCACGAACTTATCCGATCCCTGCGGGCCCCATGAAAGCACTGCCGCATGACCCTTCACTAAGTGGAGCCGCATGAATGTTCTTCTGAGCTTGAGCCGCATGAAGCTTCCGTAAGTTGGAGCCGCATAAGTATTCTCCTGAGCCGCATGAGGCTTCCATAAGTTAGAGCCGCATAAGTGTCTCCTGAGCCGCATGAGGCTTTGTTAAGTTGGAGTCGCATAAGCTCGAAAGCACCCATTAGTTCCTTTTTGTCCATCTTTTTAACTTATCTTTTTCTGTCTTCTTTTCAGTGAATTTGCCGGTTAATGCTGCTAGAGAGCTCCTGGTAGGCAGCGCCCAAGCTGCTCTGGGCTATAGGTACGACCATATAGTCCAGCATATGGCGGACCAGTTTCCGAGTGACGAGCCTCCGACGAGATCGAATGCCCTCAAGAATCAGCCTTTCTATTTTCTTAATGCTATGATAAACTCGGGGAAATTAGAAGGGGAATACTTGAAGCCCGTATTCTTCTTTGGAGACGCCTTGACTGTGAAGAACAGTCAGATTCTGGAGGTGTCAGAGAACTGGATTTTTGTTTCTAACGGGATGGCAATCCGCATCCCCCAGATGGAGCGTCACTTCCCTTTATCTTGGTTCAATATGCTCCTACTGGACCGGAAGATGGAAGATTCTTTAACTCCTACCGAAGTGGGATGTTTATGGAAGACATCCATTATAACAACAGCCTGAAGTCGGTGTGTACGGACAAGGTGCACACCAGCCATTCTGTAATGGGATTGGCCCCGGGTACGTTCTTGAATGTGCCGGGTCCCAATTTTATATTTTCTACAGCCGACACTTTTATGAACCAACTTGCTCGGAAGGGATCCTATCCCATTGGTCGGTTGATGCTCCCCAGCTGGATACATCCGATTCCCTCGTGGACCAATCTGTCTACGTAGATTTTGTAAAAGTATGAGGCCTTTCTGTGCGAGATTGGTCTTTACCATGCTATTCGGGGCACCAGCCATGGCTTGCCTATAAACAAGAGATTGTTTATATCTCTGCTGGAGATGTATAATCACCGTACGGGGACCTTCTATACGCCTGTAGGGGAAATGGGGCTTGCGCTCCAGGAAATGTATGCGATCTCCAAGCTTCCTTGGGGGACGAAGCTTTTGAGGCGTATACTCCCACGAACGAGGAGTTCGAAGAGTTGGAAAGGCTGTATCCAGGCTTCGTAGCTCTTTATCAAGAGATATTGTCCCATTATAGCACATGTCATCAAATAGCCAAAAAGGAGAACAGCTCGGAAGGGAATGCCCCTCATACCAAGGACTGGGTGTGCTATCTCTTCACGATGGATGCCTCAGGTCAAGTTACTCCCCACCGTCCTCAAACCCGGGAGGTGGTGAAAGCCTTAGTGTTGTCAGCTAAGAGGGTGGCCACCTCTAGTGACAGATTCGGAAGTCAGACCGACTCTTTCGGTTATTTTTATCAGGACACCCAAGAGTTGTCGGAGAAGGCGCTCCTGGCGGGATTCTTAATGATATGGCTGCGAAACTGTGTAGTCTCGGGCGGAGCAGGTTCCATCGAGAGGATCAGTCGCAATTTCATCCTTCCGGCTGTGAAGTTAGTTTTGCGAGTCCGGCTACCTCTCCTTCCGGCCATGGTGTGCAGCATACACCGTGGCCTTCGTACTTTCACATCCAAGGTTATTGCTCGTGATGTTACGAAAGATTTTGAACGGACCAAGCTGCCCTATCATTATTTGATGGGGTGGCTGTTGATGCATTATCCGTCTTTGATGAGACCGGGCTCTGAAGACGGCGTCACTGATGACGACGCTTTTATCTTCCACTATCATAATGAGTCTTGGAAATTCGAGACCATGCGTGCTTGCCGGATGGCACTGGCGAGGGCAGACATGTACAACATTTTCGTATCTGCCCCTCGTTTTACTGATGAGGAAATAGCGGCTGTCCATCTTGACGGTATTGGGCCCCATCAACTTCTGGACGGCCAGATGCTTCTGTGGCTGCGAAATATCTGCCCCGCTTATCTGGTGTATCGCAACCGTAACACTGTCTTTCTGGAGCCCTATCTGCCTAGCAGGTTCGCCCGGAATTTGGATATAGTCAGCTTTTTCTAGACAGCCCCAGCTCTTGTCTGGGCTTTGAAGGTAGCATTCTAGACGGCATCCGGGCCTGGCATTACTATGACACATTCCATACCCGTACCATTTTCTCAGTTCCCGCTATCAAGGCGTCAGTAGATATCTTGTATATGGCGGCTCTGTACCACGTCATGGCGAACAAGCCCCCTGTCGGTTTTAACCCAGGTACCAGTTTCATCGTTGGTACCGGCCTGGATGAGGGTTCCCAGGGGGCCAAGACAAGGAAGAGGAAGAACAGAGTCGAGGTGCCGGATTTGGACTTCGATGCTGCAGATGACGAAGGCGACGAGCCTGATGGAGATGACTCTTCCTTTCCGGTGGCAGATGTAGGGGGGATCAGCCGCCTGTTTTGCCAGATGAGATGGTGGTAGATCAGCCATCCATTGCACCCGGCCCTGCATGAAAGCGTAGCAGGCAACTTTCTCCTGTCGGCGGCATTCTTCGCTCTCGAAAACTGGCTGCGACCAGACACCGCGGGCTAACTATAAAGGAAAGAGGCAAAGAAATTGACCCCGTATCAGAGGTAAATAAGTTACTATCGGTCCTTCCTTTCTTCTAGCTTTGATTTTAATAATCTTCTTTCCTCTTGTAGGCGTCAGAAGAAGAGGACTCTCGAGTAGCCGAGATCGTGACTTGGGATGACGGGGGCTCCGGTGAGCCTGCCCCTAAAATTGCTGAATTTCATCCAGATGATGCTGATCAGGTTGCCTCTCCTTCTGAGGTGGCTGGGTCAGAGGAGCTGTCTAAATTTAATTTAGAGATCGCGGGTGAGAAGACCCTGCCAGCTGCGAACGAGCTGCAGCCTCGATGCTCCTCTTCCGCTAAGATAAGCCAAATTTAAACTTGCGAGGAGGCCTATCTGCTCTATGATCACATCCTTCGGTTCACGTCGATTGATCATTGTCACGGACATGTAGGTCCTGCCTCTTCCGTGCCAAGGATGGACCTTATTGAGACAGACTCTTTCGTAGGGGCCCTGGCGGAGAGGGGCGTACCTCCTCCCCCTCCGACTCGTCTTGATGGTCCTCTTGTGGGCTCGAGTTCGGCAAGTCCGGTGATGGGACAGTCGGGGCAGGGGACGATGGTCCCCATGTCTTCCTCTGTTCGGGCGGCCCAGAGAGTCGACCTCTCCGCCCTGCCAAGTGTTCAGGCTCTTCGGGTGGCAGAGGAAGAGTTAGCCGCTATCCGTGCATCGTTCTGCTCGGAAGTCGCCCCCCTGGTGGCAAGTTCTAGCACCACTCCTTCGATGCTGCCGGCCACGCTTCCTCTGACGCCGTCCTCTACAGAGGTCCTGGACGAAGCGTTACAGGACGTGGTCGACAGCTTTCATCGTCACTTGAAAAGGGGGATAGAAGCTGCTGTGGACAGAGGGACCTCTTTCGTCTTGGCCCGACAATGCGCCCAGGGTCAAATTGATATCCTTAAGGCCCTTCCTGGTGCGGCAGGGGTGGCTGCACTCCTGGAGGCAAAATTGCTGGAGACTGATCAGCTGGTGGCCCAGCTTCAGGGACTGAGGCAGTTTGATCTATCCTCCGCTATAGATCAGGAGCGTGGCTCCCTCAAAACTGCTATAGAGAAGGCGAGGACTGCTCAGGATAAAACTCGAACAGCCATACTGGAGGATCTCCGCACTCTATCTGATCACTATGATCAATTGAGCCATGAGAGTGAAGATGTTACAGCTCGGGAAGCGATTGCCTCCCGTGGGATTACTGAAACGTGGGAGCAGATCCTCGAGCTCCAAAAGAAGTTAACTTTCTTTGAGTCTGAGCTTGAGGCCGCCGGATCGACAGAGGGCTGATTATCCAGGAAGCTGATAACATCAATAAAGCTTCGGCTGAATTGGAAGTAGCTCTGAAGAGGTTGGACGACGACTGGAGGACACTCATGGACCTGGATAATGGGGAGCGGTTGTCACAGGAGGCTAAGCGCAGGGCTAGACAGAGGCTTGAGCAGGGTACTGCCTTGGTGAGAAACCGCCTCTTAGAGTTGTGTAACACCGAACTATAGTCGGCCTTTTCTTCTTTCGTTTCTGTTTTTCTTTTCTTTTTTTTTCTTTGAGAGGGACGTGGTCCCAAAACATGTAATGCTTTTTTGTATTTCAAATAAAGAGTACTTTCCATTCTACCCTTCATTTGTATTGCTTGTTGTGCCTGTGGTATTATGGTGATGTGTGCCCCGTATGGGGGACTTGTTTGTGGACTTGTTACCCCTGGCATACCTTGGTTTTAGGTACGGGTAACAAGTTTGACTGGGATACTTAGAACGGTTCCATGGTCATGTTGTCGTGGACGTTCCAAGTATCGGGAGATAGAATGCCATGGAGCAGCTGGGCTCCCGGGGCATGATGAGGAATAGTGGGCCTGTACTAAGAGACTTAGCAAAGGACATTTGTGGGCCTATTATCCTTGGCGTACCCTGACTTAGGATACGGATAATAGGATGAAGGGGAACCAACATACTTACTCAGAGGTGATGAGGACATGGCAAGTATGAGGGTTTTACCGTGGAGTCTTCCTACTCAGAGGTAATGAGGACATGGCAGGAGTGGACTCAACGGAGGATATTTGTGGTCAATAGAGGACATTTGTGGGCCTATTACCCTTGGCGTACCCTAGTTCAGGGTACGGGTAATAAGACGAGAGAGGACCAACATACTTACTCAGAGGTAATGAGGACATGGTAAGTACGGAGGTTTTACCGTGGAGTCTTCCTGCTCAGAGGTAATGAGGACATGACAGGAGTAGACTCAGCGGGGAATATTTGTGGACCTATTATCCTTGGCGTACTCCGGTTGTGGGTACAGATAATAAGTCGAAAGGGGAATCATCATACTTACTCAGAGGTAATGAGGACATGGCAAGCATGAAGGTTTCTTCGACGGAGCCTTCCCATTCAGAGGTAATGAGGACATGACAGGAGTGGGGTCAATGAAGAAGGGTACATAGAACGACTCAGAGGTAATGAGGACATGGAAGTTCTATGTAAAGGGGTGATTTGTTTTTGGCGGAAGTGAAACGACTCAGAGGTAATGAGGACATGGCCGTTTTGGAAATTTATGGATCGGTTACCCTTTTTGTGCACTAGGAGTGCGGGTAGTGGATCATGGGGGAGGATCTCTTCCAGGAAGAAAGTTCAGAGATATGGTCATACATGACTTACTATCTGAAAGAGTGACCGGGATGTGAGTTCGGCGGCACCTGCGGGTACATGACTAGATAATTTAGAATATTGTGGATGTGAGTTCAGCGGCACCAGCGGGTACATGACTCGATAATCTGGAATATTGTGGATGTGAGTTCAGCGGCACCAGCGGGTACATGACTCGATAATCTGGAATATTGTAGATGTGAGTTCAGCGGCACCAGCGGGTACATGACTCGATAATCTGGAATGTGTCGTCTAGACATAATATTTCTTCAGGAACTTGCCGTTGACGGGTAACATGAGCAAGTCTCCATTTTGTTTTGTGAGGCGGTAAGTACCGTTGGAGAATGCTTTAAATGGCCAGGATGCCACTGTCAGATGTAAAAATTCGGATGGCTGGTGAATGAAGTCCGCGTGGACTTGGCAGGCTTTGCACTTTTTCGCATAGTCTATCGCATCTGCTACCATCGTGGGCCATTAGTAACCCATTCGACGAAGACGGTCCTACAATTTAGGGCCAGGCTGATGGGCCCCACAGACACCGTCATGAGCTTCGCGTACGGCTTCTTTGGCTTCTGCGTTTGACAGACACCGAAGCAATAACCCATCGTAGGATCGCCGATACAGCATTTTCATCTCTGTATCGTAGAAGAATCTGAGAGAACGCCTTCTGATAGAAGTGGCTTCCTTTGGGTTCTCGGGCAGGATGTCGTAAACAACGAAGTCAACGAATGGTTGTCTCTAATCTGGGACATCGTCGATCGTCTGGGCAGAATAACTCACCACGAATTGAACGTTGTTTTTGGAGCAGACCAGTTCGTGGCCTATCACATCTACCGGTTGATGAGTATGATTTGGCACTGCTAGGGAAGCGGCCAGGCCTGCTAAGGCATCGGCTTCGATATTTCGGAGTCTGGGAACGTGCTCGATGAAGAACCCCTCGAACGACGAGATGATGTCGATCGCTATTTGGTGATAGGGGATCATGTCTTCGTGGCGGACTTCGTATGAGCCCCGGATTTGATTGACGATTAACTGAGAATCGCCGTATGCTTTAAGATATTCTACCCCCAGCTCTCTTACAAGTTGGAGGTCAATGACCAAAGCGTTGTACTCGACTACATTGTTAGAGCAGGGTTCTGTGAAAGAGTAAGCGCAATTTATCACCAATCCGGAAGGAGAAACCAGCACCACCCCGACTCCGACGACGATGTTGCCCTTGGGTCTAGTTCTTGAAGCATCGTCGAAGAACATTCACCATATATCATCGTGAGAGGTTGCATGCGAGTCGGCGACCTCATCTGGGATTTCTTCATATATTCTGGACGACTCCGAGCCCGGATGGGCTGCCAAAAAGTCTGCCAGGGCTTGAACTTTAACAGCCTATTATGGGAAGAAGATCATATGATAAGGGGACAACAATATTGCCCATGTAGCGAGGCGAGAGCTGAGTGCCCCTGGTTTAGTCATGAGGACCCTGAGAGGGTTGACTCGTGAGATCACATGTATGGTTTGTCCAGTGACATAGTGCCGCGTCTTCTGAATGGCGAACACCAGGGCAAGGCATTCCTTCTCCACAGCGGTGTATCGATGCTCTGGCCCAATCATCATTCGACTGAGGTAATATATGGCTTGTTCATGGCCTGCATCGTTATTTTGTGCTAGCAGAGCGCCGAAGGAATGTTCCATTGCTCGTACGTAGAGCAGGAATGGTTTTCTAGCGACCGTGGCCACCAGGACTGGAGGGTTCGATAAATATTCTTTGATGCTGTCGAAGGCACGCTGGCATTCTTCGTCCCATACGAATGAGACGCCTTTCTTCATGAGATGGGTGAATGGTTGATATCGCCCGGAGAGGTTAGAAATGAACCTCCTGATGTAAGCTAGCCTCCCTTGAAGGCCTCTGAATTCGCAGAGATTTTTCGGGGGGCCCATCTCCATAATTGCCTTTGTCTTCTCAGGGTCTACATGGATATCCTGGGCGGTGATGATGAAGCCCAAGAATTTCCCGCTGGATACGCCCAAGAAGGATTTTGTGGGATTTATCTTCAGATTGTGCGCTCGCATCAGGTCGAATACTGTCCTCAAATCCTGCAGATGGTCTCCCTTACAGCGACTCTTGACGGCGATGTCATCAACATAGCACTCTACCGTCTTGCGTAAGTGGTCTCTGAAGATGATACTCATGGCTCTTTGATATGTGGCGTCGGCATTCTTCAAACCGAAAGGCATGACTGTGTAACAGTATGTGCCAATTGGTGTTCGGAATGATGTATACTTTTCGTCGTCAGGAGACATCTTGATTTGGTTGTACCCCGAGAAGCCATCCATGAATGACATACGTTCGAAGCCGCATGTGTTATCGATCATGATGTCTGTGATAGGGAGGAGGAATTCATCTTTGGGGCATGCCTCGTTCAGATTGCAGAAGTCGATGCAGATTCGAATCTTCCTATTCTTCTTGAGGACGGGTACTATATTGGCGACCCAATCCGGGTGTTGTTCCTCACGAATGAAGCCGTTGGCTATTAATTTGTTGACTTTGGCCTCGATCGCATCCATGATGCCCGGGCAGAAGCGTCGTTGTTGTTGCTTGACTGGCTTTGCATCCGGCCGAATGTTGAGTTTGTGAAGAGCAACCTCGGGGTTTAATCTTGGCATGTCTTCATAGCTCCAGGCGAACACATCAATATATTCTTTGACAAGTTCCAGTAGCGATTCTCGCTCTTCGTCTGTTAGGCTTTTACTGACGAAGATTGGTTTTGGAGAAGATTCGCTACCGAGATCCACTTGTATAACCTCATCTTCAGTAGGGGTTCTCTCAGTTCGAACCGCTTTTTCCATTGTGTATCCAACTGTTGGGCCCATGGCTCTAGCTCGAGGATTTCAGAAATGTCTTCATCTTCTTCGTAATTGTCGACGAATGCCATGTTGACTGACAGGATTTGTCTGAATACATCTCCGATGCTGGTATCCGAGTCAGAAGTTGGTGACCCGGTTGAATGTGAATGCCAGTCACATTCTTCATCTGAACTCTCAGGGGTCATCATGGGTGTTACATACCCTAATCCACATCGAGTTTTGCTATAGTAGTCCCGTGGTTTGCCAGCCGGGACCGGTAGCTTCAAAGGTAATCGTCGCCAGGTGTCGTAGTTCAAGCCTGGCGTAGTCTCCAGATCATACCCCTATTTTTGCATGAGATATTTGGATTGGAGGCTATAAAGATACAGAGGTAGTCTCCCGGTACCTGATTCAAGGTCGACTTCATCTACGGTGAAGGGCTGCAGATCGTCCTTTCGGCCGAAGATGATTGGATGGTCCCCTCCCTCGATTATGCGGTAAGCGTCTTCCACTGGAGTAAGCTGGATTGCGGTGTACACATTTGTCACCTGTGTGTGTAGGTGAGTGCCTATACCGTATTCCATAGCATACATTGTACAAAGCATATTAAGCTCAAGGTAGTTCAAAGATAGCCCTTTATTGATGAAGTAAGGTATCTTTTCTAGCGGGATTACATCATCTGCGAAGGGAACATTGGTGTGGGCATCCACATACTTGGCTAGCTCCGGTTTCTCTTCGGCTACCCCCTGTATAAATGAAGACTGAGAGGACGACCTGGGCAGCTTGATCGTCAGAGGTTCAGCTGGTGGAGCAGAGCGTGGAGTTGTTGGCAGACTAGCGACCCTCAGCCTGGTGCTCGATGCTGGGCGGGGAGTGGTTGGTTCGCTAGAAGTTCCAGGCCTTGCATCGGGGTGACGACCCTTCTTGGGAAGGCGTATCGTCATTGGCTTATCGGAGGGATTGAGCTTCTCCGTTTGAGGCTGGCCGACTCTCGGCAGCCTGATTGTCAGTGGCTCTGTTGTGGGTCTTGGCACTTGGCCAGACCTTGGCAGCCAGATTATCATATATTCTTCTTGTGCCGAGAGGCCGATTGCGTCCTTACGCAGAGTGGCGGTAAGGGGTGCGGACTTGCCAGGTTTGCGAGCTTGGAGATGGATCGTCAGAGGTTCTTCTGATCCTGTGGCCGCTCGGTACGGGCTTGCCCGTCTCCTTCACCAAGGTGCCTCTTTGACTTTTTATATAGACAGGAGTCTGAGTAGTAGGATTCGACCCCTTTGAAGAGATCGATATCAGCAAATTCTGTCCTCACGAAGCCGTATTTGTCGACATATTTGAAGCACTGGTGCAGCGTAGAAGGCACGATCATATAATCGTGTATCCAAGGGCGCCCCAAGAAGATGTTGTAAGAAGTGTCTGCATCTATGACGTAGCAGGTGACTTCTGATTGGAGATCGCCAATCTGATACTTCAGACGAATCTTTCCAATTGGATAGCTCCTGCCCGAATTGAAATCGCTGATGGCGGTGCTTGTAGGCGTCAGGCGATGCATTGGGATGCAGAGATGATGTAACAGACCCTTCGGGATAATGCTTATGGAAGAGCCAGGATCAATGTGCATCCGATCCACCTTTACGTCGCCGATGTATCCAGTGTAGTATAATGGGCGATCGTGCAGGTTGGTTTTGATGAGCATATCCTGCATAGTGAAGACAATGTTGGGCATCGATCTTGTGCAAGCGCTGTCTTGGAGATCTGCCGGTGGGTTCTCTTCCGTGAGGTTGACCTGAGCCAGGTACGCGTCGGCATTTTGGAGTGCATTGCTCAAAGCCGCACGAACATCCTTTGAGAGTCTCAGAAGCTCGTATAATGACAACTTGGCCGGTGTGTTGGCCAATTGTGCCAAGATGTCGAAATTGTAGGGCTTCTCCAGCCCTTGTAGTGCCTCTTTTCGAAGGGATTTGTCAAAGCGAGTCTTCCTCGGCCTAGGCTTGTCGGTCGTCGGAGGCTGAGCCGGTCCCGGAGCGTCAGTTGTAGCGGGCTGATGATCTTCAGCTGAGTTATCAGCCACGGGTTGGGATTGTGCCCCAGACCGTGTGACGACGGTTGTAGCTTCTTCGATATCTGTCGAGATTGTGCGGCAGGACCTGACTTTTCCACTATTCTTCTTACAGATGGAAGATGATGTGGGCTGAGTCACTTCCGATACCAAGTCTGGATGGATCCACATGACCTCCCCTCGTGATATGGTGAGGGGCACTAGACCAGCAGCCTGATCTCGGGGAGGTGGAAGATTAGCAATCTCCATTGTCGCCAGGGGGATGGAGACCACACCGTCTTGAGTTTCCGTTGGAGGGAAGCTGCCAAATTGTACTGACACCATATTAGCTGCCACAGTTACTTCTTCGAAGTCGATGGCCAGAGCGTTCGAATCGATGAGATTTTGGATGTACCGTTTTAGTTGGTAGCAGTCGTGTGTGGCATGCTGGACGTAGCGGTGGTAATGGCAGTACTTTGGGTTCTCTATGTCTGCCGGCCGAGGTTCCCATCTTGGTGGAGGAAGCTGAATTCTGTCTCCTTGTATAAGCATGTCCAAGATGGACTTGACGTGACCTTCTTCGAAGGAGTAAGTGATTTGCGGCCATTGTTTGTCTGTCGGCTTTGGCAAAGGTTTCTGTGCTGTGTCGGCCACCATAGCCTGCTTGCCCTTGTTGTCCCGATTGTTGGTGGAGCTACCCCCATTGTTGGTGTTGGGACGCCTGCCCTTGTTGTCACGCCCCAGAACCAGAATACTGGAGAGCGGGGGAATGACTCAGCCAGCTATGTATTACGGGTAGATGAATACCGTATAATACGATCAATGCTGTCTAACCAGACGAGGGGGTGCATACTACATGAAAGTCTTACTATGGTCGCTTCACATCTATTGTCTCAATCATTCAAACAAGAAGCAAAAATAGAGAACATATAAGATAAAGCAGTAAGGCGTCCCAAACGCTCAGTCAAAATGTTCTTGAGATCTGGCTTTACAAAACATAGCCAGATGGTATAGTAACATATACACAATTGTTATCAGCTGCAGTCTGACTTAATTGTAATTATGTAAAAGTAAGTGCAAGACAATCCGACTAACATGTCGGTGCCAAACGGCTAAGTATGAAGTAAATAACAAAATGAGTGGTGAAGTAAGGAACCCACTCGAGTCCTCCTGCGATCATTCCCCTAGTATTGACCATCTTGGAGGTAGAAGTAAGCTGGATCCTCGGGGACCGGCTCTAAATCTGGTCATGCAAAACCAGAGAGGTTAGACCTCTAATAGCAAGTACCACAAGGGAGCACGATATGAAGGATTAAACTAGTAAGTAAGAGAATATAATAATAGATCTCTGCTCTCCACTAGGATTCACATAACATCACGATACTTCGAACCAACCTCCCAACCAAATAAGGACAGAAGTTGGCCCGTCATGTCCTGACATTCTGATCATCTCAGTTAGACAACAGAGTAGGTACAGTACACAAGTAAATCATCTTGAACGGCCAATCAACTACTACGGCTTGCTATTGTGAGTCCCAAGTTATCCTGGAATTATGCAAATAGGGATTCCTCAGTTCTTACTATGTGCGAGCAAGGCTAGTCTATCCAGTCAATCAATTGCGCCAATCATGTAATTAGACGAGTCCCAGCGGGACGCCCGCTGTTAATATAGCATGTACAATTTAATAATATAAGCATATACCGTTTCCTGCCCGTGTGACAGATTTACAGTATCTGTGGGAACCAGCCGGCCTGTCGGGCACTACTAGTCCCAAGAGGGCTGCCATGTAAGAACTCGGGAATCCATTCTCTCCATGCCATCATTATTTTATTTAACTTAAAGCCTCTATGTTAAGCGAAATCCCATACCGTGGATCATGGTCATTCAAATGAGTACTTTTGTACGGGGTACGATATGCGCAACTCTACAACGATACCCGTACGGCTATGTTGTAGGTCTTACATAGCGTAATACAACAATCAAATCTAACCACGGAGTAATCATGCCTTGACCATAAAGTACACATGCTGTTTTTGTAAGATAAATAAATAACTAAATAAATAAATAAATAATTTGAAGCCTGCATGTGCCTGTATGCCAATATTCGAGATCGGCTAATCGATTGCAATAGTTCATTACATGAACGTGTCTCATTTAATCAATTCAATAAGACGACTAGCCAGTCTTTTAGTTCCAACTAGGAACGCATGATCAATTATTAGTCAATGTCACAATCATTATCAATGGTGACAAAGCATGAAAGTCAATTAGTATTACATGGGGTCGAGCCTATAACTCCTCAGAGTTAAGTTCTAGTCATACTGGGTATTCATGGATCAATCAGGACACAAGGCGCATTCCACATAACAATCTGTATTATCAATGTTAACATATCATGATTTATCAAGTTCATGCAAAAAGGCGTAAGGATATAATAGAAGAATTATCATGCCATCATTAAATGAATAAGTTATAGAGCAAATAGTAACACCCAGGTTAGAAAGTCACGCCAACAAGTCTATGCTAAGGCCAACAAGTCACGCTAAGTCTAGTAGGTACGAGTGAGCGTGAAAAGTGGTAAGAAATTCACGTTAGCACTCACAGTGTGAGCGTGAAGGGAAATTTACGCACTCAATCGTGAGCGTGAAAAGTGATAAAAAATACACGCACGCATGCAAAGATGGCACGTAACTCAAATGTCACGCTGGCACGTAAAGGTGTGAGCGTGACTAAAAATTCACGCTGACACGCAAGAACGTGTGCGTGACTAAGAATTCACGCACACACGTAAGAACGTGTGCGTGACTAAAAATTCACGCACTCATATAAGAACGTGAGCGTGACTCAAAATTCACGCAGACAAGTAATAACGTGAGGGTGACTAAAATTCACACAGACACGTAAAGACGTGTGCGTGACTGAAAATTCACGCTAACACGTAAAGACGTGTGCGTGACTAAAAATACACGCAGACACGTAATAACGTGAGCGTGACTGAAAATACACGCAGACACGTAAGAACGTGAGCGTGACTAAAAATACACGCAGACACGTAAGAACGTGAGCGTGACTGAAAATACACGCAGACACGTAAGAACGTGAGCGTGACTGAAAATACACGTAGACACGTAAGAACGTGAGCATGACTAAAAATACACACAGACACGTAAGAACGTGTGCGTGACTCAGGAACCTTCGTCCTAAGCCAGAAATGAAGTTCCCATGGTTCAGAACCCATGGACAACCGAGAATACACGCCAAGTTGGGAGATCAAACCCATGGTCAACCGCAAACACAAAACTTAGATCTGGGAGAAACAAGCCAACGAAATCAAAAATACTAAGTACTAAACTCTCTCAGGATCATGAGAGGAAGAATAATGAACCATAAAAATGGTTCTCCAAGTAAGAAGCAAGATTGCACTTGCCTGCTGCTACTGCTGGTAAGTGGAGAAGTGATGAGAGGAAGAAGAAGAAGTAATGGTGAAGAATGAAAGTTATGAGGAGAGAGAAGGAGATGGGGGCTTAGATAGGGAGGGTGGTGGTAGGTAGGGTTATTGGGTCGGGTTTGTTCGGATCCAACCAAGGCAACCCGAAAGCAAAGCAGATAGGTTAAAAGCAGAAAATAAATGCAGGAATAAAATTACAGGAAATAAAATGCAGATAATAAAATGCAGAAAAATTAATTAACATGAAATTAAAGGAATTTAAATACAGGATAATACATGATAAATACTAAATAAATATACATGAGTTGTACATGTATAAAAATACGCATTCTTGTATAAAAATACGCATTCTTAGGAACGGGGAGTGACATCTCTACCCACCTTAGAAAAATTCCGTCCTCGAAATTTCAAATCCAAGCAGGTAGAAATATCGAAGCTAAACTAATACAAGCAATTCTAGTGAGCAAGCAATCATTTTACCATATCAAAAGTAAGTACTATATATGTAAATTCATCAATCCATGATATCAAGTAGCTCTACCCATAAGGTAACAAGCATGAAGAATCAGGACAATCAAGGTATATAGAAAGAGATATACCTTGTGAGTCAAACAGGTGTGGATACCGTGATCGGATATCATCCTCACGTTCCTACGTTGACTTTCCCAAGGAGTGATGACCCCAAGCAACACGGACAAGACTAATTGTTCAGTTCTTGAGTATCTTCTCTCTTCGGTCCAAAATGGACACAGGCTGTTCCTCGTAAGACAGGTTGGTACCAACAACCAGCTCAGAATGATCGAGAATATGACTTGGGTCCGATACATACCTACGTAATTGAGATACATGAAACACGTCATGCACCTCTCGTAACGAAGGCGGGAGGGATAAACGATAAGCAACATCGCCTATCCGATCAAGGATAACAAATGGGCCCACGTACCGCGGACTCAATTTCCCGCGAACGCCAAATCTAATGACCCCATGAGTAGGTGAGATCCGCAAGAATACGTGGTCTCCAACAGAGAACTCTAACGGCCTACGATGCTGGTTCGCCCAATGATGATGCCGGTCCTGCACAACTCGAAGTCGCTCTCTAATTCCCTTAACCACTTCAACCGTCTGAACAATCATTTCTGGGCCTAACATCTTCCTCTCCCCGATATCATCCCATGCAAGCGGTGACCTGCACTTCTTACCATATAGTGCTTCGAATGGCGCCATCTGGATACTGGCTTAATAACTATTGTTGTATGAGAACTCGACTAAGTGCAGGTGACTCTCCCAAGACCCTCCAAAATCTAGAGTACAAGCTCGTAACATGTCTTCTAAATTCTGAATCGTTCTTTCTGATTGCCCATCCGTCTGCGGATGGTAGGCCGTGCTAAACCTTAAATTGGTACCCAGACTATGATGTAAGCTCTTCCAGAAATGTGATATAAAACAGGTATCTCGATCCGACACAATACTGACAGGGACTCCATGCTGTCTGACTATCTGTTGCATATATACCTCTGCCAACTTTTCTGTAGATTGTCCTACTCTGAAAGGAAGAAAGTGTGCTACCTTCGTAAGTCGGTCCACTATTACCCAAATAGCGTCCTTACCACTTGGTGATCTCGGTAACCCGGTCACAAAGTTCATTGTAATATGCTCCCATTTCCATTCCGGGATAGGAAGCGGTTGTAATAACCCAGCTGGCCTCTGCTGTTCTGCCTTCACTTGCTGACATACCAAGCAACGGGAAACAAATCTAGCTATCTCCCTCTTAATCCCGTTCCACCAGAAATGCTGCTTGATATCTTGGTACATCTTGGTCCCTCCAGGATGAATAGAGTACTGAGAACTGTGAGCTTCTGCCATAACCTCCTGTCTGATATCTCCACTAGGCACACATAGACGTGATCCAAACCTAAGTGTACCATCTTCATGAATTCTCATCTCCTTCCTGAGTCCTGACTCACATTCTGCCCTAAGCTTCTGAATCCTTGGGTCTTGTGCCTGAGCTGCCTTGATCCTGCCAACCAAGTCAGATTGAACTTGCAGACTTGTTAGAACTCCTACATCACTAGGAAGTATAACTTCGATGCCCATCTCCTGAAGGTCTTCTAAGATATGCCTCTGTGTTGTCAACATAAATGTGCCGCCTCTCCTGCTAAGAGCGTCTGCTACTACATTAGCCTTGCCTAGATGATACTGAAGCTCCACGTCGTAATCCTTGATCAACTCCAACCATCTTCTCTGCCTCATGTTTAGTTCCTTCTGAGTAAAGATGTACTTCAGACTTTTATGGTCCGTGTACATATCCACTCGATCACCATATAAGTAATGCCTCCATAGCTTCAAAGCAAATACTACTGCCGCTAACTCCAAATCATGAGTTGGGTAATTCTTCTCGTGGTCCTGAAGCTGCCTAGATGCATACGCTATCACCTTCCCATGTTGCATAAGGACACATCCAAGTCCTTTACCTGACGCATCACAATATACTGTAAAACCTTCGGGTCCAACTGGCAATGTAAGAATAGGTGCTGATATCAACTTCTGCTTCAAAGTCTCAAATGATGCCTGACATTCTGCCGACCAAACGAATGGTACATCCTTCCGGGTCAAGCGGGTCATGGGTGCTGAAAGCCTTGCAAAGTCTGACACAATCCTTCTGTAATATCCTGCCAATTCCAAGAAACTCCACACATCTGCTACGGTCTTGGGTACTGGCCAACTTTCTACTGCTTCTATCTTCTTAGGATCTACTGCTACTCCAGCTCCTGATATGATGTGACCCAAAAATGATATGTGATCCGACTAAAACTCACACTTACTGAGCTTGACATACAACTGGTTCTCTCTCAGAACCTGCAATACTTTCCTCAGGTGGTCTTCATGCTCCTCTTCACTAGCAGAGTATACGAGAATGTCGTCAAGAAATACAACGACAAACTGGTCTAAGTATGGCATAAAGATGTGATTCATCAAATCCATGAATATTGCTGGAGCATTGGTCAAACCAAACGGCATTACTAAGAACTCGTAATGCCCATACTTTGACCTGAACGCTGTCTTGGGAATATCTTCCTTCCGAACCCTCACCTGATGGTACCCTGAACGAAGATCTATCTTGGAGAAAACTCTAGCTTTGCTCAACTGATCAAATAAGTCGTCAATCCTGGGTAATGGGTATTTGTTCTTCACTGTTGCCGCGTTAAGCTTCCTGTAGTCAATGCACAATCTGGATGACCCATCCTTCTTCCCCACAAGTACCACTGGTGCTGCCCATGGTGACACGCTGGCTTGGATGAACTTCTTCTCCTTCAGTTCCTCTATGTGCTGATATACCTTGGCCTGCTCTGAATCCGCCATTCTGTAAACTCGATCTGATATCGGTTTAGTTCCTGGTGCCAATTCTATACTGAACTCAATATCTCTAACCGGTGGTAGACCTGGGAGTTCTTCAGAAAATACGTCTAGACACTCTTAAACTACCTTCGGAATCTGAACTTCTTCCATTGTCGCTATTACTCCCTGTTCTTGCTGAGTTGCCTCTGATCTGACTAAGGTGAACCGCTCCATGCCTGGAATATCAAAAGATACACTCCCTCTACGACAATCTATTGTCGCATGACTGTCTTTCAGCCAGTCCATGCCTAAGATAACGTCGAAATTTCTAACAGGAAATTCTATCGACCGGGCGGGTAAGGAATGCCCGCAAACTACAACGCTACATGCTAAAATAACTCTACTAACTCCTACGAGCCCATTACCAGTGAGTATATTCAACCTCCCTGGCAATGCCTCGAACTCTATTCCTAGTCGTGTCGCAAATTGTGCAGATATAAATGAATGGGATGCTCCCGAATCAAATAATGCTACTGCGGGATATGAGGCGACGAGAATGTTACCTGCCACAACATCTCCCGATGCTAATGTCTCCTCCAAGGACAGAGTGAATGCTTGCCCTCGACCTCCTTGCTGATTTCCATGCTGCGGCCTAGCCTGATGCTGTTGCTGGCCCCTTCCTTGATGATGCTGGGGTGGTCTATACTGGTGTTGCTGCATCGGCGGCCCCTGCTGCCGAAACATCTGAGCCTGCGGCATTAACGGACGCTATGCCAACGGCCTTACTGCCACTGCTGGTCCTCGATACTGCCCTGCCCCTGGTGCTGGTAGAGCAGGAAACTACTGCCCTGGTCCTCCTGACCTCGAATTTATGGGACATGTGGTAACCCGATGGTCTGGATTTCCACATATCAGACACAGTCCATTCAATGTCCGACACACATCTCTAGTGTGCCCCATCTTCCCACAATAAGTGCAGCCCGCCGGGGGTTGCTGGTTCTTCCTCTGTTGCTGTTGCTACTGCCTGGATGGTGGTGCTGGTCCTCGTATCGCCACATCGTGGATACGAATGCCAGTGGATGGTACTGTTATTCGGGGCGCTGCTCCCCCTCCTCCTTCAATCTGACTGTGGGATCTCTTCTGACCCCAGTCCTCACCGCAAGCCTCTGAATGGTGATCTCATGCCTTCGAGTTGCCATCAATACTTCGTCAAAAGTTTGGTAATTGTGTCCCTCTATCAATTGTAAGAGTTCAAGATGAAACCCTTGCTGAAACCTCATGGCCCTCTGGCGCTCTGTTGCTACCATCTCTGGGGCGAATCTACATAATCTGCAAAACTCTGCTGCATAAGCATCTACAGTCTTGTCGGCCTGCCTGAGGTTGATAAACTTCTGTTGTAGCTCAAACTGCGTCACAACTCCATAGTACTTGGTCTTAAATCTTGCAGTGAAATCGTCCTAAGCCACAGGACGTCTGATGCCCACTTTCTCTGATTTCCACCAATCATGTACGAGATCCTGAAGTAACAACTTCACTAGATCCACACGTTCTTCTGCCGGTACCTTAGCTGCTGTCAGAATAGCCTCAATATCCTTAAGCCATGCATCTGCTGAGATGGCATCCTCTGTGCCCTCGAAACGGCGGGGGTTGTACTTACAAAACCTGGCTGATGCTCATGAATCAGTCCTCACTCCTCTTTCCAAAGCCGTCTGCAGTCCTTGGTTGAGCAACACATTCTGCTCTTGTAGCTGAGTGTGTATGCGCTGCTGGGCTAACATCTGATGTTGTTGAGTAGCCATCATTCCTCTCATGATCTCCAGAAGGGCTGGTGTGTCCACTTGGGTAGGTGGAACTGTTGGTGGTGGTGGAACATCCGGATACTGCGATCCAGCTGCTGCTTCCACTATCACTTCTTCCTGGGTAGTCTCCTGAGGTGAGACTGGCCCTTGTTGCTGACCAACCTGGTCATGTTGCCCATGTTGCCCCTGCTGTTGTCCAGCTCTGACCGATGCAGACGAAGTGCCCCTAAGAAAAGGGACAAGAGAACAATCAAACAACCGGACATGAAGGATCAATGAAGTCAAAGGATACCGAAATGTCAAGCAAGGGTTGAGAATAATGAATCATGAGATCAAGGGGGAACACGTGTGATTGAGACATCCTATAAATCAAAACACCCCACAAGTCTGAAATCAGACCTGCATGGGCTACCACTAAAACTTTGTCACGCCCCAGAACCAGAATACTGGAGAGCGGGGGAATGACTCAGCCAGCTATGTATTACGGGTAGATGAATACCGTATAATACGATCAATGCTGTCTAACCAGACGAGGGGGTGCATACTACATGAAAGTCTTACTATGGTCGCTTCACATCTATTGTCTCAATCATTCAAACAAGAAGCAAAAATAGGGAACATGTAAGATAAAGCAGTAAGGCATCCCAAACGCTCAGTCAAAATGTTCTTGAGATCTGGCTTTACAAAACATAGCCAGATGGTATAGTAACATATACACAATTGTTATCAGCTACAGTCTGACTTAATTGTAATTATGTAAAAGTAAGTGCCAGACAATCCGACTAACATGTCGGTACCAAACGGCTAAGTATGAAGTAAATAACAAAATGAGTGGTGAAGTAAGGAACCCACTCGAGTCCTCCTGCGATCATTCCCCTAGTATTGACCATCTTGGAGGTAGAAGTAAGCTGGATCCTCGGGGACCGGCTCTAAATCTGGCCATGCAAAACCAGAGAGGTTAGACCTCTAATAGCAAGTACCACAAGGGAGCACGATATGAAGGATTAAACTAGTAAGTAAGAGAATATAATAATAGATCTCTGCTCTCCACTAGGATTCACATAACATTACGACACTTCGAACCAACCTCCCAACCAAATAAGGACAGAAGTTGGCCCGTCATGTCCTGACATTCTGATCATCTCAGTTAGACAACATAGTAGGTACAGTACACAAGTAAATCATCTTGAACGGCCAATCAACTACTACGGCTTGCTATTGTGAGTCCCAAGTTATCCTGGAATTATGCAAATAGGGATTCCTCAGTTCTTACTATGTGCGAGCAAGGCTAGTCTATCCAGTCAATCAATTGCGCCAATCATGTAATTAGACGAGTCCCAGCGGGACGCCCGCCGTTAATATAGTATGTACAATTTAATAATATAAGCATATACCGTTTCCTGCCCGTGTGACAGATTTACAGTATCTGTGGGAACCAGCCGGCCTGTCGGGCACTACTAGTCCCAAGAGGGCTGCCATGTAAGAACTCGGGAATCCATTCTCTCCATGCCATCATTATTTTATTTAACTTAAAGCCTCTATGTTAAGCGAAATCCCATGCCGTGGATCATGGTCATTCAAATGAGTACTTTTGTACGGGGTACGATATGCGCAACTCTACAACGATACCCGTGCGGCTATGTTGTAGGTCTTACATAGCGTAATACAACAATCAAATCTAATCACGGAGTAATCATGCCTTGACCATAAAGTACACATGCTGTTTTTGTAAGATAAATAAATAACTAAATAAATAAATAAATAATTTGAAGCCTGCATGTGCCTGTATGCCAATATTCGAGATCGGCTAATCGATTGCAATAGTTCATTACATGAACGTGTCTCATTTAATCAATTCAATAAGACGACTAGCCAGTCTTTTAGTTCCAACTAGGAACGCATGATCAATTATTAGTCAATGTCACAATCATTATCAATGGTGACAAGGCATGAAAGTCAATTAGTATTACATGGGGTCGAGCCTATAACTCCTCAGAGTTAAGTTCTAGTCATACTGGGTATTCATGGATCAATCAGGACACAAGGCGCATTCCACATAACAATCTGTATTATCAATGTTAACATATCATGATTTATCAAGTTCATGCAAAAAGGCGTAAGGATATAATAGAAGAATTATCATGCCATCATTAAATGAATAAGTTATAGAGCAAATAGTAACACCCAGGTTAGAAAGTCACGCCAACAAGTCTATGCTAAGGCCAACAAGTCACGCTAAGTCTAGTAGGTACGAGTGAGCGTGAAAAGTGGTAAGAAATTCACGTTAGCATGCACAGTGTGAGCGTGAAGGGAAATTCACGCACTCAATCGTGAGCGTTAAAAGTGATAAGAAATACACGCACGCATGCAAAGATGGCGCGTAACTCAAATGTCACGCTGGCACGTAAAGGTGTGAGCGTGACTAAAAATTCACGTTGACACGCAAAAACGTGTCCGTGACTAAGAATTCACGCACACACGTAAGAACGTGTGCGTGACTAAAAATTCACGCACTCATATAAGAACGTGAGCGTGACTCAAAATTCACGCAGACACGTAATAACGTGAGCGTGACTAAAATTCACGCAGACACGTAAAGACGTGTGCGTAACTGAAAATTCACGCTAACACGTAAAGATATGTGCGTGACTAAAAATACATGCAGACACGTAATAACGTGAGCGTGACTGAAAATACACGCAGACACGTAAGAACGTGAGCGTGACTGAAAATACACGCAGACACGTAAGAACGTGAACGTGACTAAAAATACACGCAGACACGTAAGAACGTGTGCGTGACTCAGGAACCTTCGTCCCAAGCCAGAAATGAAGTTCCCATGGTTCAGAACCCATGGACAACCGAGAATACACGCCAAGTTGGGAGATCAAACCCATGGTCAACCGAAAACACAAAACTTAGATCTGGGAGAAACAAGCCAACGAAATCAAAAATACTAAGTACTAAACTCTCTCAGGATCATGAGAGAAAGAATAATGAACCATAAAAATGGTTCTCCAATTAAGAAGCAAGATTGCACTTGCCTGCTGCTACTACTGTAGGTGGAGAAGTGATGAGAGGAAGAAGAAGAAGTAATGGTGAAGAATGAAAGTTATGAGGAGAGAGAAGGAGATGGAGGCTTAAATAGGGAGGGTGGTGGTAGGTGGGGTTATTGGGTCGGGTTTGTTCGGATCCAACCAAGGCAACCCGAAAGCAAAGAAGAGAGGTTAAAAGCAGAAAATAAATACAGGAATAAAATTACAGAAAATAAAATGCAGATAATAAAATGCAAAAAAATTAATTAACATGAAATTAAAGGAATTTAAATACAGGATAATACATGATAAATACTAAATAAATATACATGAGTTATACATGTATAAAAATACGCATTCTTGTATAAAAATATGTATTCTTGGGAACGGGGAGTGACACTTGTCCTCTCCCTCTGAGATGTGCAATCCCAGTTGGCGAGCCTTCTTCACCCGTTCTTCGGCACTAGTGGCACTGATGATGAATGTCTTCCAGTCCTTAAATTGACTTTTGCCCATCCAGAGACTGATTGTTGGAAGCAATCTCTTTTGGCAAATTTTAATCAAGGAGGAATCCGGATTTCCAGACGGCAACTTTATTACAGTTTGGCGAAACCGCTCGATATAGTTCCTTGTCAGCTCTTTCTCTCCTTGGACGACATCCATGAGGGTGGACATTGTGATGTCCTACCCTACTTCGTAGAATCTCTCCAAAAACATGCGCTTGAAGCCGACGAAGGAGTGGATGCAGTTGTCTGGCAGGTTGCGATACCAGTCGAAGGCGACTCCTTCCAATGCCCCAATGAATAATCGTGTGAGGATGGCATCGTCATGGGGCAGATGGTCGGTGGTGACCTCGAAGTAAGTGATGTACCGACTTGCGGAGATCTTGCTATCATACGGGTTGATGTTGAACGGCTTATATCTTGGCGAGAAGGGGACATCCCTCCATGCAGCAGGGTACGGTTGCCGTATTCTGAGGTCTTGAGAGTTTTTTCGAGCGTGAAACATGGCTCGGAGCTCCTGGACCTCTCTTCTCGCTTCTCGGGCTTCATCCACAGCGGTGGGGGCTGTTATTTCAGGAGAATTATTGCCCGAATTTGGTGCCGCTAAATTCGAGTCTGCATTGACCGCGGGACCCGTGCTTGTTTGGCCAGGTGCCCCTCCTTACAGAGTTGGAAGGGCCGCTTTGATCTCGTCTATAGACTTGACCAAGGCGTGTAATATGGCTTTCAGAGTGTCGATGCGTTGGCGATCACTGGAACCACCTTGGCTGTTGTCCGTCATGAACACTGTCTTTACATGATGAGAGATGGACGGAACGGTGGAGGAAGTGCCCTCCGAATCTCACCTCTGTAGCGAAAAGTCATCGGGGTATGTGGGAATGTTCTTCTCTGGTTCGGACTCAGAAGGGATAGTACCCCCAGTTTCAGAGTTTGCTTCATCTTGGGAGTTGTGGACGTCCTCGGGGATGTCAGGGTTTGCTGCATCTGATGGGAGAGTTGTTTCCCCCGGCTCGTCTTCTTGGAACATCGAATTATCGTGAAGGTTCGGAGGAGTGCTACCACCAGTCCCAGCAACCCCCAGTTGTGTGGACGACGAATCTCCCACTGTAGCAGATTTTGTCTTAGAACGGGTACCTTGGAAAACTCCGGTGGTGGGCACCCGCTTAGACGACAGTCTCTTAGTCATAGTGGTTGAAATCTTCGGGCTGGGAACATTTGTCTTCTTTCCTCTCCCATCGGTAGGGATTTTCTGAGCAGAGTTGTAAGAGACGACGGAAGATGTTTCATCCTCTGAACATGGTTGTTGTAGTCTTTGGAAGACGGACTGCCAGTATTCTTGTATCGTCGCGTTGTTGCAACAGCAGTTGACGATGACTTGGGTGCAGTGACGTCCGTGGGAGGACTCTTTGCACCCTAATGCACCTTCTCTCTCCTTGCGTTTGTGGAGGATGGCCTTACGCAAGTCAGATGGGCCTGGATCGACCATATTTGCTCCCTGGATTTTGGAAGACTTTTAGAAACCTCTCTGTCCGTTTGCCGTCGGGGGCTAGACTCGAGTGGTTCTGTACAACTTTCTATCAGAGGCCCGCATAACAGTATGTGGGATGCTCGGATGGTCAAAGGTCGGATCAGCGGACCGAGCTTGCCAAGCTCGTGCTGCCCTAGACTTCTTTACTCTAGTGCTTGAGGGCACATAGTAGGAAGAGTCTAAGTGGTGCTGGAGAGAATCAGACATGTCTTCTTGGGAGCACAAGAGATCAGGACCATAGGAGAGGCGGTCGAAGACAGAGCCGCGTGGAGTAGGCGTCATGCGGCTGGAATCAATAATCTTTATGCGGCTGGCCATCGTAGCCGCATAGGTCTTCTCCATGCGGCTGGAAATCCTGGCCGCATGAGTGTTCTCTATGCGGCTGGAAATCCTGGCCGCATGAGTATTATGCCCTTGGTTAGCAGTCTCAGCCGCATGGTCATCATTCATGCGGCTGGCAATCTTGGCCGCATGAGTCTTCGTCTTGCGGCTAGTGCCCTTGTTTGGTTTCTTCCTGGAGCACGTAGAATCACTCTTTGCCCCTGCAAGTCCAGCATCGTAGTGCTTTCCTCTGCCGGACTTGGGGACAGCAGAGTCCTCTATGGCTTTTAGTGGGGCCGCGCGAGAGTCATCTTCGCCGTTTTGGGCAGCAGAGAGTACTCCGTCCAGAGCTTGGGGAGGAGCAAATGATTTTGGCCTCCACTCGCTACGAGCTTTCTTTGTGCGGGTTTGCTTCTGGACCGGGCCAGCACTTCCCTCAGAGAGCATTTCTTCAAACGCCTGTTGGTCGAAGCGGACGACCATCTTCTGTTGCGTGGAGCCAAGTTTGGTTGCATCCGATTGCGTCACCAACTCCTCAGCCGTGAAGAAGTTTGTCCACAGCAGAGTCGCCATCGTGTTTGCCATAAAATATAAAAGAACAGAACAATTATCGGAGGACTGGACTTTTACTTCATAATACAAACTCGCTTGTACAAAGAAAGCCTAGGGACGAAAACCTAGGTACAATAATCTAAGTACAATTATTTATTTTAGATTCTGGGGGGTGACGATAGAGGCTCGGGAAAGCGACGACAGCTCTGCCTTACTCCTTGGACGATCGGGTACAGCCTTGGCTCTGTAGAAGAACTGCTGGGCGTTGATGAAGAAATGCTCTCTCTTCAGGCTCTCTGGCTCTCTATGTCTCTCTCTGTATATCTCTTTCTGTCTCTGTGTATGTCTCTATCTCTGTGTGTGTGTTTCTCTCTGTGTATGTCTCTCTCTTTGTGTGTGTTTCACAAGGGAATGGCACCTTGCTATTTATAAGAGTGGGAGGCTTCATTAGGATTTACAATGATTGCCCATTCTTGAAAGTCGGCGGCTAAGGATCACTGGATCTGGGCCGTTCATCGAGATTTGAGCAATAAAGGTGATTGCATCAAATCTTTTGTGGGTAATTAATGCTGATTGACATAAATCCTCCTGATTTTTCAAGCCAACCTCGGATTCCTCGACACGTGTCTTTAATTTGCTTGTTTGCAAATGATCTGATTTGATGCCAATATTTCATTAGGATTTGTTAAGAGATTTCGATCAATCTGATGCCACGTGCCCTGCTATCATGCCACGTGTCGTAACAGCAAGCCACAACAGAAATCTGAGCCGCAGGGAAGTCGCTCCTCATTGGGCCGCATAAGGCTGGCCACGTGTCAAGGCTGCTTGAGAGTGGCCCCCTGACCATTTGGACCACATGGTAATGATTTGAGCCGCATGAGTGTGGATGACCGCATGAGTGAACCGCATGGAGATAGTCCTCGTGAGCCGCATGGGGATGGTCTTCGTGAGCCGCATGGAGCTAGTCTTCGTGAGCCGTATGGGGCTAGTCTTCGTGAGCCGTATGGGGCTAATCTTCGTGAGCCGCATGGGGGTAGTCTTCGTGAGCCGGATGGGACTAATCTTCGTGAGCCGCATGGGGGTAGTCTTTGTGAGCCGCATGGGGCTAGTCTTCGTGAGCCGCATGGGAGAGCCTCCGTTTGGGCCGCATGGGGGAGTCTCCGCTTGGGCCGCATACAACTGTCACGTGTCAAGGCCGCATGACAGTTTCTGACTCTCGGGAGATCGTGTCAGAGATTTTCTTCGCTTCCCAAGGAGTTCGTCATTATGAGGGAGTCATAATGATTCTTTGTGTCAGAACTGTCATCTTGTCAGAGCTGTCAGCCGTCAAGGCATTTAATATAGTAATGGACAAAGGAAAGAGCTGTTTGCAGGCCACGTGGCTCCTCTTTGAGCCGCATAGAGCTTGTTTGAGCCGCATAGACGCTCGAGCCGTATGAATACTTGAGCCGCATGAACTCTCTGAGCCGCATGGGGCTCTCTGGCCGCATGGATCTTTCTTTATTCTTTTCCATGCTTCTACACTTACGATCTAACAAAAGGTGTCCAGTCAAAAACCACCCTAATCCCTTCAAGAATACCAAATTATAATACTCTCTAGGTGTCGGGTCGTTCTGATTGGTTGTATTGTTTTGCAATCTTACAGGATTTACCCTCTCTCTTGTAGGAGCCCGGGCTACCTCCCAGCTCCATCTCCTATTTTCTCTTATCAATGAAGGCATTAGCCATTTCTGTTATATATATATATATATATATATATATATATATATATATATATAATATATATAATTTTTTGAACCCTCTTTTATTGACGTATAAGGCACAAAATGTCGAAGCCTATACAAAGAGCGCGACTCGCGCAGAATGAAAAAGAAAATACAAAACCAGCTAGCGGTGATCACGGCCGACTGGACCGGGACCAAAGTTAGTCCAACATCCTCCAAAAACAGCTCGACGAGTGAGAGCAGCAGATGCTAATTTTTCTAATCTGTCTGAGAACCTCTCTGAGAAAGTTGGGTAGAGCTGAGTTGGCGGCCCTCATATCTGTACTTATTTCTATTCTTCCACGGAACCCAGATGCCAGTGGCTGCTACGATCTGGTGCCCGTGGGAAGAACTCCACTTGCCGAGAAGATCGTTGAAGCCCCCGGCCTGATGGTTGGGGTGACATCCGCTAGAGGTTGGACCACAGTTGAGAAGCGAGATCTCCTGAATGAAGAACATGATCTGCCGATTCAGCCTTAGGAGAGAGACAACAGTGGCATCTCGACGCAAGGCTGAAACCGAGGGAAGTGAGGGAGTCGTCTGTGGGAAGCTTTCTTCGCTGCGCTCTCCAAGTTAGGATTGACCATTTGATTGAGATTCAGGATTGCCAGAAGGGAGTGGTGAGTGGAGAAGGTTCTCCGGGGACTCTGATCGCGCTTCTGGCAGACGCAAGGGTGAACTCTCCCTCGTTAGACGTAGACCACCTAAGAACACCGTTGGTGTCTCTGATCATCACTGGTTCTGCGATGCTACGTCCTTGGAGAATACGGCGCCAATTAGCTGATGCCCGACAGTTAGCCGTAACTATCGTTGGGTTAGAGTGTTGGAAGTATCTGGCTTTCATGAAACGAGAACATATCGAGTTTTCCGTGCGTACCTTCTACCACAACTTCATGGAGCAGGCTTCAACAATGTGCGATAGTCTGCAGAACCCGAAGCCGCCTTCGCTGGTGGGTTTGGCCATGGTGACCCAGCTGGCCCTATATATATATATATATATATATATATATACAATAAAATGGACCTGAGGTCGACCTCAGGTCGCTCTCCCTGCGGACGAGAGCTCAGGTCCATCAGATGAGATCAGACGGATGAAAAGAAAAAAAGAAAAGGAAAAAAAAAAGGAACCCGAGCCAACTGCGCTCGTCCGCAGCTTTCCCTGCTTTCTCCCTCCCCACGATCGAGAGGGCCCCGACCCAACCGCGCTCGTGCCGCCTCCCTCGCCGGCGATCCCTCACTCCCACACTGGTCCTCACTCTCTCGCCGGCGATCCCTCACTCCCACACTGGTCCTCACTCCCATACTGGTCCTTACTCGCTCGCGCCGCCTCCCTCGCCGGAGATCCCTCACTCCTACCCTCGCATGAGAGGAGGAATATGGTCAACCGCACATCCTCCTCTCAGACCGTCGAGGCAAGATCGGTGAGCCCTACATTTCAGATCCTCAAAAATTTAATTTTTTAGGGTTTGATGTTGAAAATTTTCAGATCACTCTCAGCCTTAGTGTTTGATGTTGAGGATGTTGAAAATTTTCAGATCGGTGAGCCCTATATATTTCTGGTTTGAATGTACACATTTTTAAGGATTTTGCCTATGATATCTTGGTCAATCCTAAATATTACTGAGAAAAGAAGAGGTTTAATGTGAAATATGTTAGTAGCTTTGTGATCCAATCTTGCAATATAATTGATCAGGTTTGTAAATTTTTTTTACAGTTTTCAAATTGTTCTTTTTAGCTAATGACAGGTTCAATTCTAATTTTTTTTGCTTTTTCTAATCGATACTTTGATATCTTACTCTGAAGATTCTATGATCTTGTGTCTGACTCCCTTAATGGTTATCACATTGTTCATGAAGCATTATTCTTTCATGGGTATTACTTTCTTTCTTCTAGTTTAAATAATGTTTACCTTGTCCGCATTTACACTAGCCAAATATGTAGGGTTAAGAGGTTATGAGTTTGATTAAACTAATCAACTTTTGGTTGTATCTTGATCCACAATCGATATATGTTTCGTATGATTTCTACTTGGTATTTTGGAGTTGAATTTGTTTCAATTTTTTGACATGCTTCAATGTTGCATAAACTCTGGAGACTCTTAATTCGTATCATATCTGTACCAATGTTTACAGTATCAGAATCTGTTTAGACCCTTATGAATATCAGTATCAACAATGTTGGCAGTTTCAGTGGTTTTGAATCGAAGTTTCGGAGTTTTTTTGTTTCGGAAAGCAAAAAAGATGAGGGATTATTTTAAGAACTTTGAAAAATATTTTGTACATTTAGGAATAATTTTAGCATCTATTGTTTTTTTCCCACTGGTTTCATATACTTGATTTTAGACAAAGTACCAATACAATAAGTAATTTTTGATGGAATTGTATTAAGATGTAGGAGGAAATTGATATTGGTTGAACTGAAACTAGCATGTTATTTCACAATCATTAACCACTATTAGTAGTTAAATCTCTCAAACTAACTCTGTGCTGAAGCCATCCATGAAAAACTGGTAGCTACAGTCCATCCTATGTTTAGACCGACCACCAGTATCACCTTCTATAATGGTTATATGGCATATGCTTTTATATTGGTTGTTTGCTGAAACCAAAATGTATTACTATGCTTGTAAGTGTTTCAAATAGATAGGTGAAATATATGTATATATGCTTTATGTTGGCTATTTGTGGTAGCTGCTATGGGTTTATGCTTTTATCATCAAGTGGGTTTTCAAATGTTTTGTAAATATCATTGATTTTTTATTTGTTTCTATTTCAGAAGATGGAAGAGAGCGAACCATTTATGCATGATCACGCGATACCAAATGAGAATGAAGAACAAGATAGTGCAACTAACGTAGATGGAGTGGATAGTCATAGTGTTTTTGAAATTGAAAAGGGAATACCACATGTTGGAATGCAATTTCCTACAGCAGAAGAGGCGTGGGACTTTTATAATGTATACGCAGAAAGGGAAGGTTTTTCTATTCGAAGGTCATCCACTGCAAAGGGAAAAGATGGTAATATCACGAGGAGGCTTTATGTTTGCAACAAAGAAGGGTTCAAAAGCTTAACTGATAAGAGAGAGGTAGGGAGAGAAGTAAACCGACGAAAAAATGAGAGAGAAGGTTGTATGGCTCGAATGAAAGTTCATAGAATCTCCAATGGAGTATGGCGCATCAAATCCTTTCATGATGTTCATAATCATGAGTTGATTAAAACCCCTTCGAAGATCCATTTGTTGCGGTCACACAAAAGATCGCACATGGATGTATCTTGTAGGAATTTAGTTGATCAGTTTCGTGGATGTGGGGTTGGACCTTCAAAGATTGCAAGGATTTTAAATTCCACGAGTAGTAGTAATGTCAATATTACTACACAACAGTGCATCGATCATTTGAGAGTAGAAAGAAAGAACAATATCGGGAAGGAGTGCACTAGAGTACTTCAACAATTTCTTACAAGGCAAGCTACAGACTCTCAGTTTTATTATGCTATGGAGCACGATGAGGAAAATGTTTGTAGAAGTATATTTTGGGCAGATGGAAGAGCGAGGACATCATATCTCCAGTTTAGATATGTTGTTGTGTTTGATGTCACTTATAAGACAAACCATTTTTTGTTACCTTTTGCACCGTTTACTGGTGTAAATCATCATAAACAGTCTATCTTATTTGGATGTGCTCTTCTTGCTGACGAGAAGGAGGATACCTTTGTTTGGTTATTTGAAAATTGGTTGACATGTATGTGGGGTAAAGCACCAGGAGCTATCATCACTGATCAAGACCCAGCAATATGCAATGCAATCAAAAGAGTTTTTCCAAATACAAGGCACAGGTATTGCATATGGCATATTAGTCTTCATGAAAATGAGCATCTCCGTTCTTTACGTTCGGCTTATAATCCTGAATTTGATGAAGACTATGTAAATTGGTCTAAGAAAAGTCAAAGTGTTGAAGAGGCTGAGAGTTGTTGGGTGATCTTAAAGGAGAAGTACCAAAAAGAATTTTCAGAACCAATGACAGACAAACAAAAAAAATGAAGTGAAAGCTTGGAAGTGGTTGCATACGATGCATGAGAAAGCACGTCATTGGATTAAGGCGTACCTAAAGGATACTTTCTTTGCAGGTATAAAAATTTTGATATGCTGGTCATAGTTTTAAAATTATATTTATTTGAACTCAAACTAATCATATGGTGTTCATTGCTTTTTGTGTGTAGGCATGGCGTCCAGCCAAAGGAGTGAAAGCATGAACTCGTTTTTTGATGGTTACGTAAACTCCATGACTCCACTATATGAGTTCATTGATCAATATGATAAAGCTGTACATTTTCAAAGAAACAAAGAGGAGAAAGAAGACACTTTTTTTATGAGAAACAAACCAGAATTACGTGGCATGCATGAGTTAGAGGTTCATGTTGCGAAGGTTTATACCAGGAACGTATTCTCTATCTTTCAGACTCTGTTCAAAGATACATTATACTGTCGGCATAAAAGAGTTTGCATTGAAGGAGATACGACCACATATAATGTCCAAATGAGGATTGACGGAAAGAGTTACTTGCATTCTGTTCGATGCAATGTATCTATGGGAGAATTTACGTGTACATGTGCAAGGTTTGAGACTGAAGGGCTACTCTGCACACAAATTTTATATATCATGAAGCAAAAGTTTGATATGCAAGCCATCCCTGAGAGATATATTTTGCCAAGGTGGACACTCAATGCAAGACATAGCATCATGAGTATGGGATCCTCTTCGTCTAGCGCAGTCAATGCAGTGCGTCCCAATCAACTTACTCCACTTCAATCTTGGAGCCTTCGTGCAATATTTGATAAAGTCCTCGAGGTTGTTAGCAGTGATCCTCTTCTTTATGACGTTGTCAATGGGTGGTCAAATAGTTTTCTGGATCAACATCGATTGAAAGACAAAGCACAAACTAGCTCTGAGGATCCAAGCACTCAGGTGGTGTCCAATGCGCCGACAGTATGTGGATTGGGATTAAATGATGTAACTATTCATGATCCTACAAAGGCAAGAACTAAAGGCCGACCACGAGCAGCATCAAGAATTCAGTCAGGAATACAAGTATCACAAGATCAAAGTCAATCAAGAAAAAGAACTTGTAGTGTTTGTGGAGAAAAGGGCCATGACATGAGAACTTGTCGTATGAACATGGGCACCAATGGTAGAAATAAGGTATAGTTGCTCAATTCTACATGTTTTTTTATACTAGTATAATTTATTTTAACATCATTGCTCTTTATTTTCTGTAGGAGCTAGAAGCAACAGATGTATGCAACCATCAATCAGAATGATGTTTCTTTACATCCGCTTTAGGACCATGTACCATCATTGCTCTTTATTTTCTTTTTTCCATTTCTTACTATGCTTAAAATGCTCACTGGACAGTAGGTGGCTGAAGACTCTGTTGTGATTTCTCTACAGCATCCATACTGGCTGAAGACTCTGAATTTGGCTGAAGACTCTGAATTTGGAGACCACTGAATTCGTTCAATGCATCAGTAGGTGGCTGAAGATTCTGATATTGGAGAGCACTCATCTTGTAGAATATTCATCATTTGTATAGATATAATGAATCAGTTATTGCTGAATTTTCGTTAGCAGATGAGTTGGTATCGATGTAATGAATCAGTTATTGCTGGTTTGCGTATTTGATGTTAAGCTACCTTTCAACTAACTTCGTTGAAGAAATCTGGATGAGTTGATAATACCTGAGAAATCTAAGAAATCCTGCATTTCTTGTCTTCTCAATTTTATGTAATGAATCAGTTATTTTTTCGTTAGCAGATGTAATGAATCAGTTATTTTTTCGTTATTTTTCAAAGTCTGCTCTATAGTTTGATGGTAGTTTGTGGTTTCTCAACCATTACCTTTTTTTGTGGTCAATTGATTGCAGGTATTAGTTGCAAATTTTTGTACTCGGTGATGTTTGTGTTTTGATACGACATTCAAAGCAAATAACTACAATATGTTATGTGCTCCAATAGTTGGGATTAATAATCATGGTCAAACTATATTGTTTGGATGTGGTTTGTTAGATGGTGAGACAAGAGAGGCTTGCAAGTGGCTGTTTAATACCTTTTTACAAGATATGAAAGGAAAGAAACCGGAGACAATATTTACCGATCAAGCACCTGGAATTGCTGCTGCAATTCGTGAAATATTATTTCCAGATTCACATCATAGACTTTGTTTGTGGCATATATTTCAGAATGCTGCAAAAGCCTTGAGTAAAGTCTTTTCTCAGTTTAAAGCATTCTCACAAGACTTCAAGAGATGTGTTTATAATCCAGAGACCATTGAAGAATTTGAATCAAGCTGGAAATATTTACGAGATCATTATGGGTTGTGGAGAGTTTCATGGCTAGATGACTTATATGAATTGCGAGAGAAATGGGCACAAGCTGGAAATATCTGGAGATAAAACCAATAATCAAATTTCGAATCAGAAAACCTCAGGCTCCTGGGTTATCTATTTTGATAGCAAGAAGCAGTGGACAAATATGCATGAGCTTCAGTTTGCTTTTGAACAAGAATGAACAAATTGAGAAATTTAAAGCATATCAATTTCTGAAGTGCATTGGAAAGCTAATAAGAGAACAACTGAAACACACCATATAAATGTATGCAAATACAACTTTACACAAATTCTTGAGAAATATAGTGAACACTGGCGAAGACTTGGAGTTACATTGAGATAAGTTTGAAATTGATATTACATTGAGATAAGATAAGCCAAGACAACTAAAGTAAAAAGTATCCCCTCCACAACAATGGTCACCACAACACCTGTTACACATCCATAAACGAAAGATGTGTTCAACAATTCAGGCCGCCTTTCTACATTTGTATCCCTACAATATCCCGTTCACTGATATCCTCTCTGACATCATGTCTCGTCGCACCATGATTTGACGACTCTCCTACATGAACCGATGCTCCCAATCTTTGACGTTGACCCACGCCTGCGAACATGTCTCGACCCCCCCGATCTGGACGAATTGGATTGGATTTCCCGTTCCAACACTCCATAGCCTCTTCATACGTGTTGAAGCCGTGATACACCGCATTACGATATCCATAAACATGTGCTTTGCATTCTTCCCATGTCAAATAAATGCCGCATTGCCTACCACTCTTCACAACGTAATAATTTTTTTCCATTTCAAACTACAAAATATCATCCAAAAATTATGATAAGCTGAAAATTCCATCACATATTTATTGAACTTGAAAATCTATACATTGACAACATAAACACAAACACTACTTGAGATCTTCAGAAAAAAATTCATTGGAAAAGCCTACACAGATAAATCCTACACAAATAAATGACAATGAACAATGACAGAGGATTGAGATATTTCGAAAAAAATTCATTGGAAAAGCCTACACAAATAAATCATGAAGATCTTCAGATCTTACACTACAGTGTGTCTCTCTCGATCAACTCTTCTCCCAGATCCTGCACGGGATTTTTCTCGCTTGGGGATCTGACAGGATCCCCTCTTCTCCGCTTCTAACCTTTCCTTTTTTTTTTTACTTGCCGCTCGAGGCCCTTTCCTTTTTGTTAACCCTAGCCGCTCGGGTTCCTTTCTTTTGTTTTTTTCCTTTCCTTTTTTCTTTTCATCCGTCTGATCTCATCTGACGGACCTGAGCTCTCGTCCGCAGGGAGAGCGACCTGAGGTCGACCTCAGGTCCATTTTACCGTGTATATATATATATATATATATATATATATATATATATATAATGGAAAAAAAAAATATATATAATATATATATATATATATATATATATATATATATATATATATATATATATATATATATTTTTATTTATATATATATATATAATGGAAATGTCATTGGAAATTTGGAATGCAGTAAGGAGATTAAAAAGTAGGCGGGTCGCAATATAGAGAGACCGCAGACCTACGAAAGAAACAAAAGTCATCGGGACACAAAAAGGAGGATGCCCCCAACCCGGCAGAAGAAGTAAGAAGGCTCAAAGAATCCAAACAAGCAAAAGTATAGGTCAATCATGAAGAACTCTACTGAGGTTGTCGTCGTATGTGGTCGAACTCCCGCTCCTATGACGCCAAACTTTGAGGAATTGACGGGACACCTCGCAAATCAGCAAATGTGTAGTCCAGGAGTGTCTTCGTATCTCGTCTTGTTGCGATTCTTCCAAAGGACCCATATCACGGCCGAAGCGATGCGTATCCGACTGTGGGGAGAGAGGCTGTTGCCTTAGCAAGAAAGGCGGTAAATGAGAGGGCATCCCGTGTCCTGAATCTTGCACACTCGGTGAAAGTGATGCCACACGGCAGAAGCAGCAGAGCCCGAGGAGAAGATGTGATCTGCCATTTCTACTTCAGGCACATGGCAGCAGTGGCATCCCTAGTGATTGGATGACGTCGTCGGTTGGTAACTTGTTCCTTGTTAGCCTCCATTGCAGATGGACCATTTGATCGGGATCCAATGTTGCCAAGAAGGAAAGACGAACTGGGGGCCCTGTTGACCGGCCCTAGCGATACTCCACGTCGATGAGGAAGTGAATCGAGTAGTCGAAGAAAGCGCCCAGCCCAATGAATCGTCTCGATCAGAAATTGAGATCCCCGCCACCCGGATCCACTCCAACACCTCTCGACCAAGCATTCGCTCGATTAGCGCCGAGTCCCAATCTTGAGAATCATCTTTCCATAAGTGTTTGATCATACTAAACTGGGAGTAGTCTTCACCGCGGGTGGAAGCTGGTGGGGGCGATGAGCGCTGGACCATCAGTCTAGTTCTCCCTGTAGATGCTGGACTCGCCATGCCCCAAAATTAGTCGGATTTGCTGCTCCCCCATGCTTCTGCCCGCCAAGAGCCTCCGCCAGCCCAGTGATGCCGTACTGTTGATCGTGGCCTCGGGTGGGTGTGCGGAAAGTGACTCGCCCTCGTGTACCCGCTACAAAGCGAGCTTGTGGAGCGTAGCAGCCACCATTGCTTCACCTACTGTGCCTCAATCACCTCATGCAGTCGCTGAATGCCAAGACCTCCCTCCGCAGTGGGCCGCGTGACCGCCTCCCACCTAGACCAACGGCGACGGACGCGGTCCGCATGGTCGTTCCAAAGAAAGTCGTTGAAGGAGCTCTCAATGGAGTCGATGACCTTCTTGGAAGACGAGAGGATGTATATGGGAGAACGTGGCGGAGGAGGACGAGTATGCCGCCTATCAAGAGAAAGTTGGTGTGCCACCCGCTGATCTTCTTGTGAATTTTGGAGATAAGCGGCTCGAACAGAGAGCAACGACGTTTCCCGCAACTGATTGGACAGCCAAGATATGTAAAAGGCATCGATCATGATGAGATGTTCGGGTGAAAGTAGATGCGGCTTTTCTATGGGTTGATTCTTTGACCGGACACCTCCTCAAATCTCTTGAGAACCCGAGCAATCAGCGCGACAGTCCGCACGTCACTAGAGAAGAAGACGATTAAGTCATCTGCGAAAGCTAGGTGAGTTATTAAAGGGCATCCACTCGTAGTAGAGTACCTGATGAAGTTTCCGTTGGACCCCAGCCTGTTGATGTTCCTGCTCAGTCCCTCGACAGTGATGATGAAGAGTGTGGCGGATAGAGGGTCACCCTGGCGCACCCCTCTGAGTGATTCGAAGAAGCCGGTCGGCATAGCGTTAATCAACATGGAGAACTAGGAACGGCTAACCGCTCTCCAGATGTTACTGATCCATTTCTCCTCGAACCCGAATCGCCGTAGTACCCATATCAGGTATTGCCAGTCGGGACGATCAAATGCCTTCTCCATGTCGAGCTTGATCGCAATGTTGCTCCCCCGATTCTTCTTGTCCATCTTGTGGACCAGCTCCTGGGTGAGCAGAATGTTGTCTACTATTCTCCTATTCTTGACAAAGCTGCTCTGTTCAATGGAGATAATCTTGAGTAGCAGGTGGGCCATCCGCTTTGCCATGATCTTGGTTATTATTTTGTTGGCGAGACTAAGGCTGGGCTGTCGGTCATCAAAGAGGTGCTGGCGATCCCCTTCGGCAGCTCAAGTCCCTGAAGAAATGCTTCAGCTGCCTTGACCAAGTCCTGCCCGACGATGGACCAACAGGAGAGGAAGAAATGGCGAGAGAAACCGTCCGGACCTGCAGCACTGTTTTCGTTCAGATCCTTCACCGCTACGAGCCTCATCCGCATCCGCCGGGCGAAAGAGGAGGGTGTTGTCTTCCTGGGAAATCAGAGATGGAATTTGGTTGAGAAAATCGGAGTCCGGGCGGATTACCTCCTTGGTGAACAAGCATTTGAAGAAAGTTTCCGCCTCGTTCGAAATATCCTCACTGTTGGTCGCCCATCTGCCGTTCAAATGTGAAGGTGGTTACTTTTCTGACGCACGCAGGCATGAAAGAATTGGGAGTTCCGATCGCCGTCTGTGTCCCAACTCAACCTTGCCTTCTGCTTCCAGAAAGATGTCTCATTGGCGATACACTGCTTCAGATGCGCTTGAGCCTTATTGAGGGAAGCTCTGAGCTCAGGGGAATCATGGTTGTTGAAGGCGAGTTTGGCCCAGGTGACCTCGTCCTCAGTGGTACGAAAATTTTGGAAGATATCGCCAAATGAGAGCCGGTTCCAATGGGACAACGCCTTCCGAACGGCCTTGAGCCGAATCACAACACGAACCAGGGGGTTTTTGTGCGTGTTCGCTATCCAAGCTGCCTTCACGATCGCGTGGAAATCCTCGTGACTGCTCCAACAATGGAGGTACTTGAAGGTCGGGATGAAGTGAGGTTTGTCAATAGAGAACTCCAATAGCAATGGCGAGTGGTCTGATTCGAGTCCGTTGAGGTGCCAGACCGTGGAGCTATGAATCAAATCATGCTAGCGGTGGTCGGCGAGGTCGCGGTCGAGGCGTGAGAGCTGCTTGTGTTGGCCCTCCTGTTGGTCCATGTGAAGGTGCTACCGTTGAAAGGAATCGGAGAGAAGCGAGCTTCGCAAGAGAATTGGTTGAACTCTAGCATGGAGCCGGAGGAGGGTGGCAGGCAGGCCGCCCGACTTCTCGGAGATGGTGGAGATGGCGTTGAAGTCTCCGCCACAAAGCCAGGGAAGTACAGGGAAGCTGCCGTGCATCTGCAGCAGGTCCTCCCACAGGCATCGTCTCATCTGCTTGGTCCTTCCACCATGGACGACGGTGAGCATAACTGGCTCACCGAGGAGGGTGTGTTTCAAGGAGTAGATGGTCGCCTAATCGTGCTCGACTAAGATCGATGACGTGAAGGCACCGTCGTCGAAGAGCCAGATGCCACTGTCGCTGGCATGGGCACGGAAGAAGCCCAGCTTTAGACGAAGGAACTCCACCTTGGAGGCGTCCAGTTTTGCTTCGATCATATCCAGCAAGGAGAACTTAGTGCATTGATATGATTCTGAGTCCGTTTCCCGGCCAACCCGCGCACGTTCCAGAAAAGGATACTTAACATAACTTCTTTGCGAGGTGGCCGAGTTTGGAGGCCAATCTCAGTGTCATTGGGGATAAAGTTGGCCGAGATGAGGAGCGAATGGGTGGAGGAGCGGGACTGTCTGCTGCTTCAGACGGGGAAGAGGAGGGGAAGATGGTGAGTAGGAGAGGCTGAAGTAGCTGCATGATGCTGGAAATGACGGCGATGTCGGTGTCGGCGAAGGCTATGCAAGGTTGGGAAGAAGGGGTCTGAACTTAGAGAGAATGAGCAGGCGTCTGGCAGGACCTCGATCGCTAGGGCGGTCGGGCAGGCTACAAAGGAGCCAACTGCCTCAATAGGGACGCTCGGGAGGACAGCTTGGGAGTTGACTCCCTCCGAAGGGATGCGCGCCGGACTCTCTTCGTCGTCGGAGGAGTTTGCAGCCGAATAGGGGACTAATCTCCGGTCCTCCAAGGTGAGAATCACATCGAGGGGTGCCGCGGGAGCTACAGGGTCGACAAGAACAGGTCTCTGCAAAATAGAGACTGCTAGATTGGAGGAGTCTTGTCCTGATAGATTCTCGCCGCCTTTGAGGCTGGTTGTTTTTCTTTTTCTTCTATGGGATGTTGGCTTTGGCTTTTGCTTTGTGTTCCCTCCTAAATTCGACTCGACCGAGATGTCACCAACAACAGTGGTTTCTTCTCTACTGATCCTTCTGCACGCGACGATTGAGTGGCCTTGGTGTAGGCTGTGGGAGCAGTACTCCGGGAGTCTCTCGTACAGGACGGGTTGCCATCTGCTGTTACCCTCAGGATGGAGGATTCTGAATCTCGATGGGGGCAGCTCGCTGGTGTCGATCTCCACCAGAATGCGAGCGAGACTCAGACGGGAGTGCATCGCAGTGGCGCGATCGATCTTCAACGGAGTGCCAAGGCAACCGGCAATCGAGAAGAGAGCTTGAGAGTCAAACAAATATTGTGGGAGGCCGGGGAGGGAGAGCCAAACTGGGGCGATGGGGGATTCTTCCTGAGGTGTGAAGCCGGGAGACCTACGGAGTACCCGCATAACTGAGCCGACGATGATCCAGGAAGCGCAAGAACGGATGAGGAGGAAGTCAGCCTCGGATAGGGGTCGAAGAAGCATGTGTTTGCTATTGATCAGACCTACTGATATCTGCGCCTTAAGTTTAAGGGATGAAAGAGCCTGGTGGACATCTTCGACAGGCGGGCGTCGGTGCAAGAATTTGCCGATGAGGGCAAATATAGCGGGGCTTTGAGGGACTCGACAGTCTCCTTCGAAAATGAAATCGCAGGGGCACCTTCAAAAATCGATCTTGAGCATTCAATTAGGCCCGTGGCCGGGAATCCAACGGGAGGTAGACAGGGGGGGGGGGGGGGGGGGGGGGGTCGGAAACCATTTCGACGAAGGAGCGAGATCTGCCAACCATTTCGACGAAGGAGCGAGATCTGCCAAAGCCGACTAGGGAGCTGCTCCGGAAGTGGGTCCGGGATGGGAGGCTGGGGGTGGAAGGACGGGAGAAGAAGGAGGAGATGGATGAGGTGGAGGCGGCGGAGGAGGAGGTGGAGGATATTTCATTCAATCCATATAAATATCCTAAAGAATGAAATTTCTAAAGAATGAAATATCCTATATAGAAAAGCCTCTTTGCATATAAATATCCTACCTAACCCAATATATATATATATATATATATATATATATATATATATATATATATATATATATTTGACACTTGCCAAAAAATATATATATATGTATATATTTGACACTTGCCATATTTTGGCATAGTTTTATAGACAGACATGTAATGTGGCTATGCCAACCATTACATGCTTAATATACTAACCATGGAATATAACAATACTAGTCATACCATGTTTCCTAAACAACATATACATACAACTAGACCATGATAAAGGCTATTCCTATATATACAATAGAGTTTAAAAAAATTACCACAAAAATATATTAATTAAACCAAAATATTAATTAAAAATTTTGGGGGGTTTACAATACTCGGATGTGGTCATTGAGTGTCCGAGAAGGAAGATCAAAATGACCTACTTCCGTTACCTATCCCTGAGTGTCATATAATTCTTGGGGCCAATTAGCTCAGCACTTTGGGCAATATAGTATGGAACTTTGGCGATTTAACTATGCAATATGAGGATCAGGTTAAAGTTGTTTAGTTGGAAGGATTGAAGACTAACCATAGGAATCTCAGGGAACCATATTATAAAGAATTGAGACAGAAACCACAAATTTTTGTCATACATGTGTGTTTTATAGTTGCTGAAGAAAACAAATGTGAAGACATAGATCCCACACTTGCTGCTTTGTTAGAAGAATATGACCGTCTCTTTGCTGAACCTAAAGGACTCCCTTCTCAAAGAGCTTATGATCATCAAGTGCCGCTTACTCCAGGAGCACCACCTGTGTGTAGCAGACCCTATAGGCATCCTTATGACCATAAAATTGAGATTGAAAAATAAGTGCAGGAATTGTTGGACTCTGGTATCATCAGACCTAGCACTAGTTCCTTCTCTACTCCGATTATTTTGGCACTAGGAGAATGGGCATAGACTATAGAGATCTCAATAATAACATAGTATAAGATAAATTCCCTATACCTCTTATTGAAGTGTTGTTTGATGAATTACATTGTAAAGGCCCCAAAAAATTAAATTTTATTTTCAGGCTTAAATCATATTATATATGAATAGTGATTAGGAAGCATGGCATGACTAGTATACTCATATTCTATGATTAGTGTATTAAGCATGGTATGGATGGCATTGCCATATGTAAACCCACATATTTTTACCAATATTTTTTATTAAATTATATTAATTTATGTATAAATATATATTGAGTATACAAGTATGTGTGTGTGCTATATATATATATATATATATATATATATATATATATATATATATATATATATATATATATATATATATGATTGGCATGTAAGAGGCTTTAGAAATTATTTTAGGAATTTTAGGGATTACTACTAGAATTAATATTTTAACGTAACGCTACGTAGAAAAAAAAATATAGTAGTAATAATAACAACAACAACAACAACAAAAAACAACAACAACAACAACAATAATAATAACAATAATAATGATAATAATAATAATAGTATTTTGGGCTTATAATTGTTTCTATTAAGAATATATTGAATCAATTTTAAAAATATTTTTTTATATTAGATAATAAATAAAAGTAATAAGAAAAAAACTAATTGAGTACTCTTCCCTGCGGGAACAGTAGTAGCCTAATCTCGATAAAATGCAATAAAAAAAACATGAAGTCCTAAACCCTAGACACGTCGACCCCCGACCGGTGTCGGCCTTGCCCTGTACGCGCTAGCACCGCAGTTACAGGTCACCGTAGTCGGCCGGCTGAGCGCAGCAGCCGCGACTGCCAGCAACAAAGACATTAGTAGCACCAGTAGTAGCACCCGTCAGGTACCAAACTTCTACGTCAGTTTTCTTCCACCAAGCTAAACGAATTTTTGAGTAAATTCTATTAATTTGGGATATGCGTGAGAAAATCGAGTTCCGAAATAAAAACATACGATTTTTTTTGGGCACAGAAATTGTCCCAATGAGTGGCTTTGGAAGTCATTTTTCGTGCCGTACATTAAGCAATTTGAAATTTTGTTTGAAGGTACTTTTAGACAAACTAACAGGTTCGAAACCCTTATATTAGTTTTTGTCTTGTTTATTATTTTCTGTTTTAAATCAGTTCCAAAATAGCTAAAAAATAGTTTTTGAAAATCAAGAAAGCTTTGATACGGAGTCCTTCCTGACAAACTGGATGACTTGGTTACTATCCAGTTGCATCAAAAGGTGCTTACAAACTTCATGAATGTTTAGGATTTGACATAATTCGAACTGGTTGCGTGTGCGCGACGAAATCGACCCTTAATCGTCAAAAATCACCATATCAATATTTTTACAAAATTGATAATTTCTTTCTGCACGCTCCTCAACTAGGGAAGAAATTTGTGCCATTCGATTCGCAGAATTGCACTGGTCTTGTGAGCCATGTTTGGTACGATTCTGAGACAGCTGACCGGATCGCCATTTCGTGGGCTCCACAATCCGATTCAACGGTCGTTTTTTGATCGGCTGACTGGAATCCATAATTGGACATACTTTGAGTTTATATAAAAAATGGACTTGTAAACATATAGTTTGTTGACTTTAAAGACCCTTAGGAATGTCATGCTTTTCGGTGTAAAGAGGATCCAACGGCGCACATCGTTTTGACACAAAATTACTATTTTGCTCCTATTTCCAGATTTGGGCTGATGGATAGTCTATCTTAACTATTTCTCTTATTATGGAAACGTTAGTAATGCCTATTTCAGCATCCGAAGAAGTTGGCGAAAGTCCATTTTGTTGCATTTATCATCTTGACGAGTTCGTCTATTGGATGTCGTCAATTCTTCACACCACCTCTAGGAAAGTACACCTTGCCAATATATTCTGATTATTTAATGTCATTTCAACATATTTATTTAGTTATTTTTTATTGCTTATATATTTTTAATTAAACTGTGCTTCCAAGTCATACTTGGGTGCAAGCGACTGTGATAGTCGTTTTCGTTACTTTTCTTTATAATGCATGTTGACTTAGTTTTAGAGGACCAACTATAAACCCCCTAAATTTTTAAGAATTTTTATTATTTTATTTCATATAATTTAAAGTATTTTCTTACTACATCAGTTGTAAATACTAGGTAAATACTAGGTAAGTTTGTACTAGATATATATTAAAATATATTTTTGGAAATTTTTTTTTGGATTTGAGGGATTTTTAGAAATTTTCTAGGAATTATTTGGACCATGTATATATATATATATATATATATATAGGAAGCCTACATGACCCTCTAGAGTCACCGCAAATAAATTACCATGGGGTTGAGCCATCGATCCAGAAAATCGACCCAAAGTCGGTAGAAAACTATTTTGAAAATAGTTTACAACCAGCCCAACCACCCCAGTTCGAAGATTGATTCCGATCAATCCCCTAACAATTTTTGAAAACTATTTAGACAGTTTTAGGCAACCTATGGGCTTCAAAACCCTTTTTCCGATCAATCCCCTAACAATTTTTGAAAACTATTTAGACAGTTTTAGTCAACCTATGGGCTTCAAAACACTTTTTTAGAATTGTCAACTTACATCCTAAAAATCAAGGAAATCAATTTTTGAAGGAGTAAATTTTTAGAAAATTTTATCGATACGGCGTGCGTCCTGACAAACTGGGCAACATGGTCACAAACCGAAAGCATCAAAAGGTGCGTATCAACTTCGTTGACGTTTGGGATTCGACGGAACTCGATTTTTTTGTGTGTGCGTGACAAAATCATAGCGTATATCGGTCGAGATACCCTGTATCGACCATTTTTCAAACTAGCCCACAACTTCGTGCACGTTCGTCACCTTGAGAAGAAACTTGTGCCCCTAACTCGTATCATTTATCTAGTCCGGTGTGCCAAGTTTGTCCGATTCTGATAAGGTCAACTAGAACGTTATTTTGGCAGGCCCACGATCCGATCTAGCAGGAAAATTATGCACGGTGCACCGGAATCCAAATTTGGACATATCATTGAGTTCGTATCGTCGAACTGGACCCGTCAACATATAAACTGATAACTTTAGAGACCATAGGTTTTAGCATACTTTTCAGTGCAAAGTAGGTCCAACGACGGACAATAATTTGGCCAAAATTATGATTTTTTCCATGTGTCTAGAATTGGACTTATAGGTAGGCGATCTTAGATATTTTTTTAAGTCGAAAACGTTCATTATGTTCATTTCAGCATCCGAGGACGTTTACGGAAGTTGACTTTCATTGCTCATGATTTTTGACTGGACGTTGTCATTTTCTGCACACAAACTCCAGGCAAGATACCTTGCCACTATCTACTATTTAATTACTATTATGTTTTTCCTGTTATTTTCTTTTATTTATTTATTGTCTACTTGTTTCTATAAACATGTGCGTCTAAGTCATACTTGGGTGCGAGCGACTGCATTAGTCATTTTTATTGCATTTTTTTATTTTTATGCCTGATGACTTAGTAGTAGATGACCACCCCATTGAAGTGAGGTATTGGTATATCTCTTATGGCCTTGACACTTAAGTTATCATGAGTTGTGAGTCACATGTAGAACACGGACTCGCGTAGTCTGTTGGCTGCCGATACGTTTGAGACGTGCGATGGTGAAGATATAACTACTAATAGAGTTTGCATGATTAGTAGACTTGGCAATTATTAGAGGTTCATATGTGCCATGAAGATGACATATTTAGGCATGGGGTAGAGAGAACAGTTCCTTAACATATGGGCTACGTATGCAGTTATCCATTATAACCAGGGGCGGATCCAAAAATTATATCTAGGATGGGCTAACAAAAATTTGGGTGGGCTGGAAGTAGATAAATCCGTATAAAAAAAGCAAAAAAAAATTTATATGAAAAAAAAAATATAAATATTTTTTTTTGGGGTGGGCTCCAGCCCACCCCACCCGACCCCTGGATCCGCCCCTGATTATAACTTGTGAGCTCCGTCGGAGACGCATGTAAGATTACCCCTACTGTTGCTGATTTCCTCTGACATTCACGGAGCATTACGGACGTACACCCTTGGTGCCCAATTAGGAATTATGCCAATCCCATTGTAGCCAGAGTGCCTATGCGTTGAAGGTTTGTTTTTAACTGCATATTCACAGTAGATTGGTTAGGCACCCTATTGTATTCATTATTTGTTTATTACATAGTTCATATGGCATATTTTTCCTGTACTTTGTTGCGTCCCTCTAAGGACCTGGTGATCTCTCCAGGCTTAGATGACTAGGATTTCCCTCAGGAGTACGGTTATGTACTGGATCCATCATTTTAGTTCAGGAGGTATCACCTTCCGAGATCTAGTTATCTTTGCTTAGTGGACATGACATTGTTACCTTTTAGTTTGATACTTTTCTTGTATTGAATTTTATTTTATTTTATTTAGGAGGTTGGACTTTCGTTATCTCAGACTATTTTTTTTATAGTGTTTGGCAGTCAATTTGTCTCCACCCAGCTATATTATCTTTTGACTATTTTTATTTATTTATTTGGACTATTGACTTTATTCTTGTGTTTCGTGGATGATATAGTATATTTTGACTGCCTGTAGTTTAATTATTTACAGCTTATGTGTGTGTACGAGAATTCCATATATTGGAGTATTCTTCGTATACATATAGCTGACATGTATCGTATGCCTAGTTCTACGTATATTGGGACTGGGGCGTTACACCATCATATTATTCCGAGATATTGGTATATCTTCTTTGGCCATGACACATGTGTTCTACGGGTTGTGGTCTCATATAGAATTCGGACTTGCGTATTCGGTTGTCCACCGGTACATATAGGATGTGCATTAGGTTATGGCCACCGGTACGTATATTGGGACTGGGGAATTACACCATCATATTATTGTAGATACCTATTTTGTGGATTGAGATATAGATAGTTATGTTATGGTATAGAATTAGACAGATAGTTTACCTAGACAGCTTATACGTATTCCAACTGGGATGGAGTCCACTAGTTACGTAGCTGGCATGCTTACGTGTTCCTAGTCAAACGTACTTTGGGACTTGGGCGTGACATATTTTTGTGGTAATCCATGCAGGTCAAGAGCATATCGTCTCGGTTAATTTACTATACCAAACGAGCCTACATTAGGATAAGTGAATTAGGATATTAATCTACATTGCTATTAGACCTCTTTGAATTCTATTATCGCCCTTGAACTTAGTATTTGTATTTAAAGCATACCTTCAATGAACTCCTTATTATTGCTTCTCGTCTTCCCCCACCGCGGAAGGACGAACACTCATGCTTGATAAACCCCCACCCCGTTACATTCTCCTCATGGGATAGAACAAGGTTGATGGTATATTTTAGAGAAAGGTGATTATCTAAGATAGAAAGGACTAGTATAGACACCTCTACTAGATAGACCAATTAGAACTAATTGACAGTTGGATTATATATAAGGTTTAGCCCTAGTAGAAAATTTGCTTTTAATGGTGGATATAAACCCCAAACAATTACTAAAGAAATAGTTGGTTCAGAAGTTATACCTTGATGAAGTTAGTTTAGAAGGATGAGATAGATTTTCATCATGGCTAAAATCACTAGGGTACGATTTGAACATCCAGTTGTACTTTGGAAATTAGTTGTGGTATCCCTAAACAAAATTAGGACTACCTTCAAAGAAGGCTGTAGAAGGAATGTCTTAAGATTCTCACAATGGATAGAATGGTTCGATAATCGTTGTACTAAAGACTAGAGCTAAGCCTATGAAGAACCTTTATCGTTAATTGAGTTCGAAAAATTTTCACTAGAGGAAGATAATCATGACTTCAATCTTGTGCGGGAAAGTGAAAATAAATAGGACAGTAGCCTAGCCAAAAGGACTCCCATATGGAAGATAGACATTAGAGTGGTATGTAACGACAAAGAGACAAAGGTAGACAACAGAGCAAATGAGATACTGGAGGGAATTAGAATTAATACATGCCTAGCTAAGTTTTGACCCTTACCTTATAAGTTAGGTATAAAATAGATTAAGCATACTTGTAAGTAGTGTATAGTGCTTCTCTATAGCTATAAATGTTTGATTGTCAATCATACAAAATATGCGATTGATCATAATCTTTACTCCTTTCCTAATTGTGCCAAAAACAAAAACAAATCCTCTGGTTGTTATGCCTCCTTGTGTTTAATATCCATATCCTCGGAGGTATCAGTTCATTTTTCTACTCTAATTTCCTTGACCCAATCACTATGACTTAATTGGCGCACGATACTAGCCATTTCATTCCAATAAATTTCACACTCATATTTGATTTCTTCCAAAATTTCTTCCCTTATCATTTATATCGTGCCTCAGTTTAATTTCGAGAAAGGAATTTCAAGTGTTCTGTAAAATTTTATGGTTTTCTTGGATTAGTGAGCAATTAGGATAAATTGGTCCCAATTAGGATAAAAAATCAGTGGTTCATAACGTCCCTTTTTATTCTTATTATTTGATACCCTCTACCGTGGCTTTAATAATTAGAGTACAATACTAGCAATTTCGTTCCAACAAATTTCACACTCATGATCTAGATAAGCCACTCTACATGCATGACATACATGTCCCACCCAAACACACTTTCATGAGCTCCATTTTAATTACACAACCTTCATGACTAATTTATACTTAGAACAAACACTAGATGCCCACTCTCATTCCATTTGAGTTTAATTACCATGCAATATCAAACCATTCTTTCAAACAAATTGAATACCATGATCCATACAAGAAATGCAACACCCATGACATTTGCATTCCACCCAAACAAGCCCCCACATGCCTACTAGACAACCTCCAACACCAACCTCCATGCACACACTAATCATTATGACTTAAATTATCCATATACCTACCTAATCATGCCTTATCTTCAAACCTAAATTCTATAAAAGAGTACAAGCACCTATTATAAATTTTCACTCTCTTAGTCTATAAATTATCCTATTCCATAAATTCTACGATCCTATATCTTCATCACCTATGTTATGCAATGAACGAAATTCCTCTGTATGAACTAGTCCCAGTTATATGCTACCAGACATTTCCTACTGTCTTGTTGAAGGCATGACCTATAAAGGGACCATAATTTGAAATATAGGCCAAGCCAAATATAATATA
>JANAVB010037419.1:8627377-8664877 GCA_029216955.1 Iris pallida | reverse complement strand
ACTGAAGATGGATGAAAGGTTCTGCGATGTTACGTCCCGGAATTATACGACTCTACGACGTCGAAGATCTGTTGTTGTTGACCGCCTCCGACAGATGAGAGGATTTGGAGTATCTAGCTTTCATGAACCTCGTCCATAACGAGTCTTCCGTGCGCAGCTTCCATCATAGCTTCATGGAGCAGGCGTCAACGATGTAGGCCAGTCTGTGGAATCCCAGACCTCCTTCTTCTGTCGGTTTGGCCATAGTATCCCATCCTGTCCAGTGGTGTTTGTCTTTGCTATCGTGTTGATGACCCCAGAAAAACTTGGCAAAGAGGGATTCGAGGGCGTGTAGGACCTTTATGGGAGGGGAGCAGATGGCTAGGGAGTACAACGGGATGGAAGCGAGAACGTGTTTAATGAGGGTCAGCTTGCCCCCCGGAGATAAGGTTGCGTTGTGCCAACCTGCGATATGTTTGCATATTTTGTCTACAAGGTGCTCGTATATACCCGAGTTAGACCTACCGTACACCAACGGACAGCCGAAGTATAGGAAAGGAGGGTATGCCGTGCTGAACGAGGTTAAGTTGGAGAGTAGGGCTAAGCGGGATCTGTCAGCTTTGTGATGGGTATAGATGACGCTTTTGTTGTTATTGATACGCTGGCCAGAATATGAGGTGTATCTCACGATCGTACACAAGACCACCTTGATCGATCCGCTGTCTCCAGAGGAGAAGATGAGGATGTCGTCAGCGTATGCCAGGTATTTGATGAGTGGACAGCCAGTCGTGGTATGGAAGTGATGGAAACCGAGCATTCTGGTCATGCTGTTGAGGCTTCTGCTGAGAGCTTCAGTCGCAATGATGAAAATAGTGGAAGATAGGGGGTCTCCCTGTCTAACTCCTCGAGTAGATCGGAAGAACCCTGCTGCCTGGCCATTAATAATTATGGAAAACCAAGAATTGTTGATAGATCTGAATATGATGTTGATCCAGGGTTCACAGAATCCGAAAGCCCTGAAGACCTAGGTCGTGAATTGCTAGTCGAGACGGTCGTAAGCCTTTTCCATGTCCAGTTTGATGGTGATGTTCCCCCCTCTTGACGAAAATTTCATACAAGTGATCATCTCTTGGGCAAGGAGAATGTTGTCAGTGATGTTGCGGCCTTTAACAAACCCGCTTTGTTCTTCGAATATGATCTTGGGGAGGAGACTAGACATCCGCTTGGCAATGATCTTCAATATAATCTTGTTGGTGAAGGTGCAAAGGCTGATAGGGCGAAAGTCTTTAAAGGTTTCCGAGTTGTCTTTCTTGGGGATAAGGATGATGTTGGCATAAGAGATGGAATTGGGGTATCTCGCCCCATGAAAGAAAGCTAAAGTGGCATCCAATAAGTCGGTTTTTAAGATGTCCCAACAAGTTCTGAAAAAAAACCCATTAAATCCGTCCGGCCCCGGAGCACTGTGTTCATTAATGGACCAGACAGCCGCCTTGACCTCCTCCTCCGATGGGGTGCCTACCAAGGTCTCATTCTCGCTGTCACTGATCAGAGGTGGGATTTCGGACAAGAGCGCAACGTCTTTCACGACCGGCTCTTTAGTGAAGAGGTTCGAATAGAAGTTCTTCGCCGCAGCCTGAATGCCTTCCTGGTCGTCCACCATGACCTCGTTTTTGGTATAAATCCGGTGAAGTTTTAATTTATTTCTGCGACCTTTGACACATGCATGGAAGAACTTGGTGTTGCAGTCACCATCGATATCCCAGGTCAATCTGGCTTTTTGCCTCCAGAAATTCGTTTCCACTTTTAGCCTGGATTTGAGGATCGCTCTAGCAAGCTTGAGAGCGACGCGGGCGTCCGGAGATCTGTCAGTAGCAAACAAGGACTCATCGTGGGTGACATCGTCCTCTGTCGTCTTAATCTCTTGGAAGATGTCTTCGAAAGCCTCTTTGCTCCAGGATGTTAAAGCCTTGCGAGTGGCTTTGATTTTAGCCGCCATCCGAGCGAGGGGGTCAAGATCCGAGATGGAGCACATTCAGATTGATTTTCAACGGTAAAAACTGAGGAAGACTGAGAAAAGACCAAAGGGCCTTTTCCTTTGTTTTGTGAAGAAGGGTTAGCTAAAGAGCGTTTCCCTCTGTTGTCTTCCAAGTCATGGGACGAGGAAGTTTGAGAAAAGACCAACAGGCCTTTTCCTTTGTTCTGGGGAGGAGGAGGAATAGCCAAAAGACTACCCCCTGTAGATTGCGTAGGAGCAACAGGGTGCTTGAGAGGAGGAGCAGAGCTTTTTCTCTTGTTGTGAGAAGAGGAGAGATTAGCCAAAGGGCTGTCTCTCTTGGATTGTGCAGGTATAGCTTGCGCAAGGACTGATGTGGTGAATGGCGCACTGGCAGGTTGCGCATGAGTAACTCTGGCAGAAAGTCTTCTGGCCTCAGTCACAGTGACTTGCGCAGCAGGAGTCTTGTTGCCAGAGTGCTTGGGTTGCACTCTGGTTGTTGGAGTAGTTGATTACGCAGGCAAAATTGCAGTCAACTGCGCCAGAGGAATAGGAGTCTTGCACTTTGACAGAGCAGCATATGAAGTGGTTTATGCACTGGCAATAGCAGACTGCGCATGAGTAGTAGAGGTAGTTTGTGCAACAGTAGAGACAACAGACTGTGCAACAGTCTTAGAAGCAGAGACTTTAGACTGCGCAGCAGTCTTGGTGGCAGAATCAACAGACTGTGCAGCAGTCTTCGGGACCCACACTGGGCACACTTTGCTCGTGGCAGAAGTTGTTGCAGTGCGAGGGGTGGTCCTGGAGTTGATCATGGCTTCGTAGGCCGTCTGGTTGACCTTCACAACCAGCGTCTTCTGCGTCTTTCCGATAGACGCAACGTCATATTGAGTTTTCACTTCCTCGTCGGAGGAGAAAGTCGTCCCCAGCAGACACTACAAGAAATACTAGTTTTTACGGCGTGCAAAGTATGCCGTAAAAAGTATTTACGGCGTTCAATGTATGCCTCAGTGAAAGCCGTATTTGCCCGCGTCGTTAAAAGTCACTAGTTTTTACGGCGTTCAATGTATGCCGTGAATACACTGTTTGTACGGCATTCAATGGATGCCGTGTATACACAAAATTATGACATTTCTTGTATGTCGTGGAAAGTATAAACTAGACATCAATTACTCTTTAATGCACAGATATTATGACATATAACGTATGTTGTAAAAAGTACTGAATACACATAAATTAGGACATATTATGCACGCCTTAATTTCTTTTCAATTTTAAAAAAAAAAAACAAATCATGCTTTAATAGTAATCAATTTTACCATTGACAATAAACCACAAAAGAATATTGATCCAACAAGATACAATTACGAAAAATAATATCAAATGATCCAACAATTACGAAAAATAATATCAAATGATCCAACAATTACGAAAAATAATAACTTTCACTTTGACAATAATATGTAATGATCCAAATCCTAAGTTTATCCAGCAAATACGAGAAAGCATAACTTTCACTTAGACAATAATATCTAATGATCCAAATCCAAAATTTATGTAGCAATTACGAAAAAGCAAACTTTCACTTAAACATTAATATCTAATGATCCAAACCCAAAATTTATACATCAAAACATAATGTCGAACAACAACTAGCCCCACCATCTTCTCCAGCATAACCTGCCCTCTGTCTGACAATCTCTCATCCCATGTCTGCAACCTACACAAAAGCAAAAGAGGTAGTTGATATGAGCATCTTGATTATGCAATCTACAGACATTTCGTTAATTTTTGACATATATTTATGTTACACAGGTTTATATGTTTATATATGTATACAATAAATTCTGTTTTTGTATCATGTCATCTCCTGATCTCTGGATCCAGTTCCAGATGATGACCGGTATGCTTCAATAATAACAAGGAGGGATAAATTCTGTTTTTGTATACAATAAATTCTGTTTTTCTCCTGATCTACGAGCATTATATCTCCTTGTTGTTACTGATCAAAATGTGGAGCGGTGAGAGAACCAAAATCTTGATAAGAATAACCCATGATGTTACCAAAGGTAGCAGAGATAGGTAAGAACACGGAAGAGATGAGATGACAATAATCGGAGTAATCATTTTCCAAAATAAACAAACTAAAGTTAAGCTAGTGGATAAAATGACTGAGGTTTAAAAGGAATAGAATCACATGCCAAAAAGACAGATGTTGTTAAGCTACAGATTGTAGCCAATTAAAAAACATGAATGAATCCAAAATAGATTGAACATCAAGTAGGGACAGAGCCTATGTTCTGGAGGTCGAGTAGGCTATAACATCTAATGAATGTCACACTGGTACATTCATCAAAGGACTGAACCTATGCTAATTGACTCAAGGAGACACTATGGTTGATACAAAGAAATAGGACAGGACTGAATGCAGTAGATGCAGGGATGTGATATATAGTGAATGGTGATGTTGTGAACAAAAGCAAGAATGCAGGATATGTAACTATGTGAGAGAATTAGGATGTATGCATTGAGGGGTTAAATATGGGCTTAGAATTTCAAGTGTGAACATGAACATATAGTGGATGTGGACTGATACTCACATGGTATCAGTCAATTGGGTCAATTTGGAACCAAATTGGCAAGGTTAGCAACTGGCACATATAGGGAGTGGGGACAGTACAGTGCTAAAATCTAATATGAAATGGTAATACCACATGTCCAGAACAATGAATACAGGATACCTAAATACAGTGGAGTATTAATGCAGGGCTCTATGTGCAGTAAATACAATATGTGAATGCAAGGAATATGCAAAAGAAGATAAATGAATGCAAGGAAGTGCAGTGTAATAAAGTAACAGGGACTGCAATGATATGCATCATGTGATGTGCAATGAAGGCATAAACATGAGTAGGTGTATTACTGAACCAATGCAGGGAATGCTAAGGTGTGCAGGATGCTCGACTGTACAAAGTGGGGAACTTGCAGTACATGCCAAGGCTCGAATAGGCCATGGCTCATAGCCCCAAGCCCAAGATCAAACCAAAACCTATGAATGAATACTTACTTTTCACGGGTCGGCCATGGCTCATAGCCCCAAGCCCAAGATCAAACCAAAACCTATGAATGAATACAACATGAGTAGGTGTATTACTGAACCAATGCAGGGAATGCTAAGGTGTGCAGGATGCTCGACTGTACAAAGTGGGGAACTTGCAGTACATGCCAAGGATCGAATAGGCCATGGCTCATAGCCCCAAGCCCAAGATCAAACCAAAACCTATGAATGAATAATTACTTTTCAAACCAAAACCAAAACCTATTAATAATAGTATACTTTGGAGAACCAAATCATATCCAAATTAGATCAAACCAAAACCTATGAATGAATACTTACTTTTCGTCCATGAATCATGACAAGAGTATCTTCTCTACTTCTTTCCCTGCTACTGAATAGGAAAAATGATAGGCTTGAGGTCTTAAAAGTACAAAATCAAAGTTATCAACTGCAGAAGACAGCAAATTACCTATAAACCTGTGTAACATAAATCTCCACCAAAATAGATCAGAAAATAGCACGCCTTCACCTATGCTTCAATAATAGCATGATAAGTTCCTGTGAAATTGCCAATCTCCACCAAAATTGTGTAAATATTACCTTACCTCAAAAGGACACAAACTACTAGTCGAAATTGATATACTTGATAGGCCACGCGATCGTACTTGATAAAGCCTCATGTAGGAAAAAAATTCACGGGTCGGCTGATATAAAGTCAACCCATAATCAATGACTTCATGCACCTAAACTTTATAGCACTCTTGTCCTATAGCCACATGATGGACCAAATCTTTGGGATTTGTAGATGCAATCTCGCCAATTGCCACAACTTCTAAACCTGTTTCCCAATTCAACAATTTGCATTTTGTCCTAGTGTTAGGAGAACTTGGAATTTCTTTATTTACTTCTTCCCTCCTTGTTTCAGCTCTCTCACGATTGTCAGAACTTTCAACCCCATAGTTTGAGTTAGCCTTGCTCATCGGGTTTGAGTTTGAAGTTTGCTACATGAATGAAAAATACATTAACTATTGAACAAGTTGGTTCATAACAAAGAAAAAAGATGTGTCGAAGTAAAAAAAAACTTACAGTGTTATCATTCACAACAACCTTGTCAACAATGCTTTTAACATAAGCTTTTAATTCATTAAACTCATTTTCTAATCTACTGAATTTATCCCGATGATATTTTTGGCCATATACTTTTGAAGGAGTCGCACCAAAACCAAGTCCTCTTACTTTTCCTCTTCATTCAGGGCCAATTACTTTTGAAACTGCATCTTCTTGAAGAGAACTTTTTTCTAATGGTGTCGCTGACTTATGAATATCTTCTACTTCATCCTAATAACAAATAGAACAATAGATGATTTAGAACGTTATAAGTGAATAACCAAATGATAAAATAAAAAGACGAAAACAAACCAGAATTTTTTGAGCCTCTGAACTCAATGTACCAGTCTTCCTCTTATGTCCCTTGATCCAAACATCAACTCTGTGTATTGAACTAGGATTATCACTTTGTTGACGCTGCAATACATGTTTTGAGTTAACAAAAGATGAGTAAAAATTAATAAGACGGACAAAGATGAGTTACCATTTCTTCCTCTAGACGAGCATATCCCTTACGGCTCGTTGTATGCAACAAAATTTGACTTTTCCTCATCTTCTTAAACTTTTTACTTGTTTCCTGTATTATATTTGAAATCTATGTGTTAATAATAATTATTAAGAACAAAACATATAATGAAACCAACAATACTTACCTTAAATTCGGGAGCACTTCTCTTCATTACAAAAGCCTTCCAATCTTTAAAGAAGTGTACATTGTCAGGTTTCATGAGGGCTATTGCTCGTGGTAGACCTACAACTTTTGCTTGCTCTATCACACCTTTCATCAAATTAGATTTATGATCACGCCAATATCTTCCTAACTTTTGGAATACATATGTCTTGTGGCAGCCATCAAGTATGAATTTTTGCTATAAGAAAAAGATAGCCAACAATAAAAATATAAGTACATAACTACATCTCAAAAACACATAATTATGACATAGAAAAATATTACCGTGACGCTCTCCCATATTTGATGTTTAAAATCATCAGAAAGATCTGTCCATTTATCCATTGTCACTGGAACTAAATCTCTTGCTGTCGAGCCTAGAAAACTAGCAAATTCAGCTGCAGTATCTCCAATTGGTTGACCCTTGTCATTGAAATCGACCGGAATAGGATTTTTTCTCATACGAATATGATCCATTCTTGATTTACCCCTAGTTTTCTTCTTCTCAGGTACAGTAGAACTTGACTGATTTTGGTCATTTGGTATATTATGTGCCATGTTAGATGGAGAGTTAGAGTCTCCATTTGATATTCTTACACATTCATTTCCTCTTTGCATGGAAACCGATATGGAAGCTAAACGTTGTTTCTCTCCTCTTTTAGCACCTTTTTTTGAACACTTCATATAAGAAGAAAATAATAGGAACTATAAGTTTTTCACCAAGATATTATTAAAAAGGATTATAAAGACAAATGGAGCTTACCTCACCAGATCCCGACATGTTCACAAGTTTCTGAATAGACCTACAACAGCCTCTGGGTCAGATGACCTGCAGAAAACAACCAAGAAGTTAATAAATTATAGCTTGCAAAATTTTGAAAGAAACTCCAGATAAACATGCTGCCATTTAACCACATTTGAATCAAGAATGTAAGGCCTTCCCTCCAACTGTTTTGCTCCCTTTAACTAACAGTTATGTTTCATGCTTCTTATGCTCCCTAGAAGAAGAAATTGATATGGAAGGTTGCCTTGGTGATGAGTCATGGTAGTCCAAAATGGATCTTCCTGTAAGTATCTGTGACATTCATGAATCTTGAAACTCACTATTATTCTTTTGAAACTCACTATCTGACATACATATCAAACAGGGCAACATTCCTATAAATTGGTCCTGTTGGTGAAAGAATGCTCAGTTTTGGTCCTGTTGTGTTAGCTAAGGAATGCTAAGGAGTTAATTCTTTGCTATTGTTTCATTTATAGGATCAGTTAATTCTTTGCTATTGTGATATTGTTCTCAGTAACAAGGATTTTTATTTCATTATCAAGGCACTAATAAGGAGGATGTGACTCATATAAGTATTAGAGAAGGATGTTGAAATGAGCTGGGATGCAATGTAGCTGTTAACTACCAATAAAGCAGAAGTAATAATGATGACCAAAATATAAGACAAAACAAGAAACAAGTTTCATATCATGGGTCTTTGTCAAAGCATGGCAACACAAAAACAAGTCCAACTCTGAATGTCACTGAAATGAGAATATTCATATGGATTTTTAGCAAAACAAAATGACAGAAGACCCATGCCTCATGTCACCATTGCAGATGTCAAATAGTTCTTATGCCCCACAAAAGAATGATTCAAATTCGAAAGACAAGTACACCATTATGTGAAGTAAAAATCACCAATACTGTATATGTTTTTTTATGGATTATTTTGTTTAAGGGTACCAAGTTTTGATATAATTATTTTGGGTACTGAATTTGTCCGTTTTAGAGAATTATCGAATAAATGTATAAAAAGGGAAGAAATTTGAACCAAATTACTGATTCGAATTTACCTACAGGTACCTCGAGGCAATGACGGAGAGGGTTGGTGCTTCAATATGGTGGATCACGTATCACTGCAGATCACACTCTGTAGTGTCAATTTGTGATAACAAAATTGAGTAAAACTTAGCATAGCTAGATCATGTCAGTAACAAAGAACATTAAGAAAACATTACAAAACCTTAAGTTGAACCCAATATTTTGCACTAAACAGAAGCAAGGGAATGAGGTTTGATGCCCTATCAAAAGCCATGATAAGTACGGTCTATAATATATATCATTTTAGGTTGCGATTGTTCAAACATTCTATTGGATAAACAATATGTCATAGAAGAATCCAAGAGACACTGACACAGATCATCAATCAGTTATAAACATGAGCATTATAGCAAAACATAATTAAACCCTTAAATACAAAGATCTCAGTTAAACGGACAAGTACACAAAGATACTGAATAACTGAGAAAAGATAAATATAATGGTCAATAGTGTTGAATTTATCTACAAATTAGAAAATTATATATGCTATGGAATCATCTGTTGGTGCTGAGATCAGAAAGAATGATGGAAAAAATAAATATGGTATAATCATAACTATAATGTACTCTGGACTTAAGAAAAAGAAAGACTTACAATGCAGGCCATTTGCGTCAGATTCTTCGATTGTTCCAGTAAGAATCTCACCTAGAAAGCTAAGGAATGCTCAGTTTTGGTCCTGTTGGTGAAAGAATGCTCAGGAGTTAATTCTTTGCTATTGTTTCATTTATAGGATCAGTGAAATCCTGTTGTGTTAGCTAAGGAATTGGGTTGAACAAGACAGATTTGGGCAATTTCCAGTTTTGGTCCTTTATAGAAGAAATTCTGTTGAACAGTATGTGGCCATTTGTTTCAGTTTCAGTTTCCTTTTCCATTGTTTGTGACCTTGTGAGTGCATATAGGTATGTATTAGATCAATATTCCTAAAACACTGAACATTTGCAATAAATGGAAACTATATATGATCATCTCATATGACTGAACTTATAGACTGACTCAGGTGGACTGACTAGTGCAAGAGAGTAAAAGTGACCATTTATGCATTTTCTGTTTAATCCAACAAAAAAATTCATTTTTTTGGGATAATCATAATTATGATTCGTATAAAAATAGTAATTATTTACCTCATCCGAAGTCACCTTCTCACAATCAAGCCTTACATAACCTTCACCATCAAGATTCGGATCAAGTTGTAGTACATCTAATGGTGCGCATGGCATGTACGTACTCTCTTCAGAACTTTCTAACTCGTAAAAACCTCGTGGTGGTGCTCTTAGAACAACATACCAATGGGATGCATCGGTATCTCTTGAATAAAATACTTGCTTTGCTTGTGAAGCTAAAATAAACGGATCTCTTTCAAATTGACTTTGCCCTTGGTGAAGGTTAACCAATGTAAATCCCTCTTCAACTTTGACACCATTTTCTATGTTTGCCCAATCACATTGAAATAAAGGAACCTGAATATTGTAGTAGTCAAGCAAAATTATGTCTCTAATAACTCCGTAATAAGTTACACTTCCAGTGACAAGAGATGTGTCTCTTGCACTAGATCGACAAATTGTTTCTGCTTCAATTGAGACACCGCTGTTTTGTGTGCTCTTTTCTGCATCTTTTGTATGAAATCGATGACCATTGATGACATAACCTGAGAATGACATTACATCCTTTCTCGGCCCACATACTAGCCATCTTAGTGTGCTCGACATAGTGTCAACTTGGCCTGTTCTGACCTTATTTGCTAGCCATCCTATGAAAGCCTCTGTATGTCTCTTTTGTAGCAGACTTTCATTCTTCAAAAGACGCCTATCCAAATGCTTAATTTCCTCTAGATGCATTCTGATATTAAAGTATAGGTAAATGAGAACTCAGAAAGTGAAAATTTTAAGTCAAAAGAATTATTATTGGTAGAATACTTACTTAATGTACGGTTCGACTTCAGAACTGTTAAACAAAACAGTACGATGGGCTATCTCTAGCATGTCAGAGGACATACTCATTGTTTTTCCTTTAGAAATTGGTCTCCCTTCTCGGCTAGTTTTATTCTCAAGATCATCATTGCGTTTATATTGAGCTCCAATTTCAACAGCTTGCTTTATGAACCCACTACAAAACTTGAACACTCTTCCGCAAGATATCTTTCTGCTATTCATCCTTCAGGCCTTGAACGATTTCTAACATATCCTTTTAGTACCTTCATAGATCTAATTAAAAGCAAATCTTAGAAGAGTATAGAATAATTCATAAGTTTATTATTAATTTAAAATATATATTATTACCTCTCAAATGGGTACATCCAACGAAAATGTACCCCCCCACCAATTCGAGCTTCTCGTGCAAGATGAATTGTGAGATGCACCATAACATCAAAAAAGGATGGAGGAAAAAATCTTTCTAATAAGCACAAAGTTTCTGCAACTTCAGTTTCTAGTTCCTCCAATCTGTTTTTATCGATCACTCTTTGACATAATTCATTAAAAAATGAACAAAGTCGAAATATTGCAGTTCTCGTACCCTTTGGTAGAAGTCCTCTTAATGCTACTGACAAGACTTGTTGGAGTAGAATGTGACAATCATGAGACTTGAGATTTATAATCTTGGTATCTTGCAATGACACATGATTTGAAATGTTGGAGCCGTAACCATCAGGTAATCTTAAATTTGCAATTCTTGCACAAAATAATTGCTTCTCTGACTTTGATAAATTAAAAGAGCCCGCTGCCCATCGAAATTTATTTTCAATTTCTTCAGCATGTAGTTCTTTTCTTATGCCCATTTCTTCCATATCTCTACGAGAACTTAGTCCATCCTTTGTTTTCCTCTTTATACTCAAGAGTGTACCAATGATGCTCTCACAAATGTTCTTCTCAATATGCATCACATCCAAATTGTGTCGCAATAGCAAACTCTGAAACATCATATAAAAAATTATATTCATAAATGAAAAGAAAACTTATTTTCAGAGAAAGAGATACATAAAGAGATAGGGTAATAATAGTACCTTCCAATAAGGTAACTCAAAAAAAATCGATTTCTTCTTCCAAGGCCATATTGTATCAATGTTTGGCTGTTGTTGCTTCTTTCTTCCTTTTCTTCTTTTCTTTTTTTGGTTTTCCCCAATTATTGACATGGTTCTTTACCACATCAAAAACTTCTGAACCTGTTAGTGCTCTAGGCTTCCTTCTATGTTCTTTTCATTTCCATCAAACCAAGATTTTTTTAATCGAAATTGATGATTGTGGGCAAGAAATCGTCTATGGTTCATAATACATGCTTCTGACAATGAGTCAGCCATCTTGAAGATGTCTCAATTCCACATATGGGACAAGCTGCTCTACCCTTTGTGGAATATCCAGATAAATTTCCATAGGCCGGAAAGTCATTTATTGTCCACATTAAAATAGCCTTCAAATTAAATATGGATTTACTGAATGAATCAAAAACATTCACACCATTGCTCCATAACTCTTTCAAATCTTCTATAAGTGGCTCCAAGTATACATCTATGTCATTTCCTAGTTGCTTAGGTCCGGGGATTAGTAACGTCAACATCAAGTTTTCCTTGACATGCATAAGGAAGGGGCATATTATAAGCAACCAAAATCACAGGCCAACAACTATATTGAGTACTACGATCACCGAAAGGATTAAATCCATCTGATGCAAGACCAAGCCTTAGATTACGGGGATCGGATGCAAAATCAGGCCACTTAGTATCGATCATATTCCAGGCCATTGAATCAACAGGGTGTCGCATCTTTCCATCCTGACTTTTGTGAGTGTCATGCCATCTTACTTGTTCTGCCTTTTCAGGTGATTTAAACATTCTCCTAAATCTTGAAATTACAGGAAAGTACCTCAACACCTTCGCAGGAACTCTATATTGAATCTTTTTCGTGCGCACATCAACTTTCCACCGTGAAGCCCCACATTTTGGACATGTCTCCATATGTTCTTTTTCCTTTCTAAATAAACAACAATCATTAACACAAGCATGTATCTTCTCATAGCCTAGATCAAAATCTTTAAGCATCTTCTTTACTGAATAAAGAATCAGGAAGTTTGTTGTCTTGAGGTAAAATTTTGCCAAGCATCTCAAGAAGTTCATTAAAACCGCTGTCTGTGAGACTATGTCGAGCTTTATACTTATATAGGGCAACAACTGCAGCCATCTTTGTGTAAGTAGATCCAGCATATAAAGGAAGTTCAGCCTCCTCCACAAGATTTGCAAAATTTGCATCTCTTCTTTCATATGCAGGTTCTGTATTATTATCATCATCAAAAAGATCATAATCAAAGTTTGCATCTCTAAACATTTTATATGCTTCGGGTAGTTCTATATCTTCGTCTCTGGTTGCAGTAGAACTTTCACCATGAAAGATCCATTTATCATATAAAGGATCCATCCCAAATATGACTAAGTGCTCATAAACCATATCAAAATGGTGAAATCGATGACTTAAACATCGACAACAGGGACACTGAATTTTTTCTGGATTTCCCTTACTAGCTTGAATTGTATCAGCAAACTTGCGTGCACCATTTTGATATGCTTGTGAATCTCTACAAATAAAGACAAACCCCAAACATAATCTAATATTAATAACAAGCAACAAGTATGTTAATATTTATGGTTTTAAGGAATAAATAGTATCCTTCTAAAGTGTATCCAATCTTTGTCCATTGTGTATGACCCACCTTGTACGAATTATAACCTGTTAGCCACTGAAATAGAGAATAGTTTATATGCAAGTACTTTATTTGAAGGGAATCCACTTTGTGATACTATCAGGATGAGGATGCATTTCCATTATGCTCATGGCAATACATTTAACTTATAATTATATCATAATGATGATTTAAATAACCAAAGTTCTCTGAATTGGTTTGACATATTAATAACCAAAGTTCTCTGAAATGTATGCTCATGGCCATACATTTAGTGCCGAAATTCGAATCACCTTCTTTACCTTATTAACCAAGATTCCCAGTATTGGCTGACACCAATAGGTAGCAACCATATTGTATCAATTTTGGCATATCCTGAACCATTACCGATACCGACCAATACCAACATAAGGTCTATCTTTCCAAGTCAATTAGGCAAAGAAAAATGACAAGGAAAAGAGAGAAATTTGAGGAAAAAATGTCAATACAATGATTCAGCATGTCGAAGATTTACATGGTACAAAGTGTTGATAAGATTTCTTATTGACCCAGTGTAACCATTTCATTTGCCAAAGTTGTATATTTATAAATTCACAACACCCATCGATGTTAATACTATTCCATTCAAAGCACTATAAATAACAAATAATACATGAAATTATGCCTAAATATATGAAATATTTTTCTTGGACTGAATATTATTGGTCAAGGATTGAACAAATGATCTCTTGGACTGAAACAAATGATATCTTGGACTGAATATTATTAGATCAAGGATTGAACTTGCAAGACAAGGACTGAACAATTGCCTTCAAAGGACTGAACCTTTGAACAAGTAGGACTTATCATATATGGGTGACTGAACTTAATGTTCAGTAGAGACTGAACTAAGGTTAGCTGGGACTGATACTTTATTACAATATGTTTGGACAGAACATGTATATTCTGGGGACATAACTAATACCAAATGGTTTAATCATAGGTTTACAAGGACTGGATTTTCAAATATGGGACTGACATTGGTATGGACTGATACATTGTGCAAAGGGACCAACAATTTGGACTGAATTAAGATGAGTGGACTGATACATTTATGTACTGTAGGCCAATGGTACTGAACACTAAAGGAACTGATCTACCAAGGGACTGAATCAAGAAGTAAAGGAAGATTGGACAATGCAACAATGTAGGTAATGTTTCACTTATAACTGTTGTTAGTCCCTTACTTTTCAAAAATCTTAATAGCTTGGATGAACAAGCTGAAAATTTATGTTAAAGCAACCGGTGGTTGGTTTCAACTGAAATATTGACTGATCAAAGGAAAAAAATCAAGGAAACAAACTACAATGTTATTTCTTTGCAAATATCATGCATAAATGTGCAATTTTTTTAGTCTCCTCTTAAAACTACTATTAGACATCTTCCTATGGGCCTGAGTTTAGGTACTTACAGTTGAAGATCATGTTCCTTGAAACAATAGACTAAGAAAATTGATGTCAGGCGTTAATCCATAATAGAACAAAAGATTGCAACAGCCATAAAAAGATCAATTACAGTTACTGGAACTAGTAATATATAAAAGGCTTCTATTACTAGTAATAACATTCCATCTATCATCAAGCATACCACAGAGTATATTTTCAGGTTGCTCAATGTGCTTGGGAGTCTTTCCTGAAAAACAAAAAGATTGACAATCAATTTACGGGAAAAAATAAAAGATAAACATTGTGAATAATTGTGAATAATAAGAAAGAAATACCAGCATTCACAGAGACAGAAAAAAAGAGAGTAATGGTTGGACAAGGATTTCTATTTGGTTGATAAAGTTTCATACCAATAAATGACAAGCAATATAGAAAAAAATATGATCATAGTCTGACAGATAAAGCTCTCAAAAGAATTGGCAGTTCTAAATTGACAGTTCAATATGGATGTATGAGATCTACTCATTAGTTTATGAGATTGCAGATTATGATTTTGTTAGCACATATTCCACATTCGCGAGTTAAGTTTGAGGCTGGTTTTCCTTTTCTAGTTATTGTATTTTTCACCGTCAAATTTCTCAAGCTTATGTTTACGGCACTTATACAAACTTCTACCACCGTTGTTGTGACAAGCGATTCTTGCAACTTTATGAGTATTAAGGGCCTACCTTGAGATTAATGTTGACGAAATTTCATACAAGTCTAAGAATAAATGAACCTGCAAAATTTGGTTATCAAAAAACAACATAACTAATGAAGCTATATAAGCAAAATAGACCACCCAAAGGATTTCAAGCAGTAAATTGCTAAGGAGCATCGTACGTATCTGTTATATAAAAATAATTTTTTCTAGAGATAGTAGAACAATCTACTGGGATGATCAAACTCATCGTTGCTCAAAGCGAAATTTATGAGATCTCATAAACTAATGATCATAATCTGACAGATAAAGCTCTCAAAAGAATTGTAAAAATATCAAATCCACCTGTTTGAAAGAAGTTACAATAGGTAAAAACCCTTACTTTTATTAACTGATTTTTAAAAGCTAAAAACCCTAAGAAGAACTATAGGTAAAAACTTCTATTAAAATCGAATCATATGAACTGTGCATCATAAACCCTAACAAAATTTGGGAAAGAAAAACCCTAAAAAAGGGAAAATTGGGGAACAAGAATTGTGCTTACAAATTTGCAATCCTCTCCAAACTCTTGCTATGATCTAACAAATAAAAAGGAAAATCGAAAGAGGAGGAAGAAGAAGAAGAATGGGTACGGGTGTGGATGACGAACCAGATAGAAGGAGAGGCGCGGGTTGGGGCGCGCAGGGACCTACTGTTGTCGAGGGGAAGACGGAGAGGCTCGGATGAAGGAGACCGCGTAGAGAAGGGAGGAAAAAGGGAAAATTGGTGGAAAGGGCTGAAAAAATTTTGTGGGGAGGGAAACATATTATGTATGCAAATAAGGGGCGGGGAACCAAGGAAAAGTGAAAAATTTCCCCCTCTTTTTTCGGTTCTACGACATTCAATGAATGTATTTTGTATACCAATTAAGGCGTTCAATGCACGTCATAAATAGTTTTCAATTAGGATTTACGACATTCACCTGTATGCCTTCTTTTGTGTAGCAATTAAGGCATTTATTGTACGCCATAAATAATATAAAGTTTAGTCTGGATAACTTTAAGGTATTCTCTTAGTTGCATGTCGTTAAAAATCATTTACAGCATACAAATTTAGGCATGCCTTAATTTTCATGTCGTAAAAGGGTAATTTTCTTGTAGTGAGAGTCACTATTTTGTTTGCAAAAACAAAAGTTGATCTTTATTTCAACAAACTTTGTAAAAAGATTACAAGAATTCTGGGAAAGTACAACTATAGGAATCCGATCTGAATGACGATCGCTTTATCCCTTGGACGATGTGAACTTTGAAGACGTTAGCCTCTGAAGATTGCAGTAGCACTTTGGCAAGAACACCTGATCTGGTGATGATATCTAATCTCTGTATGTGTGTATGATCCCCTCTAGGAAGGACTTGAAACTCTATTTATAGAGTTCTGGAAATAACTACTTTTTAGTTATTCTGGACTGCGTAAGATGAATTGCGCTGTATTGGACTGCGCAGACATCAGACTGCGCTGGCAGTTATTTGATCGTGGGCCAACTGTATTAGACACATGGCATTATTTGATTGAAATACGCATGATCGTGTATAGACGGTTACCACGTAATGAGTCATTGATGGCATGAAGGCCACGTGTACTTTGTCAGTTGATGGAGTGCGCCACTTGAATTGTGCTGGCTTCAGGTTGCGCTAGGATGGACGGCGCTGGGATGGACTACGCTGCAGGCAGATTGCGCTGTATGTACAGCTGTCCTCGAGCGCTGTGCTACACGATAAACGAACAGTTTGCTCGTTCTCCATGCTGTCAGCTATCAGAAGATCTGATTCTCTGTCAGGTAATGATGACGATGCCACGTCAGCATGCGCACTTGGATGAGTGCGCACTTCAGCCTGCGCAATCGAATTGTTGCACAATCTGTCTTCTGCGCAGTTTATTTGAAGGATGTATAATTTGATTTTGATGACTTTGTTGATGGGTGCAACTTGATTTTTAGGACCTACACTCACAATCTGGAATGAACGAAACTTGAAAATAAGGAAGTTTGATAGATCAAAACCCATAAAATCCAAAAATGGCAATTTCTAGATCTACTAAAAATGAAACTTCAAAATGTAAAATGCCAAGTTCTAAACTATCTTAGCATCACGAGAGGAAGAAAAAAACCATAAAAATATGGGTTCTCGTGTGGAGCAAGATGTACTTGCCTAAGCTCTTGGTAGGTGGAGAGAGTTATGAGGAAGAAGAAGAGTAATGAGAATAAGAAGTAATAAAGAGAGAGAAAGGGGTTGGGACTTTAAATGGAATGATGGTAGGTAGGGGGTTGGTCGGGTTCATGATGAATCACCAAAATCCGAAAATAAACCAACCCAAGCCGAACCTAAGAGCAAAGCAAAAGCAGAAAATAAAATACAGAAAAATAATTAGCGTGAAATTAAAGGAATTAAATACAGAACAAATATATTACATTTATTAAATAAATACATTCAAGCAGTACACGTATTAAAATACGCATTCTGGGAACGGGTGAGTGACATCTCTACCCTCCTTAGAAAATTCGTCCTCGGAATTTCAAATCCAAGTAGGATAGAAACATCGGAGCTAAACTAATTCAAGTACAAGCAATTTTAGCAAGTAAGCAGTCATTTTATATCAATAGCAAGTAATATATCTATGTTTACCAATCTACGACATCAAGCAATTTCTACTCATAGGGTGATAAGCATGAGGAATCAAGACAACCAAGGTACACGGAAAGAAATATACCTTGTGAGTCAAATTGGTGCGGATACCGTGATCGGATATCATCCTCACGTTCCACGTTGACTCTCCTAAGGAGTGATGACCCCAAGCAACATGGACAAGGCTAATTGTTCGGTTCTTGAGTATCTTCTCCCTTCGGTAAAATGGACACCTGCTATTCCACATAAGACAGGTTGGTACCAACAACCAGCTCAGAATGATCGAGGATATGGCTTGGGTCCGATACATACCTACGCAACTAAGATACATGAAACTCATCATGCACCTCTCGAACGAAGGTGGAAGGGATAAACGATAAGCAACATCGCCTACCCTATCATGGATAGCAAATGGGCAAACGTATCACGGACTCAACTTCCCGTGAACGCCAAATCTAATGATCCCACGAGTAGGTGAGATCCGCAAGAACACGTGGTCCCCAACCGAAAATTCTAGCGGCCTACGATGCTGGTCCGCCCAATGTCGATGTCGATCTTGCGTAACTCGAAGTCGCTCCCTAATCCCCTTAACCACTTCAACCGTCCGAATAATCATCTCTGGGACTAACATCTTCCTCTCCCCGATATCATCCCATGCCAATGGCGACCTACACTTCTTACCATATAGTGCTTTGAATGATGCCATCTGGATACTGGCTTGATAACTGTTGTTGTACGAGAATTCGACTAAGTGCAGGTGACTCTCCCAAGACCCTCCAAAATCTAGGGTGCAAGCTCATAACATATCTTCTAAAGTCTAAATTGTTCTTTCTGATTGCCCGTCCGTCTGTGGGTGGTAAGCCGTACAAAATCTTAACTTGGTTCCAACTATGATGTAAACTCTTCCAGAAATGTGACGTAAAATGGGTATCCCTATCTGATACAATACTGACAGGGACCCCATGCTGCCTGACTATCTGCTGCATATACAACTTTGCCAACTTTTCTGTAGATTCACCCTAAAAAAAAGAAAATGTGACACCTTCGTTAGCCTATCCACTATCATCGAAATAGCATCCTTACCACTTGGTGATCCCGGTAAACCGGTGACAAAGTCCATGGTGATATGTTCCCACTTCCATTCCGGGATAGGAAGTGGTTGTAATAATCCAGCTGGCCTCTGTTGTTCTGCCTTCACTTACTGACATATTAAGCAATGAGAAACAAATCTAGCTATCTCTTCTTCATTCCGTTCCACCAGAAGTGCTGCTCGATATCTTTGTATATTTTAGTTCCTCCATGGTGTATAGAATACTGAGAACTGTAGGCTTCTGTCATAACCTCCTGTCTGATATCTCCACTTGACACACATAGACGTGATCAAATCTAAGTGTACCATCTTCGTGAATTTTTATCTCCTTCTTGAGTCCTGACTCACATTCTGTCCTAAGTTTCTGAATCCTTGGGTCCCGTGCCTGAGTTGCCTTGATCCTGTCTACCAAGTCGGATTGAACTCGTAGACTTGCCAGAATTCCTACATCACTAGAAAGTATAACCTCGATGCCCATCTCCTGAATATCTTCTAAAATATGTTTTTGTGATGTCAACATAAATGCATCGTCTCTCCTGCTAAGAGCATCTGCTACCACGTTAGCCTTGCCTGGATGATACTGAAGCTCCACGTCGTAATCCTTGATCAACTCTAACCACCTTCTCTGCCTCATGTTTAATTCCTTCTACGTAAAGATGTACTTCAGACTCTTATAGTCTGTGTACATGTCCACTCGATCACCATACAAGTAATGCCTCCATAGCTTCAAAGCAAATACTACTGCTGCCAACTCCAAGTCATGAGTCAGATAATTCTTCTCGTGGTCCCGAAGTTGCCTGGATGCATACGCTATCACCTTCCCATGTTGCATTAGGACACACCCAAGCCCTTTTCCTGACGCATCACAATATACGGTGAAACCTCCGGGTCCAACCGGTAATGTAAGAATAGGTGCCATGATCAACTTTGCTTCAAATTCTCAAATGATGCCTGACACTCTGCCGACCAAATGAATGGCACATCTTTCCGTGTCAAGCGGGTCATGGGTGCTGAAAGTCTTACAAAGTCTAATACGAACCTTCTGTAATATCCTGCCAATCCCAAGAAACTTGCACATCTACTACGGTCTTAGGTATTGGCTAACTCTTTATTGCTTCTGCCTTCTTGGGATCCACTGCTACTCCAGCCCCTGATATGATGTGCCCCAAGAATGAAATACGATCCATCCAAAACTCACACTTGCTGAGCTTGGCATACAACTGGTTCTCTCTCAGAACCTGTAACGCTTTCCTGAGGTGATCTTCATGCTCTTCTTTACTAGCTGAGTATACGAGAATGTCGTCGAGAAACACAATGACAAATTGATCTAAGTACGATATAAAGATACGGTTCATCAAATCCATAAATATTGCGGGAGCATTGGTCAAACCAAACGATTACTAAGAATTCGTAATGCCCGTACTTGGACCTGAATGCCGTCTTAGGAATATCCTCTTTCCAAACTCTCACTTGATGATACCCTGATCAAAGATCCATCGTGGAGAAAACCCTTGCTCTGCTCAACTGATCAAACAAGTCGTCGATCCTTGGTAGTGGGTACATGTTCTTTACTGTTGTCGTATTGAGCTTTCTGTAATCAATGCACAATCTTGATGACCCATCCTTCTTCCCTACAAGTACTACTGGTGCTGTCCATGGTGATTCGCTAACACGAATGAACTTTTTCGTCTTCAGTTCCTCTATGTGCTGATACACCTTGGCCTGCTCTGAATCTGCCATTCTGTAAACTCGATCTGATATCGGTTTAGTTCCAGGTGCCAACTCTATACTGAACTCAATATCCCTAACCGGTGTAGACCTGGAAGTTCTTCGGGAAATACATCTAGAAACTCTTCAACTATCTTCGAAACTGGAACTTCTTCCATTGCCGTCACTACTCCTTATTTACGCTGGTATGTCTCTGATCTGACTAAGGTGAACCGCTTCATGCCTGGAATATTAAAAGATACACTTCCTTTACGACAATATATGGTCGCATAACTGTCTTTCAGCCAGTCCATGCCTAATATAACGTTAAAATTTCCAACAGAAAATTCTATCAACCTGGCGGGTAAGGAACGCCCGCAAACTACAACTCTACATGCTAGAATAACCCTACTAACTCCTACGAGCCCATTACCAGTGAGTATATTCAACCTCCCTGGCAATGCCTCGAATTATTCCTAGTCGTATCGCAAATTGTGCAGATATAAATGAGTGTGATGCTCCCGAATCAAACAATGCTACTGCGAGATATGAGGCGACGAGAATGTTATCCGCCACAACATCTTCCGATGCCAATGCCTCTTCCAAAGACATATTGAATGCCTGCCCTCGACCTCCTTGTTGGTTCCCATGTTGTGGCCTAGCCTGGTGTTGCCGCTGGCCCCTGCCTTGGTGATGCTGGGGTGGTCTTTGTTGTTGCTGCTGCATCGGCGGTCCCTGCTGCCGAAACATCTGAGCTTGTGATATGAACGGACGTTATGCCAGTGGCCTCACTGCTACTGCTGGTCCTTGATACTGGCCTGCCCCTGGCATTGGCAGCACAGGAAATTGTTGTACTGGTCCTCCTGACCTCGAACTCATGGGACAAGTGGAAATCCGAATCTGAACTTCTACATACCAAACACTGTTCGTTCAATGCCCACACACGCCTCTAGTGTGCCCTACTTTCCAACAATAGGTGCAGCCCACTTGGGCTTACTGGTTCTTCCTCTGTTGCTACTGCTGTCTTGTTGGTGGTGCTGGCCCTCGCATCGCCATCGTGAATATGAATGCCAGGGGATGGTGCTGTTATTCGGCGCTACTCCTCCTCCTCTTTCAATCTGATTGTGAGATCTCTTCTGACTAGTCCTTGCTGTGATCCTCTGGAGTGATCTTATACCTTCGGATTACCATCAACACCTCATCGAAAGTCTGGTAGTTGTGCCCTTCTATCAATTGCAAGTGTTCAAGATAGAATCCTTGCTAAAATCTCATAGCCCTCTGGCTCTATGTTGCTACCATCTCTGGGGCAAACCTACTTAGTTGCAGAACTCTGCTGCATAAGCATCCACTGTCTTGCCAGCCTACTTGAGGTTGATAAACTTCTATTGTAGTTCAAACTGCGCCACAACTCCATAGTACTTCGTCTTAAATCTTGCAGTAAAATCATCCCATGCTATAGGACGTCTAATGCCCACTTCTTCCGATTCCCACCAATCACGTACGAGGTCCTGAAGTAACAGCTTCACTAGATCCACACGTTTTCCATTGGTACCATAGCCGCTGTCAAAATAGCCTCGATGTCCTTAAGCCGTGCATCTGCTAAAATGGCATCTTTCGTACCCTCAAAACGACGGGGGTTGTACTTGCAAAATCTAGTTGATGCTCCTGAATCTGTCCTCACCCCTCTTTCCAAAGTCGTTTGCAATCCTTGGTTGAGTAATACATTCTGCTCTTGTAGCTGAGTGTGCATGTGTTGCTGAGCCAACATCTGATGTTGCTGAGTAGCCATCATCCCCTTATAATTTCCAAAAGGGGGTGTGTCTACTGCCATGGGGTAGATGGAACTGTTGGTGGCATTCGAACCTCCGGATACTGCGGTCCAGCTGCTGTTTCTACTATCACCTCTTCTTGGATGGTCTCTTGAGGTAGTACTGGCCCTTGTTGCTGATAAACAGGGTCTCGCTGTCCATGTTGCCCTTGTTGTTGCTGTCCAGCTCTCAGATGCGAACAAAATGCCCCTAAGAAGGGACAAGAGAATAATCAAACGATCAGACAAGAAAGATCAATGAAGTCAAAGGATACCAGAATGTCAAGCTAGGGTCGAGAGTAACGATCATGAGATCAAGGGGAAACATGTGTGATTGAGACATCCTATAAATTAAAACACCCCACAAGTCTGAAATCAGACCTGCATGGGCCACCACTAAAACCTTGTCACGCCCCAGAACCAGAATACCGGAGAGCGGGGGAGTGACTCAGCCAGCTACGTATTATGGGTAGATAAATACTGTATAATACGATCAATGCTGTCTAAGAGACGAGGGGGTGCATACTACATGAAAGTTTCACTATGGTCACTCCACATCTATTGTCTCAATCATTTAAACAAAAAGCAATAATAGAGAATATGTAAGATAAAGTAGTAAGGCGTCCTAAATGCTCAGTCAAAATGTTCTTGAGATCTGGCAGTACAAAATATAGCCGGATGGTATAGCAAGGTATACACAATCGTTATCAGCTGCAGTCTGACTTAGTTACAATTATGTAAAGGTAAGTGCAAGACAGTCCGACTAACATGTCGGTGCCAAGTGACAAAATATAAAGTAAGTAGCAAAACGAGCAGGAAAGTAAAGAACCCACTCGTGTCCTCCTGCGATCATCCCTCTAGTATTGACCATCTTGGAGGTAGAAGTAAGCTGAGTACTTGGAACTGGCTCTAAATCTGGCCATGCAAAATCAGAAAGGTTAGACCTCTAATAGCAAGTACCACGAGAAAGCACGACATGAGAATTAAAACCAGTAGTAAGAGTAAGAATATGATAAATAAGTCTCCGCTTGCTACTGTGGTTCACACAACATCACGACACTTCAAACCAACTTTCCAACCAAACAAGGACAAAAGTTGACCCGTCATGTCCTGACATTCTGATCATCTCAGTTAGTGAACGAAGTAAGTACATTACACAAATAAATTAATTTAATCGACAATACAACTACTACAGCTTGCTAACTGTAAGTTCCAATTACCATGGAAATATGCAATAAGGGATTTTTCAGTTATTACAATGTGTAAGCAAGGCTAGTCTACCCAATAATCAGTTACGCCAGTCATGAATTAGACGAGTCCCAGCGGGACGCCCATCATCAGTATACAGTAAATAAATATAAGAGATACTGCTCCCTGCCCGTGTGGCAGATTTGCAGTATCTATGGGAACCAGCCGGCATGTCGGGGCACTAATTGTCCTAAGGATGGCTGCCATGTAAGAACTTGAGAATCCATTCTCTCCATGCAATCGTTATTTTATTTAACTTAGTAGTCCCTATGTTAATTGAAATCCCATGCCGTGGATCATGGTCATTCAGAATGAGAACTTTTGTACAAAGTACGATATGCACAACTCTACAACGATGTCCGTACGGTTAGGGTAGGTCTTACATAGTGTAATACAATAATCAAACCTAGCCACGGAATAATCATGCCTTGATTGTAAGGTACACATGCTGCTTTTGTAGAAAATAAGTTGAAGTCTACACGTATCTATATGCCAATGTTCGGGATCGGCTAGTCGATTGCAATGGTTCATAGTTAATATGAACGTGTCCCATTCAGTTTCAGTAAGATGACTAGCCAGTCTCTTTAGTTCCAACTAGGAATGCTTGATCAATCATTTAGTCAAGGTAACAATCAATGTCAATTCGTGCCAAGGTATGAAAGTTAAACTAGTATTTAGTATGGTCGTCTATAACTCTCAGGGTTAAATTTCAGTCATACTGGATATCCATAAACCAATCGGGACACAGGGCACATTCCACACCACAATAAGTATTAAAATATTAGCATATCATGATTATATCGAGTTCATGTCAAAAAGGCATAAGGATATAGTAAGGGATGCCATGTACGCCCAAGGAGTACGCTCGAGGAATTATGCCAAGCCAGAAGAGTATGCCCAATAAAATATGCGTAAAGGAAATTTACGCGTGAGGGAGTTCACGCATGAAGGAATAAAGCTTACGCATAAAGGAACATGCTCAATAAAGGAATAAAGTTGCGCGTAAAAACTCGTCTTACGCCAAGCCAGAGGAGTACGCGTGAAGAATAACGTTACATGTAAAAACTCGTACGCGTAAAGGGTTAAGGTTTACGCAAGAATCTTGTACGCGTAAAGTCAGAGTTTACGCAAGGAACTTGTATGCTGTTACGCGTGAATCAATACGCGTAAAGGAAATGATGTTACGCATAGACTTGTACGCGTAAACAAAATAATCGTTACGCGTGAACGGGTATGCGTAAAAATAATGTTACGCGTAAAACTTGTACGCGTAAAGAATACGCCAAGCCCGAGTAGACTTGCGCAATCCGAATTCACGTTGACACGAATGAACGTGGGCGTAGAGCTTGATATTACGGGCACTATAATGTGTGCGTAAAGCCTGATATTACGCGAGCACGTATAAACGTGTGCGTAGAGAACCTCCGGAACTCCAATTCCATGAACTTCATTCTGAACCAAAAATGGGAGTTTCTCAGATCGAAAGGGTTATAACACAAATCTCAAAATCTGGAATGAACGAAACTTGAAAATAAGGAAGTTTGATAGATCAAAACCCACAAAATTCGAAAATGGCAATTTCTAGATCTACTAAAAATAAAACTTCAAAATGTAAAATGCCAGTTCTAAACTATCTTAGGATCATGAGAGGAAGATAAATGAACCATAAGAATATGGGTTCTCATGTGGAGCAAAATGTACTTGCCTAAGCTCTTGGTAGGTGGAGAGAGTTATGAGGAAGAAGAAGAGTAATGAGAATAAGAAGTAATGAGAGAGAGAAAGGGGTTGGGGCTTTAAATGGAATGATGGTAGGTAGGGGGTTGGTCAGGTTCATGATGAACCACCAAAATTCGAAAATAAACCGACCCAAGCCGAACCTAAGAGCAAAGCAAAAGCAAAAAATAAAATACAGAAAAATAATTACCATGAAATTAAAGGAATTAAATACAGAACAAATGCATGATAATTATTAATAAATACATTCAAGCAGTACATGTATTAAAATATGCATTCTGGGAACGGGGAGTGACAGGTTCACTGCTACCATAGACATGTCGAGGGGGTCGTCGACTCATTGAGATCATCCAGGGTGCATAGCAGATTGCCGCGGTCCTGGAAACTCGCTTCCTTGGCTTGCCAGAACCTGCCGGTTAAAGGGGGGTTGAGACTGGGATGAACGTCCGCTATGAGGGTGGTAGGGTACCGCGGGGGCCCCACCCCTGTGGCCGGCTCGGATGCGAGATGAGAAGGCTGGACATCCGAAATCTGGGGTTCTGTAGGTGGAGCAGGGCGGGACTCCAAAGAATCCTCTCCAGACTGCTAGGGGCGGCCGGTGGTGAGGTGGGTGAGGTGGGGGAGGTGAGAGTCCTCGGGAGGGGGGATGATTAACTCAGAGTGGATGTTGGTTGAGCTGGGGGGTGGGGCTATGGGCGCGAAGTCGATGCCGGGGTGAAGTGTGTGAGGGAAGTTATGTTGTTCAGAAGTGCAGCCGGTCTTCAGGAAATCTGGCTGGGCGTCTTCGTCGGGGGTAGACGAAGCAAGCTCACTTGAATTGTCGATGGTGCTGTCTGGAGCGATGTGTGAGAGGATTTCAAAGGCATTATTGAGGGAGATAGCAGGAGAAGGATTGAATGGGACGATGGCGGAGCTATGTTGACGTGTCGGACCGTCAATTAGAAGGGTAGTATTAGAAGGCTGAGCCTGATTTACATTGTCTAGGGCGCGTTGCGCTGGTGGAACGGTAGGGTTGCGCGTGCTAGACTCTTTAACTCCGGGTGGGCACGGAAGCAATACTGCAATAGGTGACCGCTCATCTGGCAGTGTTTATAAAAGATGATGTTGCTGTCATAGACCAGCGGTTGGCGGTGTGTTTGATCTTTGAGCTTGATCTCTATGAGTTTGGGAGGGTCATTCGCGAGATCTAGCTCCATGCATATTTTCGTATAGTTATATTTAGAGAGGTTGTGTGTTTCTTCTGCGATAGCTACCAGGGTTCCGAAGGAGCTGGCTATCCATTTGAGGGCAGCTACGGGAAAATAAACCAGGGGAAGGTTGGGGAGGGTGATCCATGTGGATATGATGGTCGAGTCAACTTTGGGGTTGAAAGAGGGGGACCATTTGACGATTTTAGCGGTCTGAGTTCCGATTCTGGAAGTGCCCTTGGCCTGGACTACAACATAGTCCAGTTCAGATGAAAGGTGTAGGAACATGTGCTTTGGGTCAAGCGATGTGACCTGATAGGCTGCGGAAAGACCCCACCTGGCTACCGCTTCCTTGACTATGGTGATCTTCGGACATCCGGATCCAAATTTGATAACGAACGTCTTGGAAAAGGAGGAGGATAGGGAGGAGATTTCCAGCTCGGCGAAGAGGACTCGGATGGGGTAGGCTGCAGTGTGTGGAGGGAATTCAATGTCCGGAAGTTGAGTCTCTACAGCCGGTGGGGGTAAGTGCCTCCCGCGATCTGGCCGCAGGGCCTCAGCGAAAGAGGGAGCGCGAGGGGGGGCCATCGCGCTGGGATTGGTTAAGGTAGCGGAAATTCCGGGAGGGAGGGATTGGTTATATACATATAACCAAAACTCTCTTTTACCTAATATATATATATATAATATATATATATTATATATATATATATATATATATTTCTAAAAAAAAAAAAAATATATATAAATATATAATATATATATATATTATATATATATATATATATATTTATATATATATATATATATATATATTCTTTTTTCTTTATACCTAATATATATATATATATATATAATATATTATATAATATCTATATATATATATATATATAAAAACCAAAACTCTCTTTATTCATTAGCAAAACTCGTAGTACATCATGCTCCTTGATCTAACAGTAGTACTAATGCGCACATTGTATAGTAGCCTTCTTAATCTGTCATTGCACTTCGTCGATCAACTTGCTCGCCGCAAACGAGTATCATTCATATCGCCATTTGTTACTATTTTTTCATAATACTCACATCACCGCTCCTGCAACAATTTCTTTCTTGTGTTTGTTCTTCGTTCTCCACCACCCTTTAAATTTTGTAATAAGCTCATGTCACTTGTCTGCACCTGGTAACCCCTCTGCAATGAACACTATACAAGCCGAGCCATGTCTCATGTGTTCAAATATTGTCTAAGGATTCTGTCGAGCTGTGCTCACAGCAATGGCATTTTGATGCCAGGCTGAACCCAAGTCGTGAGATGTTATCATCAGTTGGCAGCTTATTATGCAGTATTCTCCATATAAGGCATGACCTTTTTGCAGGAATACAAGAGTGTCATATGTGGTTGAAATGTGACAGAATTGGATTTGGAGTTCCAGCCACCTCCCAAGCAGAAGCTACTAAAGTAACCCACCGATGTGCATCTCCACCTCCATCCTCGTGTGTCTTCAACTATGAATCTGTCCGTGAATGCTCTCCCCTGTAGTAGACGCTTCCAGACATGTGATGCGTTGGATGTAATAACAACCTCACCGGCCGAGGTGTGAGGGCAATACTTTGCCTTAAAGAATCTCGTCCAGAGACAATCATGAGTCCTAAACTTCCATCATAGCTTCATTGTGAAGGCATTCATGGCATCCTCTAGTCTCTTATTCCCAAGCCCGCCTTCCTTTTTAGTTTTAGCTATATTCTCCCAACCAAGCCACTTAAGCTTGGCTATTCCGTCAAGAACTCCCCAGAAGAAACTCGAAAAATACTTTCTAGTCGATGCAGAACCGCAATAGGGGGATTGCACGCATCTAACATGTAAACTATAATAGATGTGATGACTGATTTGAGCAGGATGAGTTTGTCGCCAGGCGAAAGGATCTTATTGTGCCAACCTTCGACTTTTGAGCGGATTTTGTTGATCAAGTCTTCATACATTCCATTATTGCGATGACCCGCCAATAAAGGACATCCTAAATAAGTGAAGGGAGGCGTACCAACAGAGAAACTAGTCTTTTTCGCCAGTTCTGTCGCCCTATCTGGAGGAGACTTCTTCAATGAATAGATAGCCATTTTTGCTTTGTTGATCTTCTGCCCGAAAGCCTCTTAATATCGTGATAGCAGGTCTTGTATCATAGTAATGGATCGCAAGTCTCCTGTTGAGAACAAAAGGATCATCATCAGCATAGGACAGATGAGTGATCGGAGGGCATCCCCTCGGCAATATGAACGTAGTGAACCCTTCTGTAGATGGAAGCAAGTTCAAATTCCTGGAGAATACCTCCGTTACTAAAATGAACAAAACTGGAGATAGTGGATCTCCTTGACGAACCCCACGGAACGCTTGGAAATAACCCGTAGATTCACCATTAATAAGTGGAGAAAACCAGACATTGTTCAATAGCCACAGCACCATATCAACCCATTTATTGTGGAAGCCGAATCTACGAAGCACATTCAAAAGAAATTCAGTCTACTCTGTCGTAGGCCTTCATCATATCAAGCTTAATTGCAATGTCCCTCCTAGTATTTCTGATTCATTTTGGCAACTAATTCTTGAGCTAGCGGAACATTGTCTACTATTCCCTTCTTTGGATAAATCAACTCTATTCCGGCGAGATAAGCCTAGGAAGGAGTGGAGCTAGAACCGAGCAAGATGCTTCGATATAATTTTGTTAAGCACAGAGCAAATACTAATAGGTCTATAATCAGAAAAACTGTTTGGTTGTTTCACTTTAGGAATGAGAACTAGAGAAGTGTTAGTGATGGACTCGGGGATAGAGAAACCATCCATGAATATACTCACAGCCTCTAAGATGTCGTCACCAATAATGTCCCAACATGAAACATAAAAAAAAGGCTATTAAAGGCATCAGGTCCCGCAGCACTGTGCTTGTCCATTGACTTGATCGTGTCAAGCAGTTCTTCCTTGGAGGGTTCTGCGATCAACATGGCATTGTCATCTGCATCCAACAAACTGGGAATGTGAGATAGTAGCTCCTCGTCATCTCTGATCTCCCCTCTCTCATATAATATAGAATAGTATTTGATCGTATAAGCGTGTATATCCTTGCTCTCTGTCAGAACACGACCATCCTCTTTAGAAATTGAGTGTATTTGTAGTACCTTCTTCCTAGAATTCACACACCCATCGAAGTAGGAAGTGGTTTTATCCCCTTCCAAATCCTATTTTATACGGACTTTTTGCTTCCAATACGCCTGCTCCACCCGAACACATTGTTTGCGTTTCGAAGTTGCCTTGGACAAAGACTGTCTACATGACGGAAGTCTTCTTCCTCGTGTTTGAGCTCTGCTAGGACCGCATCTTCTGCTTGCTTCACTACTTGAAAAATATCCCCAAATGTTTTATGACTCCACTTGGAAAGGAACTCATGTATGCATCAAGCCCTAACAAAACCCTAGTAATGCCATGTCTGTGCTCCACTGAACTCCAAGACTAACGCACATATCCTTGAACTCCTCATGCTGAGTCCAAAAATCAAGAAAATGGAACTATTTTTTACCACCTACTGATCGTGCCAATAAACGAATAAGAATAGGGGCATGGTCTGACTCTATTTTGTTAAGGTGTTCCACAGTAGATAGAGGGGCGATTTCCATCCATGCATTATCCATGAATACACTATCAAGTCACGATCCTCTGCGACCGTCCTCCTTAGACTTCATCCATGTGTAACAACTCCCAAAGAACTAGAGCTCCGATAAAAATTTGCAAATTCTTCAGCTCGCAAGACGACATTAAAATCACCCTCTACAAGCCATGACAATTGTTGAGTAGATTGTAGCTACAACAATCTCTCCCATAGCTCCCTGTGCCCCTCTTTCGTATTGTCACCATGAACAATAGAGAACATAGCTAAAGTAGGAATCATGTGGTAGGACACTGATACTGAGAGCGCTTGGTCAAAAGAATCAGTAACAACAATGGAGCAGCCTGACCTAGCCAATCCAATATTTCCCCGTTCGTTTGAGAGAGCGCTCGAGAAGCCAAGTTTAAGTTGAAAGAAGTCAGTTGATCTCTAACTTTTGGTTCAATAATAGCCAAGAATGCGATCTTGTGCACTCGAACAAGAGTTTTGAGTCTTTTAAGAGTCATATGATTAGAAATGCCACGTACATTCCATATTTGGATGTTAAACATTAGTGCCAGGGGTTTACCAGTGATTGTAATGCTTGCAGATGCACGAGTGACTCGATCTGATGGTTCCACAAATTTTTTGCTCTTTTTTGGGCTGCTTTTGAGCTATCATTGCTTCATTTTGCTGAGAGCCATCCCCGACGAGCTCATCGTCTTCATTCTGCAGATGCACGCATCTGCTTGCTTCCCTTTCGACTTCTTCCCCCCGTAATCGTTGGAGCCCTATCTTCGAGTGCAGATGCCCCATTGCTGGACTGTGCCCTAACGTCGATCGCTTCCCGTTCGACTTTATCTGCCCAACTTAGTGATTGGACCCTAACTTTTCTTTCCTCCAACTCAGTATCTACCGAGACTACTGCCACCACTTCCTGCGCAAGAGTCCTTGGTACATTTTGATCAGTCTCCGAAAGGACTCATGCTGCCACTTCTAAATCTGGTTCCTTCTGCACTTCCGTAGGCTTGCTTGGCTCCATGGGTTCCACTATCCCCTCCTGAACAACCACCACAGTCCCATTCTTCTCCGAAGCAATGTCCAACTGGTTAATACTCGTTAGGTTGGGTATATTCTTTTGATTCACGTTCCCTTTCCCGGGGTAGATTCTCCAGACATATTTAAGAGAGCTTGGGATGTGCCAGCATCAATGGAATTAATGTTACCAATTATGATGCTCTGTTCCTTGTCTTTCCGCTGTAGTATTTCAGTGACTACTGGGACAATGCTTGGCTGATGCGTGGTCGCATCTGTCTTCATGTCTTGTTGACTTGCCCTTTCTTTCTCTTCGTGTGCGAAAGCCTTCTCTTTATTCTTTAGTTTGCAGGAGTCTAGAGCATGACCTTGATGGTGGCAGTGGGTACAGTACAATGGGGTGTTTTCATACTCCAAGTTTTGCCAAAAACTCCTTTCCCGAGATTTTATTCTGATTCTTTTCTGAATAGGCTTGCATGCATCTATCGCCACAAAATTGTAGCCATACTAGGGCGAGATAGCTCCAATGTTGCCCGATCAATCTTCAGTGGGGTGCCAATGGCAGATGCTATCGCAAATAGCATCCTTTGCATAGAGGTGATGCGGGAGATCTGGAAAGTTAATCCATACTGGCATCAAAGATGATTCAAACATCGGGAAGAAATCAGATTCCCACTTGAAAATGTACATCGAAGCACGAGCAATGAACCATGTATCTTTGGAACGAAGCTGAAGATAGTCCTCCTCCATAGACAGACGAACAAGAATATGTTTGCAATCTATAACTCAAGCTTTTATGACCCCCTTAAATTCGAAGCCAGAGAGGGCCTTCCGAATCACGTCGATAGACGGATTGTTGTGCGAGAATTTTCCGATCAGGGCAAATTGAAGGGGGCAGCAAGGGATGCTTAACTTCTTCCGAAAAAGTAATCGCAGGCGTTCCTTTGAATGATGTTATGGATCTTGCGGTGAGTCGAGGGGCTTCTTCAGCCAACCGGAGACAGCTTTCGCAAAAGATTTGGTCGCCATCCTAGCAGGGACGCCGGCCCAGCCAAACGCCAAGCCGGAGTCGGCGAAGAAAGCAAGATCTAGCAGAAGTCACGGGCGCGACGCTCTCGGGTAGCGTGAGCATCCATATATATATATATATATATACCCTACCAAAATGTCATTTTAGTGATGACCAAAATCGTCGCTAAATGTTAAAATACGTCGCTAATCTATATTAGCGAGGAATTTTTGATGTCGTGTATTCCACGGTCGCTAACCCACAAAATGTTGCTGGTCATCGCTGTAACGACGTTATGTAGCGACAGAAGCACGTCGCTACTATTCTTGTAGAAAATGACGTTTAGCGACCTGGCGTTGCTAATCAGCGATGTTGGCTACCGTTGCTATATGTCGTCGATTATCCAGTATTTAACGACGTAGGTAGCGACGTTTAGCTATGACGATGCTGACATAGCAAACTTTGCCATGTCAGCATTTTAGCGACATTTAGCGACTATTTGCGACGTCACTGGTACAGTCTAGCGCCGTTCAGATACACGATTAGCAATGTTGCTCCTTGTCGCTAATCGTCGCAGAACGTCGCTAAACTGTAAAAGCAAAATAAAAAAACAAAATCTTTTTTGTTTATTTATTTATCCAAAATCTACCTACAGTTTAAATCACAGTATAAATAGTAGACCCGAAGCAACACTTCGTAGAATTCTCTGGGTTCGTCGACCCTTCGGTGGAACACTCAACACCGATAAATAAGTAGACATATGAATATAAATAGTAAATTTGCACTAAAAGTAAACACAAAGGCTGTAAATAGGTTTCTATCTCATCCACACATACAAGTAAAGAAATACTCCAGTAAAGAGCCAAGATGGGTCAGCGTAACAAATAATGTCAAAATATAAAATCAATACATAAAGACCGAAGAATGGGCCACCATACAAACATCGAAAAATAATCTCTCTAATGAAGTACTATGGTTGATCTGGAGAAGGAGGACCATCGTGCATTTGAGACAGAAGGAATGCATATTGCTCCTCTGAAAGTGTCACCCTCGACGATAGAGGAGGCAGTGGAATCGATGGAGGCGTTGTCGATGCTGGCGGACCAGAAGGAAACATATGCTCTATTGCTAGTAGTCTAGACAGACGTTATCCTCGAAGTCACCTCACTACTCTGAGCCATCTCCTTCTGTATCCTCAGGAACTGATCGCCCATGGCCACCTGCATTACCTGTAGTGGAACAATGCTACGATATTTCCTCTCGTTCATCTCCCTGATGCTGCGCTCATGGATATCAAGTCATTTAGTGATCTACGCATCATTCGTCTACGACTGAGACCGGGGCTGCTCTATAATCCTCAGCAGCATCTCGTCCCGTAGCTCAGTAACCTGGCGACGCACGCTCTTCTCGACTCGGATTGACTCCCATAAGGGCTTCAGGAACGTATACTGGCAGAAGGGGCCCTAGATGACTGCGTCACAACAAAGGCACTGTAGGTCCCGTACCATAGTAACCCCTCAGAGGACCATCAACGACGGTCATCCACAGCTCGTCAGGCAACTGAGCTGAAAAGGACTGCGAGGTAGTACTAGCCCCCGTGCAGCTGCACTGGCACTCGTCCGCTTACGCAGCCTAAGATACTCATCCTAGAAAAGTATGCATCTTGATAAGCTTAAAATTTACTATCCAGTAGTCATAGTTGCTAATGTCTAAGGTACTTATTAATAACTATATGAGTATCTATTTGCATATTTTCTAAGTTATATTAAAGTTAATGAAACATAAACTAATACTTACGTAGCTCTGTGTGGCCCTCTCATCAATGAGATTTTCGTCCTTTCGATGGGTGGCCAGGAAAACGGTCACCATGTTGGCATCTTCACCCCTCTGTAGTTGTTAAAAATAATTTGTTTGTTATTAAAATTAAACATTTTTCCAACTTTTATTAAAATAATATATATTCAAAATACATACCAGACGACAAAATATTCCGTCATAGGAATCAAGCCACCACACCACCTCCTTGCCCTCGTTCTAGTCGCCTTCTCCTTCTCTGACCTTTCCTTGTCCCCGGGATCGTCGAATGTAGCCCTCATTACATGTAATGCCTGTTGTTCGTATTACGTATTTAAGAATAAGTGTACGTATTTTATCTCGTATTGGCCATGGTTCATCTTGGTTTGGGTTGGCTTGGGTTGGTTCGGCTAGGCTTGATTAGCCTTGGTTCATCATGAACCAAGGGTGAACCCCCTACCTACCATAACCAACCCCATTTATTAACCTCTTCCCATTCTCTCCTCATTATTTCCTTTCTTCTTCATTACTCTCTACCACCAACCAAGAAAACCCTAGCCTAGGCAAGTACAATCTTGCTTCATGAAGAAACCTACCATTTTTTGTTCTAACCTCTTCTTTGCAACTTTCTAATCCACATTAGAACTTGTCATTTTCTATTTTGAAGCTTGGATTTTTGTAGATCTAGAATTTAGTCATTTTTGGATTTTCATGATTTTGATCTATTAAATTCCCTTGTTTTCAAGTTTTGATGGTTCCATGTGGTAGAGAATTTCCTTCTATCCAATTTTGACCTTTGGAAAGTTGGATTTGGACTTTTTTGACCAAGTTATGGACTTTGGAAGCTTAGGGTTCAACCATGGTGTTCCTGCTGTTTGGAGAAGACAGTGAGCAGTGCGCGAGCTTTTTAGCTTGCGTCACTGAGCTGTGCGTGTAGTGTCCCGCTCCGCGAAGGCACTAGATAAACAGAAAGATCGGATTGCTGGCTCTGCAATAGAAGATGATTAATCTGGGTGAGTGGACGAAGTCTCATTTGCTGATTCGCTTACGCCTTAAGAATCTGAATTTTTGATTGAATGCTTTTGTTAATAATAAGATGCTAAATCCTTGAGTATGCTTTAAGAGAATTCACATGTTGCCTCGCTAAGATTTGAATGTTGCCTTGATAAAGAGAACCATGCCATGCTAAGAACAAGAAAAGAAATAATCAGCATGCTAATAAGAAGACTCGTTGCCTGCTAATAAGAACTGAAATGATGCTTGTCATGCTTGATAGGATAAGAGAAAACAAATGAATCGAATTGAATGCTTGATCATTGCTTGCTGCTTGTATGCTTGAGAATTATAGACATGTACAGACGGACTTGTACATGTTGACCTGAATAAAGAGAGACACGAATTGAACGTGTCGTATATCTGCAAAGGCATGAAAAGAACATGTCGTACATCTGATCTGAAATCTGTTTCATCTGATAGAATCCTGCTAGAGCATGCATATGGTCTCGGACAACTCGTGCACGAGTAAAATTTGTCTCTCGGGTGGTATCTGGGGGCGCCTGGAACCGCTCGGCCTAGGAGAGATTATGAGCACACTGGGTGCAAGGACCCATGTTAAAAGTGTAGCCGTTATCTGTGTCCTTAGCGACGAGCTGAACCCAAGAGCGTCACAGCGGCTAATCATGGGTTTCCCATGGACCATCATATAGATAGGTGTGGATTGGTGCAAAGCTGAACCGGAGAGTCACAGCTGCCAATCGGTCTGCATGTGTCTATCATATGTTTTGCTAAGAGCTAACGAGAGACGAACAGGGAATGACAATATTGGTTTTATAATGTTATGCTAATCCTTGTCTTGTGCAGGGATGGACGATCGGCTATGGTAAGAATCACTAAAAAAGTGATAAAACTGTATTACTTGAGTTTGATATATAAATGCTTGCAGAGATTAATCTGTTACCAAAAATGCTATGTTCCACTAAGAGAAAGGATGTAATATCATGCTTGTAATCTGACCCTAAGTTTGTCTTGAACAAGAGAAAAGAATGCTAAAGTTGTTGTCCCTAATGAAATGAGTATGCTCATGAAACACGCTGCGTACTGCACATGAAAGGATTAGTCATCGTGCTAGAATTGAATAGTCCCTTGTATGCTTGAAAATATGAACTGTGGCTTTCAAAGATGGTTTTCAAAGGATATGTAAACTGACTCTGTATGCATGGAATGAATCTAGGTAAAACTAGCAAGATCACATCACAAGAAACGTTTTCTCACTAAATGAACAGTGATCGTTTCAGACAAATGTAGCTCTTTGTTCACACATTCACCAGTATGCTGATATACTGACCCATCATCAGTCTGCATGCAGGTGCACTATGCATCGAAAAGGATAGTCCGAAGCGATAGCCCGAGCCTCATCCTCAGGAGCCAGAAATCAGAAAAGATGCCAAGAGATGACATCTGTGCAAGAGTTTGGTTTTGTATATAAAGGATGTAATGTATGGGAACGGGATCATTGTAATCTGTAAAGTTCTGAGAGAATGTATTGTATCAGAGAGAATTGAGAGCTTGTAATCTGTTCAAATGAAATCAATAAAGAGAAATGTTCTTGTTACCATTGTGTTCAATGCATGTATTCTGAAATATGTCCGCTGCTGCTTCAATTATCTGCGATACGTTTCGCTGCGTATTGTCAAACTTGTCTATCTTGTCTTGTTCCAGGTCTTGGCCTTGTGCAAGCGCAACTTAGGCTTGCACGGCATCACGCCTTAGCGAGGACGAACGGTCCCAAGAGCCCGAAGCGAGGACGAAAGGGACTCTGCGGGATCGGGGCGTGACAGAATGGTATCAGACCCGATCCTCTGGCCAATTTTGATTCAATTGAATTTGTACATGTCTTCTGATCAAAATTCTGTTGCCTACTCGATATCAATAATGAGATGAACGTTCCATACAATAAGTCCGTAAATATTTTTATGATGCCGGCAATGTTTTACCGATTTGATTGATTGAGATTGAAACTATAATGAACAAGAGTTTTGATATGATCTGAATTGTGATTTCATGGATTGATGATGGCGAAGGATAGGACTATCTCGCTGCTAAGGATATCGTAAGTTTCTCCTTAAGTTTCGAGGACA
>JANAVB010037419.1:8500167-8627364 GCA_029216955.1 Iris pallida | reverse complement strand
TACGTGTTGAAGCCGTGATACACCGCATTACGATATCCATAAACATGTGCTTTGCATTCTTACCATGTCAAATAAATGTCGTATTGCCTACCACTCTTCACAACGTAATAATTTTTTTCCATTTCAAACTACAAAATATCATCCAAAAATTATGATAAGCTGAAAATTCCATCACATATTTATTGAACTTGAAAATCTATACATTGACAACATAAACACAAACACTACTTGAGATCTTCAGAAAAAATTCATTGGAAAAGCCTACACAGATAAATCCTACACAAGATATTTCGAAAAAAATTCATTGGAAAAGCCTACACAAATAAATCATGAAGATCTTCAGATCTTACACTACAGTGTGTCTCTCTCGATCAACTCTTCTCCCAGATCCCGCACGGAATTTTTCTCGCTTGGGGATCTGACAGGATCCCCTCTTCTCCGCTTCTAACCTTTCCTTTTTTTTTTTTACTTGCCGCTCGAGGCCCTTTCCTTTTTGTTAACCCTAGCCGCTCGGGTTCCTTTCTTTTGTTTTTTTCCTTTCCTTTTTTCTTTTCATCCGTCTGATCTCATCTGACGGACCTGAGCTCTCGTCCGCAGGGAGAGCGACCTGAGGTCGACCTCAGGTCAATTTTACCGTGTATATATATATATATATATATATAATGGAAATGTCATTGGAATGCAGTAAGGAGATTAAAGAGTAGGCGGGTCGCAATATAGAGAGACCGCAGACCTACGAAAGAAACAAAAGTCATCGGGACACAAAAAGGAGGATGCCCCCAACCCGGCAGAAGAAAAGTAAAGGCTCAAAGAATCCAAACAAGCAAAAGTATAGGTCAATCATGAAGAACTCTACTGAGGTTGTCGTCGTATGTGGTCGAACTCCCGCTCCTATGACGCCAAACTTTGAGGAATTGACGGGACACCTCGCAAATCAGCAAATGTGTAGTCCAGGGTGTCTTCGTATCTCGTCTTGTTGCGGTTCTTCCAAAGGACCCATATCACGGCCGAAGCGATGCCTACCCGACTGTGGGAGAGGGCTGTTGCCTTAGCAAGAAAGGCGGTAAATGAGAGGGCATCCCGTGTCCTGAATCTTGCACACTCGGTGAAAGTGATGCCACACGGCAGAAGCAGCAGCCCGAGGAGAAGATGTGATCTGCCGTTTCTACTTCAGGCACATTGCAGCAGTGGCATCTTGATGCGATGCTGAACCCTAGCGATTGGATGACGTCGTCGGTTGGTAACTTGTTCCTTGTTAGCCTCCATTGCAGATGGACCATTTGATCGGGATCCAATGTTGCCAAGAAGGAAAGACGAACTGGGTGCCCTGTTGACCGGCCCTAGCGATACTCCACGTCGATGAGGAAGTGAATCGAGTAGTCGAAGAAAGCGCCCAGCCCAATGAATCGTCTCGATCAGAAATTGAAATCCCCGCCACCCGGATCCACTCCAACACCTCTCGACCAAGCATTCGCTCGATTAGCGCCGAGTCCCAATCTTGAGAATCATCTTTCCATAAGTGTTTGATCATACTAAACTGGGAGTAGTCTTCACCGCGGGTGGAAGCTGGTGGGGGCGATGAGCGCTGGACCATCAGTCTAGTTCTCCCTGTAGATGCTGGACTCGCCATGCCCCAAAATTAGTCGGATTTGCTGCTCCCCCATGCTTCTGCCCGCCAAGAGCCTCCGCCAGCCCAGTGATGCCGTACTGTTGATCGTGGCCTCGGGTGTGTGCGGAAAGTGACTCGCCCTCGTGTACCCGCTACAAAGCGAGCTTGTGGAGCGTAGCAGCCACCATTGCTTCACCTACTGTGCCTCAATCACCTCATGCAGTCGCTGAATGCCAAGACCTCCCTCCGCAGTGGGCCGCGTGACCGCCTCCCACCTAGACCAACGGCGACGGACGCGGTCCGTATGGTCGTTCCAAAGAAAGTCGTTGAAGGAGCTCTCAATGGAGTCGATGACCTTCTTGGAAGACGAGAGGATGTATATGGGAGAACGTGGCGGAGGAGGACGAGTATGCCGCCTATCAAGAGAAAGTTGGTGTGCCACCCGCTGATCTTCTTGTGAATTTTGGAGATAAGCGGCTCGAACAGAGAGCAACGACGTTTCCCGCAACTGATTGGACAGCCAAGATATGTAAAAGGCATCGATCATGATGAGATGTTCGGGTGAAAGTAGATGCGGCTTTTCTATGGGTTGATTCTTTGACCGGACACCTCCTCAAATCTCTTGAGAACCCGAGCAATCAGCGCGACAGTCCGCACGTCACTAGAGAAGAAGACGATTAAGTCATCTGCGAAAGCTAGGTGAGTTATTAAAGGGCATCCACTCGTAGTAGAGTACCTGATGAAGTTTCCGTTGGACCCCAGCCTGTTGATGTTCCTGCTCAGTCCCTCGACAGTGATGATGAAGAGTGTGGCGGATAGAGGGTCACCCTGGCGCACCCCTCTGAGTGATTCGAAGAAGCCGGTCGGCATAGCGTTAATCAACATGGAGAACTAGGAACGGCTAACCGCTCTCCAGATGTTACTGATCCATTTCTCCTCGAACCCGAATCGCCGTAGTACCCATATCAGGTATTGCCAGTCGGGACGATCAAATGCCTTCTCCATGTCGAGCTTGATCGCAATGTTGCTCCCCCGATTCTTCTTGTCCATCTTGTGGACCAGCTCCTGGGTGAGCAGAATGTTGTCTACTATTATCCTATTCTTGACAAAGCTGCTCTGTTCAATGGAGATAATCTTGAGTAGCAGGTGGGCCATCCGCTTTGCCATGATCTTGGTTATTATTTTGTTGGCGAGACTAAGGCTGGGCTGTCGGTCATCAAAGAGGTGCTGGCGATCCCCTTCGGCAGCTCAAGTCCCTGAAGAAATGCTTCAGCTGCCTTGACCAAGTCCTGCCCGACGATGGACCAACAGGAGAGGAAGAAATGGCGAGAGAAACCGTCCGGACCTGCAGCACTGTTTTCGTTTAGATCCTTCACCGCTACGAGCCTCATCCGCATCCGCCGGGCGAAAGAGGAGGGTGTTGTCTTCCTGGGAAATCAGAGATGGAATTTGGTTGAGAAAATCGGAGTCCGGGCGGATTACCTCCTTGGTGAACAAGCATTTGAAGAAAGTTTCCGCCTCGTTCGAAATATCCTCACTGTTGGTCGCCCATCTGCCGTTCAAATGTGAAGGTGGTTACTTTTCTGACGCACGCAGGCATGAAAGAATTGGGAGTTCCGATCGCCGTCTGTGTCCCAACTCAACCTTGCCTTCTGCTTCCAGAAAGATGTCTCATTGGCGATACACTGCATCAGATGCGCTTGAGCCTTATTGAGGGAAGCTCTGAGCTCAGGGGAATCATGGTTGTTGAAGGCGAGTTTGGCTCAGTGGTACGAAAATTTTGGAAGATATCGCCAAATGAGAGCCGGTTCCAATGGGACAACGCCTTCCGAACGGCCTTGAGCCGAATCACAACACGAACCAGGGGGTTTTTGTGCGTGTTCGCTATCCAAGCTGCCTTCACGATCGCGTGGAAATCCTCGTGACTGCTCCAACAATGGAGGTACTTGAAGGTCGGGACGAAGTGAGGTTTGTCAATAGAGAACTCCAATAGCAATGGCGAGTGGTCTGATTCGAGTCGGTTGAGGTGCCAGACCGTGGAGCTATGAATCAAATCATGCTAGCGGTGGTCGGCGAGGTCGCAGGTCGCGGTCGAGGCGTGAGAGCTGCTTGTGTTGGCCCTCCTGTTGGTCCATGTGAAGGTGCTACCGTTGAAAGGAATCGGGGAGAAGCGAGCTTCGCAAGAGAATTGGTTGAACTCTAGCATGGAGCCCGCGGAGGAGGGTGGCAGGCAGGCCGCCCGACTTCTCGGAGATGGTGGAGATGGCGTTGAAGTCTCCGCCACAAAGCCAGGGAAGTACAGGGAAGCTGCCGTGCATCTGCAGCAGGTCCTCCCACAGGCATCGTCTCATCTGCTTGGTCCTTCCACCATGGACGACGGTGAGCATAACTGGCTCACCGAGGAGGGTGTGTTTCAAGGAGTAGATGGTCGCCTAATCGTGCTCGACTAAGATCGATGACGTGAAGGCACCGTCGTCGAAGAGCCAGATGCCACTGTCGCTGGCATGGGCACGGAAGAAGCCCAGCTTTAGACGAAGGAACTCCACCTTGGAGGCGTCCAGTTTTGCTTCGATCATATCCAGCAAGGAGAACTTAGTGCATTGATATGATTCTGAGTCCGTTTCCCGGCCAACCCGCGCACGTTCCAGAAAAGGATACTTAACATAACTTCTTTGCGAGGTGGCCGAGTTTGGAGGCCAATCTCAGTGTCATTGGGGATAAAGTTGGCCGAGATGAGGAGCGAATGGGTGGAGGAGCGGGACTGTCTGCTGCTTCAGACGGGGAAGAGGAGGGGAAGATGGTGAGTAGGAGAGGCTGAAGTAGCTGCATGATGCTGGAAATGACGGCGATGTCGGTGTCGGCGAAGGCTATGCAAGGTTGGGAAGAAGGGGTCTGAACTTAGAGAGAATGAGCAGGCGTCTGGCAGGACCTCGATCGCTAGGGCGGTCGGGCAGGCTACAAAGGAGCCAACTGCCTCAATAGGGACGCTCGGGAGGACAGCTTGGGAGTTGACTCCCTCCGAAGGGATGCGCGCCGGACTCTCTTCGTCGTCGGAGGAGTTTGCAGCCGAATAGGGGACTAATCTCCGGTCCTCCAAGGTGAGAATCACATCGAGGGGTGCCGCGGGAGCTACAGGGTCGACAAGAACAGGTCTCTGCAAAATAGAGACTGCTAGATTGGAGGAGTCTTGTCCTGATAGATTCTCGCCGCCTTTGAGGCTGGTTGTTTTTCTTTTTCTTCTATGGGATGTTGGCTTTGGCTTTTGCTTTGTGTTCCCTCCTAAATTCGACTCGACCGAGATGTCACCAACAACAGTGGTTTCTTCTCTACTGATCCTTCTGCACGCGACGATTGAGTGGCCTTGGTGTAGGCTGTGGGAGCAGTACTCCGGGAGTCTCTCGTACAGGACGGGTTGCCATCTGCTGTTACCCTCAGGATGGAGGATTCTGAATCTCGATGGGGGCAGCTCGCTGGTGTCGATCTCCACCAGAATGCGAGCGAGACTCAGACGGGAGAGCATCGCAGTGGCGCGATCGATCTTCAACGGAGTGCCAAGGCAACCGGCAATCGAGAAGAGAGCTTGAGAGTCAAACAAATATTGTGGGAGGCCGGGGAGGGAGAGCCAAACTGGGGCGATGGGGGATTCTTCCTGAGGTGTGAAGCCGGGAGACCTACGGAGTACCCGCATAACTGAGCCGACGATGATCCAGGAAGCGCAAGAACGGATGAGGAGGAAGTCAGCCTCGGAAACCATTTCGACGAAGGAGCGAGATCTGCCAAAGCCGACTAGGGAGCTGCTCCGGAAGTGGGTCCGGGATGGGAGGCTGGTGGAAGGACGGGAGAAGAAGGAGGAGATGGATGAGGTGGAGGCGGCGGAGGAGGATGGAGGATATTTCATTCAATCCATATAAATATCCTAAAGAATGAAATTTCTAAAGAATGAAATATCCTATATAGAAAAGCCTCTTTGCATATAAATATCCTACCTAACCCAATATATATATATATATATATATATATATATATATATATATATATATATATATATATATTTGACACTTGCCAAAAATATATATAATGTATATATTTGACACTTGCCATATTTTGGCATAGTTTTATAGACAGACATGGAATGTGGCTATGCCAACCATTACATGCTTAATACTAACCATGGAATATGACAATACTAGTCATACCATGTTTCCTAAACAACATATACATACACTAGACCATGATAAAGGCTATTCCTATATATACAATAGAGTTTAAAAAAATTACCACAAAAATATATTAATTAAACCAAAATATTAATTAAAAATTTTGGGGGTTTACAATACTCGGATGTGGTCATTGAGTGTCCGAGAAGGAAGATCAAAATGACCTACTTCCGTTACCTATCCCTGAGTGTCCATAATTCTTGGGGCCAATTAGCTCAGCACTTTGGGCAATATAGTATGGAACTTTAGCGATTTAACTATGCAATATGAGGATCAGGTTAAAGTTGTTTAGTTGGAAGGATTGAAGACTAACCATAGGAATCTCAGGGAACCATATTATAAAGAATTGAGACAGAAACCACAAATTTTTGTCATACATGTGTGTTTTATAGTTGCTGAAGAAAAAAATGTGAAGACATAGATCCCACACTTGCTGCTTTGTTAGAAGAATATGACCGTCTCTTTGCTGAACCTAAAGGACTCCCTTCTCAAAGAGCTTATGATCATCAAGTGCCGCTTACTCCAGGAGCACCACCTGTGTGTAGCAGACCCTATAGGCATCCTTATGACCATAAAATTGAGATTGAAAAATAAGTGCAGGAATTGTTGGACTCTGGTATCATCAGACCTAGCACTAGTTCCTTCTCTACTCCGATTATTTTGGTCAGAAACTGATGGCACTAGGAGAATGGGCATAGACTATAGAGATCTCAATAATAACATAGTAAAGATAAATTCCCTATACCTCTTATTGAAGTGTTGTTTGATGAATTACATTGTAAAGGCCCCAAAAAATTAAATTTTATTTTCAGGCTTAAATCATATTATATATGAATAGTGATTAGGAAGCATGGCATGACTAGTATACTCATATTCCATGATTAGTGTATTAAGCATGGTATGGATGGCATTGCCATATGTAAACCCACATATTTTTACCAATATTTTTTTATTAAATTATATTAATTTATGTATAAATATATTGAGTATACAAGTATGTGTGTGTGCTATATATATATATATATATACTATATATATATATATATATATATTATAATATTATATATATGATTGGCATGTAAGAGGCTTTAGAAATTATTTTAGGAATTTTAGGGATTACTACTAGAATTAATATTTTAACGTAACGCTACGTAGAAAAAAATATATAGTAGTAATAATAACAACAACACAAAACAAAAAAACAACAACAACACAATAATAATAACAATAATAATGATAATAATAAAATATATTTGGGCTTATAATTGTTTCTATTAAGAATATATTGAATCAATTTTAAAAATATTTTTTTATATTAGATAATAAATAAAGTAATAAGAAAAAAACTAATTGAGTACTCTTCCCTGCGGGAACAGTAGTAGCCTAATCTCGATAAAATGCAATAAAAAAAACATGAAGTCCTAAACCCTAGACACGTCGACCCCCGACCGGTGTCGGCCCTGCCCTGTACGCGCTAGCACCGCAGTTACAGGTCACCGTAGTCGGCCGGCTGAGCGCAGCAGCCGCGACTGCCAGCAACAAAGACATTAGTAGCACCAGTAGTAGCACCCGTCAGGTACCAAACTTCTACGTCAGTTTTCTTCCACCATGCTAAACGAATTTTTGAGTAAATTCTATTAATTTGGGATATGCGTGAGAAAATCGAGTTCCGAAATAAAAACATACGATTTTTTTTGGGCACAGAAATTGTCCCAATGAGTGGCTTTGGAAGTCATTTTTCGTGCCGTACATTAAGCAATTTGAAATTTGTTTGAAGGTACTTTTAGACAATCTAACAGGTTCGAAACCCTTATATTAGTTTTTGTCTTGTTTATTATTTTCTGTTTTAAATCAGTTCCAAAATAGCTAAAAATAGTTTTTGAAAATCAAGAAAGCTTTGATACGGAGTCCTTCTGACAAACTGGATGACTTGGTTACTATCCACTTGCATCAAAAGGTGCTTACAAACTTCATGAATGTTTAGGATTGACATAATTCGAACTGGTTGCGTGTGCGCGACGAAATCGACCCTTAATCGTCAAAAATCACCATATCAATATTTTTACAAATTGATAATTTCTTTCTGCACGCTCCTCAACTAGGGAAGAAACTTGTGCCATTCGATTCGCAGAATTGCACTGGTCTTGTGAGCCATGTTTGGTACGATTCTGAGACAGCTGACCGGATCGCCATTTCATGGGCTCCACAATCCGATTCAACGGTCGTTTTTTGATCGGCTGACTGGAATCCATAATTGGACATACTTTGAGTTTATATAAAAAATGGACTTGTAAACATATAGTTTGTTGACTTTAAAGACCCTTAGGAATGTCATGCTTTTCGGTGTAAAGAGGATCCAACGGCGCACATCGTTTTGACACAAAATTACTATTTTGCTCATATTTCCAGATTTGGGCTGATGGATAGTCTATCTTAACTATTTCTCTTATTATGGAAACGTTAGTAATGCCTATTTCAGCATCCGAAGAAGTTGGCGAAAGTCCATTTTGTTGTATTTATCATCTTGACGAGTTCGTCTATTGGATGTCGTCAATTCTTCACACCACCTCTAGGAAAGTACACCTTGCCAGTATATTCTGATTATTTAATGTCATTTCAACATATTTATTTAGTTATTTTTATTGCTTATATATTTTTTAAACTGTGCTTCCAAGTCATACTTGGGTGCAAGCGACTGTGATAGTCGTTTTCGTTACTTTTCTTTATAATGCATGTTGACTTAGTTTTAGAGGACCAACTATAAACCCCCTAAATTTTTAAGAATTTTATTATTTTATTTCATATAATTTAAAGTATTTTCTTACTACATCAGTTGTAAATACTAGGTAAATACTAGGTAAGTTTGTACTAGATATATATTAAAATATTTTGGAAATTTTTTTTTGGATTGAGGGATTTTTAGAAATTTTCTAGGAATTATTTGGAGCATGTATATATATATATATATATATATATATATATAGGAAGCCTACATGACCCTCTAGAGTCACCGCAAATAGATTACCATGGGGTTGAGCCATCGATCCAGAAAATCGACCCAAAGTCGGTAGAAAACTATTTTGAAAATAGTTTACAACCAGCCCAACCACCCCAGTTCGAAGATTGATTCCGATCAATCCCCTAACAATTTTTGAAAACTATTTAGACAGTTTTAGGCAACCTATGGGCTTCAAAACCCTTTTTCCGATCAATCCCCTAACAATTTTTGAAAACTATTTAGACAGTTTTAGGCAACCTATGGGCTTCAAAACCCTTTTTTAGAATTGTCAACTTACATCCTAAAAATCAAGGAAATCAGTTTTTGAAGGAGTAAATTTTTAGAAAATTTTATCGATACGGCGTGCGTCCTGACAACCGGGCAACATGGTCACAAACCGAAAGCATCAAAAGGTGCGTATCAACTTCGCTGACGTTTGGGATTCGACGGAACTCGATTTTTTTGTGTGTGCGTGAAAAATCATAGCGTATATCGGTCGAGATATCCTGTATCGACCATTTTCAAACTAGCCCACAACTTCGTGCACGTTCGTCACCTTGAGAAGAAACTTGTGCCCCTAACTCGTATCATTTATCTAGTCCGGTGTGCCAAGTTTGTCCGATTCTGATAAGGTCAACTAGAACGTTATTTTGGCAGGCCCACGATCCGATCTAGCAGGAAAATTATGCACGGTGCACCGGAATCCAAATTTGGACATATCATTGAGTTCGTATCGTCGAACCGGACCCGTCGACATATAAACTGATAACTTTAGAGACCATAGGTTTTAGCATACTTTTCGGTGCAAAGTAGGTCCAACGACGGACAACAATTTGGCCAAAATTATGATTTTTCCCATGTGTCTAGAATTGGACTTATAGGTAGGCGATCTTAGATATTTTTTTAAGCGAAAACGTTCATTATGTTCATTTCAGCATCCGAGGACGTTTGCGGGAGTTGACTTTCATTGCTCATGATTTTTGACTGGACGTTGTCATTTTCTGCACACAAACTCCAGGCAAGATACCTTGCCACTATCTACTATTTAATTACTATTATGTTTTTCCTGTTATTTTCTTTATTTATTTATTGTCTACTTGTTTCTATAAACATGTGCGTCTAAGTCATACTTGGGTGCGAGCGACTGCATTAGTCATTTTTATTGCGTTTCTTTATTTTTATGCCTGATGACTTAGTAGTAGATGACCACCCCATTGAAGTGAGATATTGGTATATCTCTTATGGCCTTGACACTTAAGTTATCATGAGTTGTGAGTCACATGTAGAACAAGGACTCGCGTAGTCTGTTGGCTGCCGATACGTTTGAGACGTGCGATGGTGAAGATATAACTACTAATAGAGTTTGCATGATTATAGACTTGGCAGTTATTAGAGGTTCATATGTGCCATGAAGATGACATATTTAGGCATGGGGTAGAGAGAACAGTTACTTAACATATGGGCTACGTATGCAGTTATCCATTATAACCAGGGGCGGATCCAAAAATTATATCTAGGATGGGCTGACAAAAATTTGGGTTGGCTGGAAGTAGATAAATCCGTATAAAAAAAGCAAAAAAAATTTATATGGTGGGCTCCAGCCCACCCATCCGACCCCTCCCCCCTGATTATAACTTGTGAGCTCCGTCGGAGACGCATGTAAGATTACCCCTACTGTTGCTGATTTCCTCTGACATTCACGGAGCATTACGGACGTACACCCTTGGTGCCCAATTAGGAATTATGCCAATCCCATTGTAGCCAGAGTGCCTATGCGTTGAAGGTTTGTTTTTAACTGCATATTCACAGTAGATTGGTTAGGCACCCTATTGTATTCATTATTTGTTTATTACATAGTTCATATGGCATATTTTTCCTGTACCTTGTTGCGTCCCTCTAAGGACCTGGTGATCTCTCCAGGCTTAGATGACTAGGATTTCCCTTAGGAGTACGGTTATGTACTGGATCCATCATTTTTAGTTCAGGAGGTCTCACCTTCCGAGATCTAGTTATCTTTGCTTAGTGGACATGACATTGTTACCTTTTAGTTTGATACTTTTCTTTATTGAATTTTATTTTATTTTATTTAGGAGGTTGGACTTTCGTTATCTCAGACTATTTTTTTCATAGTGTTTGGCAGTCAATTTGTCTCCACCCAGCTATATTATCTTTTGACTATTTTTATTTATTTATTTGGACTATTGACTTTATTCTTGTGTTTCGTGGATGATATATAGTATATTTTTGACTGCCTGTAGTTTAATTATTTACAGCTTATGTGTGTGTACGAGAATTCCATATATTGGAGTATTCTTCGTATACATATAGTTGACATGTATCGTATGCCTAGTTCTACGTATATTGGGACTGGGGCGTTACACCATCATATTATTCCAAGATATTGGTATATCTTCTTTGGCCATGACACATGTGTTCTACGGGTTGTGGTCTCATATAGAATTCGGACTTGCGTATTCGGTTGTCCACCGGTACATATAGGATGTGCATTAGGTTATGGCCACCGGTACGTATATTGGGACTGGGGAATTACACCATCATATTATTGTAGATACCTGTTTTGTGGATTGAGATATAGATAGTTATGTTATGGTATAGAATTAGACAGATAGTTTACCTAGACAGCTTATACGTATTGCAACTGGGATAGAGTCCACTAGTTACGTAGCTAGCATGCTTACGTTTCCTAGTCAAACGTACTTTGGGACTTGGGCGTGACATATTTTTGTGGTAATCCATGCAGGTCAAGAGCATATCGTCTCGGTTAATTTACTATACCAAACGAGCCTACATTAGGATAAGTGAATTAGGATATTAATCTACATTGCTATTAGACCTCTTTGAATTCTATTATCGCCCTTGAACTTAGTATTTGTATTTAAAGCATACCTTCAATGAACTCCTTATTATTGCTTCTCGTCTTCCCCCATTGCGGAAGGACGAACACTCATGCTTGATAAACCCCCACCCCGTTACATTCTCCTCATGGGATAGAACAAGGTTGATGGTATATTTTAGAGAAAGGTGATTCTCTAAGATAGAAAGGACTAGTATAGACCCTCTACTAGATAGACCAATTATAACTAATTGACAGTTGGATTATATATAAGGTTTAGCCCTAGTAGAAAATTTGCTTTTAATGGTGGATATAAACCCCAAACAATTACTAAAGAAATAGTTGGTTCAGAAGTTATACCTTGATGAAGTTAGTTTAGAAGGATGAGATAGATTTTCATCATGGCTAAAATCACTAGGGTACGATTTGAACATCCAGTTGTACTTTGGAAATTAGTTGTGGTATCCCTAAACAAAATTAGGACTACCTTCAAAGAAGGCTGTAGAAGGAATGTCTTAAGATTCTCACAAGGATAGAATGGTTCGATAATCGTTGTACTAAAGACTAGAGCTAAGCCTATGAAGAACCTTTATCGTTAATTGAGTTCGAAAAGTTTTCACTAGAGGAAGATAATCATGACTTCAATCTTGTACGGGAAAGTGAAAATAAAATAGGGCAGTAGCCTAGCCAAAAGGACTCCCATATGGAAGATAGACATTAGAGTGGTATGTAACGACAAAGAGACAAAGGTAGACAACAGAGCAAATGAGATACTGGAGGGAATTAGAATTAATACATGCTAGCTAAGTTTTGACCCTTACCTTATAAGTTAGGTATAAAATAGATTAAGCATACTTGTATAGTGTATAGTGCTTCTCTATAGCTATAAATGTTTGATTGTCAATCATACAAAATATGCGATTGATCATAATCTTTACTCCTTTCCTAATTGTACCAAAAACAAAACAAATCCTCTGGTTGTTATGCCTCCTTGTGTTTAATATCCATATCCTCGGAGGTATCAGTTCATTTTTCTACTCTAATTTCCTTGACCCAATCACTATGACTTAATTGGCGCACGATACTAGCCATTTCATTCCAACAAATTTCACACTCATATTTGATTTCTTCCCTTATCATTTATATCATGCCTCAGTTTAATTTCGAGAAAGGAATTTCAAGTGTTCTGTAAATTTTATGGTTTTCTTGGATTAGTGAGCAATTAGGATAAATTGGTCCCAATTAGGATAATAAATCAGTGGTTCATAACGTCCCTTTTTTATTCTTATTATTTGATACCCTCTACCGTGGCTTTAATAATTAGAGTACAATACTAGCAATTTCGTTCCAACAAATTTCACACTCATGATCTAGATAAGCCACTCTACATGCATGACATACATGTCCCACCCAAACACACTTTCATGAGCTCCATTTTAATTACACAACCTTCATGACTAATTTATACTTAGAACAAACACTAGATGCCCACTCTCATTCCATTTGAGTTTAATTACCATGCAATATCAAACCATTCCTTCAAACAAATTGATTACCATGATCCATACAAGAAATGCAACACCCATGACATTTGCATTCCACCCAAACAAGCCCCACATGCCTACTAGACAATCTCCAACACCAACCTCCATGCACACACTAATCATTATGACTTAAATTATCCATATACCTACCTAATCATGCCTTATCTTCAAACCTAAATTCTATAAAAGAGTACAAGCACCTATTATAAATTTTCACTCTCTTAGTCTATAAATTATCCTATTCCATAAATTCTACGATCCTATATCTTCATCACCTATGTTATGCAATGAACGAAATTCCTCTGTATGAACTAGTCCCAGTTATATGCTACCAAGACATTTCCTACTGTCTTGTTGAAGGCATGACCTATAAAGGGACCATAATTTGAAATATAGGCCAAGCCAATATAATATATATATATATATATATATATATATATATATATATATATATATCTGTGTATGTATATATTTACAAATAATTTTGAAAATATTTTATATCTAACGATGATCATGATAAAATAAAAAAATAGTTATAATAATAAAATATAATAATCATAATAATTAGTACATACTTACTAATATTTTACATATTATTAATATTTATCTAGAAATATTTTGACCCGTAAAAATAAGGTTTCCAAACTTAGAGTTTAGCCCAAAAAGATTTTTGATTCTTCCAGTATTTTTCTTAAAATTATTTTCCTAATAAAATTCAGTTTTCAAATATTATAAAATATTTTCTAAAAATAGTATGTGTATTTATTTCTATAAATTCTCCTCGATTATCACCATTGATCGAGGCTAATCGTATTTCACATCCTCTTCCAAAACTGGACTTCCTTATGTCGATCCTAGCTAATCGAAATATTATGATGTTGAATTGGTAATAATTGTCTTTTATAAATTTACTGACTAATTACACCATGGTAAAACTAAGGCTTCCTTTAGAGTTCGTGACTATGGTCAAAAGTGCCTAATATTCTCATACTTCTCCATATAATTTGACCTTCTCAGAAGTTTGGTAACTGCAATTTTTACGACTAACCAATTTCTATAAGTTGGGTAGGGATTTTAACTAAGTGTACCCTATCTTTTAGAATATGATGTCAAATTGGACAGCATTCGTAACCATTTATCCCATTTTTTTGGTAACCAATGTACGACTTGACGTACTAAATTCTACTTTTGTATTTAATTTCTTTGTACTTTTATCAAAATTTAGTTTAATTTTTAGGATTGATGGATAACGATTTTAACTACTAGTAAAGTTTTTTTTAAGTTGGATAACATTATAAGGAGTTAGTGATTACTATGAGTAGTCATAATGATTCTAGATCACAGAGTGAAGATTTAGAGTGAACAATTAATTCCTCGATTCGTGTGACATCATAGCATCCTATGCCATACTTAGGAGCGCAAGGATGACATAACCAAACGTTTCTCTAGTCTGTTCGAAGTCGCGGTCGGATCTTCGTACTATACTCTTTCTTCCGTATTGTATTTCATTTATTTAATTGTGCTTTAGATAATCATGGTACGATACTGCATCCTTGACTCTTCTAACTTTGTTTAGTCATATATTGTGCTTTAGTTTTAATTTCAAGGACGAAATTCAAAGTTGGGTAGAATGTAAACCCCATATTTTCATTAATATTTTTTTATTAAATTAGATTAATTTAGGTATAAACGTATATATTCGGTATACATGTATGTATATGTGCTTTATATATATATTATATTATATAATATATATATATATATATATATATATATAAAATATATATATATATATATATATATATGTATAAAATAATATATAATATATATAATATATAATATATATATCTATATATATATATATATATATATATATATATAATATTATATAAAATATATATATATATATATATATGTATATATTTATATATATATATATTATATATATATATATATATATATATATTATATATATATTATATAATATTTATCCCAACGAAAACTTTATTAAAGTAAAAGGCGCAAAATACCGAAGCCTTTACAAGTAAGCGTACTTAACGTGACAAGAGGAACAAAAAAACAAGCAGCGCGAGACGCGCACAAAATGAGACCGGATCTCAGTGCCTGCAAGAAACCCGGAGGAAGGCCTAAGCCAGGGACTCCAGAAAGTGTTGGGGGCGTGAGAGCATGCCTCCTGGCTTTGAGAGTTTGTCTGATCACCTCTTTGTACAATTGTGGAGAACGGAGTTGGCTGCCTTCGTATCTGAATTTGTTCTGTTCTTCCATAATACCCAAATACCGGCGACCGCGACGATCTGATGTCCGTAGGAGCAGCTCCAGCTGGCTAGGAGATCGTGGAAGCCCCTAGACGGGTGTGCCAGATTCAGTCTATTGTGAAGATTGTACCAAATCTGAGTCGCCAACTCTCCAGAAAGAAGGACGTGCTCTGCCAATTCTGATGAGTGGTCCGCACAACAGTGGCTTCTGGACGCTTGGCTGAATTCGATAGATCTGATGTGGTCGTCCGTCGACAGCTTTCGGCAAAGTGCTCGCCAAATGAGGATGGACCATTTGATGGGTCAGCAGACTACCAAACTTGGCAGACGTGGTGTTCCGTACGCCTGCCTCTGGCCACTAATGTCACGCCCCGCTCCCGTAGGAGCGATCGTCCTCGCTAAGGCGTGATGCCGTACGGGCCTAGGTTACGCCCGTGCAAGGCCAAGTCCAGAAACGGCCGATTCGAGCTAGGCCACAGAGTCGCACAGTGTCCCCATTTGCAGCAAGAAAGTAAATGAACACGAATTGAAGCGAATTCAAACTCTTTATTGATATTCAAGAAGTTTACAAGCGGCGCTAGGCCGAGTTTACAAGTCGCTCATGCTCTCTCTCTCTCTTTCTGAAATATAAAAGGGCGTGTCAAGTGGCTTACAACATGGAATAATTCATGCGATGTTCTGATACATTATGTCCTGTATAGGGTGCTTCAGCTTCTTGTAATGTCCCAAGGCCCCGGTGTTGGCTCCGCGCCTTAACACGTTCGATGGAAGCTCCACACCCGCCGACGTCTCCTGCATCCTGCAAGCAGACTGTGGGGTTATCAGTATATTGTTATACACAGGTGGGGAGGCTAGCTCGCCCACAATGCTATCATTACCAAACACGTTCCATTTACTTTTGTGCATCTCTATCATTCATTGTCTTTCTAATCTTGCCTTAGTATCAATTTCATGGCATATGTCATAACCTATCCCGGTTGCCAATTCAAGTGTCGTATGGAAATACATGCCGACTTACCCATACTCACCGTCCGGCCTTCCCTGTCCAAAGTAAACCAAGTTAGTCAACAATTCATAAGGAATAACTTAACGTGTCTCATGTAAACTTTCAATATCAAGAGCGTGTCCCTGCCTCGGGTCCTAGCATGTCGTAGGCACGTTCTCTAACTTATTTGTATGAATTACTCTTTATTCACTTGGTATGTTATATTTCAAGCATGTTCAGGGTGTTACATTTCGAGCATGTTCAGGAGGCACTTGTTCATTTTACTTAGACTACTTGATTTCAATGCAAGGATTGCACGTGGATAGCCCAGCAAAGCCCACTTAATCTATATGCACCGGTCTCTGGCATCACAAGCCATTTGGACATATCCCCTTGGTATTTCTCAACTTAGCATAGGGTGATGGCTGGTACACCCCGTTAAGTCTCTTGAATATACCCTGCACTTACGTCTCCTGGTGCCCAAGCCCGCACCCAGGTAGCCCGTAAGCCCCATTTTGATTCCGCCTAGGCCGGCCACGGTTTCCCCCCCATCGCCCGTGCCGCAGAATCCTTCCTCATGACGGCCACGGTATTTCCCCCATCGCCCGTGCTGTTTGTCCACGACCATTTCGTATTGTCTTGTCATTTTAACTTAACGCTATCTCCGAGCCGTAGGCTAACCCTTAGCCATAATGCGTTATCGACCAGGTTGGCGTCCGTGCAGCACGGGTAGCGAGCCCCGTTGTACGTGCCCGTCACACCTGTCGCTAACCATTCTTTTTTCTTATCTTTCATGTATTCTTTCTTTCATTTTTTTCTTTCACTTGTTCGTTCGTTCATAGATTCATTCATGTATTCATTCATTCATTCGTTGATTCATTCATTCACGCATTACGCACTCCCAGTGTGGGAGTCGCCTTGGCGACCCATCGGTCCCATAGCCTTTTAATGTTGCTATACTCTACTCGGAACGACTATATTGATAGTCTTCCCGTTTATTATTGTAACCCATTATTGTTTCATTGTTGGCCGCATAAGGAAATAAACGTAAGCTTGTGCCTTAGCACGAGCGTGGAGCGCGGTACGAGAGTTCAATTTTTCAAGTCCTTTCCATATTTATACAAGCATACAAGATGGGATTATTCCCTTAGTTAGGTGCGTTGAGTCATTTATTAGCATGCGTGGGGTCATCGCCTAGCGATTCTCGTGATAGTGTTCGTATTGTTATGTGTCGAGGCTAAGCAAAGACGGGTTCATCGGAGCCACCCACCTTAGCGATGTTCGTATCGGCCGAGCGATACTCCGAGCGCACCTTTGAAAGTCTAAGTCTGGATTCATCTTGACGGGCCAATGTAAGCCCTGCATCGATTCTTCATCTGGTCGATGCCAACTCTTCGGGTCGACGGCTCGTTTGAGTCGTTGCACTTGCCGTTTGAATCGGTGTTCCGCTAGGGCGGAGCGGGCCATTACAACTAATCTGGCAGAAGCCAGCGTAAAAGTCCCACCCGGGTTAGGGGTCCATTTCCACGTGTCGGGCATGTCAAAGACCCACAGATTGGTGGCAAGAAGGCCGTCGGCCGCCTGATGACCATACCAATCTCTGACCCTCCCACAATTCCATCCGGTGCTAACCTCCCAAAGGTCCCTAATAACGCATCCCTGTGGAGTTCTCTCGTTGGGGTGTAAGGTGTCTTCACCTAACCACCGTTCTATGCTTGCCGATGAGCGACCGTCGCCCAACTGAAGACGGATGAAAGGTTCTGCGATGTTATGTCCCCGAATTATACGACTCTACGACGTCGAAGATCTGTTGTTGTTGACCGCCTCCGACAGATGAGAGGATTTGGAGTATCTAGCTTTCATGAACCTCGTCCATAACGAGTCTTCCGTGCGCAGTTTCCACCAAGCTTCATGGAGCAGCGTCAACGATGTGGGCCAGTCTGTGGAATCCCAGACCTCCTTCTTCTGTCGGTTTGGCCATAGTATCCATCCTGTCCAGTGGTGTTTGTCTTTGCTATCGTGTTGATGACCCTAGAAAAACTTGGCAAAGAGGGATTCGAGGGCGTGTAGGACCTTTATGGAGGGGAGCAGATGGCTAGGGAGTACAACGGGATGGAAGCGAGAACGTGTTTAATGAGGGTCAGCTTGCCCCCCGGAGATAAGGTTGCGTTGTGCCAACCTGCGATATGTTGTTATTTTGTCTACAGGTGCTCGTATATACCCGAGTTAGACCTACCGTACACCAACGGACAGCCCAAGTAGAGGAAAGGAGGTATGCCGTGCTGAAGAGGTTAAGTTGGAGAGTAGGGCTAAGCGGGATCTGTTAGCTTTGTGATGGTATAGATGACGCTTTTGTTGTTATTGATCCGTGGCCGAAATATGAGGTGTATCTCACGATCGTACTCAAGACCACCTTGATCGATCCGCTGTCTCCAGAGGAGAAGTGAGGATGTCGTCAGCGTATGCCAGGTATTTGATGAGTGGACAGCCAGTTGTGGTATGGAAGTGATGGAAACCGGGCATTCTGGTCATGCTGTTGAGGCTTCTGCTGAGAGCTTCAGTCGCAATGATAAAATAGTGGAAGATAGGGGGTCTCTGTCTAACTCCTCGAGTAGATCGGAAGAACCCTGCTGTCTGGCCATTAATAATCGTGGAAAACCAAGAATTATTGATAGATCTGAATATGATGTCGATCCAGGTTCACAGAATCCGAAAGCCCTGAAGACCTAGATTGTGAATTGCTAGTCGAGGCGGTCGTAAGCCTTTTCCATGTCCAGTTTGATGGCGATGTTCCCCCTCTTGACGAAAATTTCATACAAGTGATCATCTCTTGGGCAAGGAGAATGTTGTCAGTGATGTTGCGGCCTTTAACAAACCCGCTTTGTTCTTCGATATGATCTTGGGGAGGAGATTAGACATCCGTTGGCAACGATCTTCAATATAATCTTGTTGGTGAAGGTGCAAAGGCTGATAGGGCGGAAGTCTTTAAAGGTTTCCGGGTTGTCTTTCTTGGGGATAAGGATGATGTTGGCATAAGAGATGGAATTGGGGTATCTCGCCCCATGAAAGAAAGCTAAAGTGGCGTCCAATAAGTCGGTTTTTAAGATGTCCCAACAAGTTCTGAAAAAAACCCATTGAATTCGTCCGGCCCCGGAGCACTGTGTTCATTAATGGACCAGACAGCCGCCTTGACCTCCTCCTCCGATGGGGTGCCTACCAAGGTCTCATTCTCGCTGTCACTGATCAGGGGTGGGATTTCGGACAAGAGCGCAACGTCTTTCACGACCGGCTCTTTAGTGAAGAGGTTCGAATAGAAGTTCTTCGCCGCAGCCTGAATGCCTTCCTGGTCGTCCACCATGACCTCTTTTGGTATAAATCCGGTGAAGTTTTAATTTATTTCTGCGACCTTTGACACACGTATGGAAGAACTTGGTGTTGCAGTCACCATCGATATCCCAGGTCAATCTGGCTTTTTGCCTCCAGAAATTCGTTTCCACTTTTAGCCTGGATTTGAGGATCGCTCTAGCAAGCTTGAGAGCGACGCGGGCGTCCAGAGATCTGTCAGTAGCAACAAGGACTCGCGGGTGACATCGTCCTCTGTCGTCTTAATCTCTTGGAAGATGTCTCCGAAAGCCTCTTTGCTCCAGGACGTTAAGCCTTGCGAGTGGCTTTGATTTTAGCCGCCATCCGAGCGAGGGGGTCAAGATCCGAGATGGAGCACATTCAGATTGATTTTCAACGGTAAAAACCGAGGAAGACTGAGAAAAGACCAAAGGGCCTTTTCCTTTGTTTTGTGAAGAAGGGTTAGCTAAAGAGCGTTTCCTCTGTTGTCTTCCAAGTCATGGGACGATGAAGTTTAAGAAAAGACCAACGGGCCTTTTTCTTTGTTCTGGGGAGGAGGAGGAATAGCCAAAAGACTACCCCCTGTAGATTGTGCAGGAGCAACAGGGTGCTTGAGAGGAGGAGCAGAGCTTTTCCTCTTGTTGTGAGAAGAGGAGAGATTAGCCAAAGGGCTGTCTCTCTTGGATTGCGCAGGTATAGCTTGCGCAAGGACTGATGTGGTGATGGCGCACTGGCAGGTTGCGCATGAGTAACTCTGGCAGAAAGTCTTCTGGCCTCAGTCACAGTGACTTGCGCAGCAGGAGTCTTGTTGCCAGAGTGCTTGGGTTGCACTCTGGTTGCTGGAGTAGTTGATTACGCAGGCAAAATTACAGTCAACTGCGCCAGAAGATATGAGTCTTGCACTTTGACAGAGCAGCATATGAAGTGGTTTATGCACTGGCAATAGCAGACTGCGCATGAGTAGTAGAGGTAGTTTGTGCAACAGTAGAGTAGAGACAACAGACTTGTGCACAGTCTTTAGAAAGTGGCGAATCAACCCCCTCCCCACACTGGGCGCACTTTGCTCGTGACAGAAGTTGTTGCAGTGCGAGGGGTGGTCCTGGAGTTGATCATGGCTTCGTAGGCCGTCTGGTTGACTTTCACAACCAGCGTCTTCTGCGTCTTTCCGATAGACGCAACGTCACATTGAGTTGTCACTTCCTCGTCGGAGGAGAAAGTCGTCCCCAGTAGACACTACAAGAAATACTAGTTTTTACGGCGTGCAAAGTATGCCGTAAAAAGTATTTACGGCATTCAATGTATGCCTCAGTGAAAGCCGTATTTGCCCGCGTCGTTAAAAGTCACTAGTTTTTACGGCGTTCAATGTATGCCGTGAATACACTGTTTGTACGGCATTCAATGGATGCCGTGTATACACAAAATTACGGCATTTCTTGTATGTCGTGGAAAGTATAAACTAGACATCAATTACTCTTTAATGCACAGATATTATGACATATAACGTATGTCGTAAAAGTACTGAATACACAAATTAGGACATATTATGCACGCCTTAATTTCTTCAATTTTAAAAAAAAAAACAAATCATGCTTTAATAGTAATCAATTTTACCATTGACAACAAACCACAAAAGAACATTGATCCAACAAGATACAATTACGAAAAATAATATCAAATGATCCAACAATTACGAAAAATAATATAAATGATCCAACAATTACGAAAAATAATAACTTTCACTTTGACAATAATATGTAATGATCCAAATCCTAAGTTTATCCAGCAAATACGAGAAAGCATAACTTTCACTTAGACAATAATATCTAATGATCCAAATCCAAAATTTATGTAGCAATTACGAAAAAGCAAACTTTCACTTAAACATTAATATCTAATGATCCAAATCCAAAATTTATACATCAAAACATAATGTCGAACAAAACTAGCCCCACCATCTTCTCCAGCATAACCTGCCCTCTGTCTGACAATCTCTCATCCCATGTCTGCAACCTACACAAAAGCAAAAGAGGTAGTTGATATGAGCATCTTGATTATGCAATCTACAGACATTTCGTTAATTTCTGACATATATTATGTTACACAGGTTTATATGTTTATATATGTATACAATAAATTCTTTTTGTATCATGTCATCTCCTGATCTCTGGATCCAGTTCCATGATGACCGGTATGCTTCATAATAACAAGGAGGGATAAATTCTGTTTTTGTATACAATAAATTCTGTTTTTCTCCTGATCTACGAGCATTATATCTCCTTGTTGTTACTGATCAAAATGTGGAGCGGTAAGAGAACCAAAATCTTGATAAGAATAACCCATGATGTTACCAAAGGTAGCAGAGATAGGTAAGAACACGGAAGAGATGAGATGATAATAATCGGAGTAATCATTTTCTAAAATAAACAAACTAAAGTTAAGCTAGTGGATAAAATGACTGAGGTTTAAAAGGAATAGGATCACATGCCAAAAAGACAGATGTTGTTAAGCTACAGATTGTAGCCAATTAAAAAACATGAATGAATCCAAAATAGATTGAACATCAAGTAGGGACAGAGCCTATGTTCTGGAGGTCGAGTAGGCTATAACATCTAATAAATGTCACACTGGTACATTCATCAAAGGACTGAACCTATGCTAATTGACTCAAGGAGACACTATGGCTGATACAAAAAAGGACAGGACTGAATGCAGTAGATGCAGGGATGTGATATATAGTGAATGGTGATGTTGTGAACAAAAGCAAGAATGCAGGATATGTAATATGTGAGAGAATTAGGATGTATGCATTGAGGGGTTAAATATGGGCTTAGAATTTCAAGTGTGAACATGAACATATAGTGGATGTGGACTGATACTCACATGGTATCAGTCAATTGGGTCAATTTGGAACCAAATTGGCGAGGTTAGCAACTGGCACATATAGGGAGTGGGGACAGTACAGTGCTAAAATCTAATATGAAATGGTAATACCACATGTCCAGAACAATGAATACAGGATACCTAAATGCAGTGGAGTATTAATGCAGGGCTCTATGTGCAGTGAATACAATATGTGAATGCAAGAATATGCAAAAGAAGATAAATGAATGCAAGGAAGTGCAGTGTAATAAAGTAACAGGGACTGCAATGATATGCATCATGTGATGTGCAATGAAGGCATAAACGTGAGTAGGTGTATTACTGAACCAATGCAGGGAATGCTAAGGTGTACAGGATGCTCGACTGTACAAAGTGGGGAACTTGCAGTACATGCCAAGGCTCGAATAGGCCATGGCTCATAGCCCCAAGCCCAAGATCAAACCAAAACCTATGAATGAATACTTACTTTTCACGGGTCGGCCATGGCTCATAGCCCCAAGCCCAAGATCAAACCAAAACCTATGAATGAATACAACATGAGTAGGTGTATTACTGAACCAATGCAGGGAATGCTAAGGTGTGCAGGATGCTCGACTGTACAAAGTGGGGAACTTGCAGTACATGCCAAGGCTCGAATAGGCCATGGCTCATAGCCCCAAGCCCAAGATCAAACCAAAACCTATGAATGAATAATTACTTTTCAAACCAAAACCAAAACCTATTAATAATAGTATACTTTGGAGAACCAAATCATATCCAAATTAGATCAAACCAAAACCTATGAATGAATACTTACTTTTCGTCCATGAATCATGACAAGTATATTCTCTACTTCTTTCCCTGCTACTGAATAGGAAAAATGATAGGCTTGAGGTCTTAAAAGTACAAATCAAAGTTATCAACTGCAGAAGACAGCAAATTACCTATAAACCTGTGTAACATAAATCTCCACCAAAATAGATCAGAAAATAGCACGCCTTCACCTATGCTTCAATAATACATGATAAGTTCCTGTGAAATTGCCAATCTCCACCAAAATTGTGTAAATATTACCTTACCTCAAAAGGACACAAACTACTAGTCAAAATTGATATACTTGATAGGCCACGCGATCGTACTTGATAAAGCCTCATGTAGGAAAAAAATTCACGGGTCGGCGATATAAAGTCAACCCATAATCAATGACTTCATGCACCTAAACTTTATAGCACTCTTGTCCTATAGCCACATGATGGACCAAATCTTTGAGATTTGTAGATGCAATCTCGCCAATTGCCACAACTTCTAAACCTGTTTCCCAATTCAACAATTTGCATTTTGTCCCAGTGTTAGGAGAACTTGGAATTTCTTTATTTACTTCTTCCCTCCTTGTTTCAGCTCTCTCACGATTGTCAGAACTTTCAACCCCATAGTTTGAGTTAGCCTTGCTCATCGGGTTTGAGTTTGAAGTTTGCTACATGAATGAAAAATACATTAACTATTGAACAAGTTGGTTCATAACAAAGAAAAAAGATGTGTCGAAGTAAAAAAAAACTTACAGTGTTATCATTCACAACAACCTTGTCAACAATGCTTTTAACATAAGCTTTTAATTCATTAAACTCATTTTCTAATCTACTGAATTTATCCCGATGATATTTTTGGCCATATATTTGAAGGAGTCGCACCAAAACCAAGTCCTCTTACTTTTCCTCTTCGTTCAGGGCCAATTACTTTTGAAACTGCATCTTCTTGAAGAGAACTTTTTTCTAATGGTGTCGCTGACTTATGAATATCTTCTACTTCATCCTAATAACAAATAGAACAATAGATGATTTAGAACGTTATAAGTGAATAACCAAATGATAAAATAAAAAGACAAAAACAAACCAGAATTTTTTGAGCCTCTGAACTCAATGTACCAGTCTTCCTCTTATGTCCCTTGATCCAAACATCAACTCTGTGTATTGAACTAGGATTATCACTTTGTTGACGCTGCAATACATGTTTTGAGTTAACAAAAGATGAGTAAAAATTAATAAGGCGGACAAAGATGAGTTACCATTTCTTCCTCTAGACGAGCATATCCCTTACGGCTCGTTGTATGCAACAAAATTTGACTTTTCCTCATCTTCTTAAACTTTTTACTTGTTTCCTGTATTATATTTGAAATCTATGTGTTAATAATAATTATTAAGAACAAAACATATAATGAAACCAACAATACTTACCTTAAATTCGGGAGCACTTCTCTTCATTACAAAAGCCTTCCAATCTTTAAAGAAGTGTACATTGTCAGGTTTCATGAGGGCTATTGCTCGTGGTAGACCTACAACTTTTGCTTGCTCTATCACACCTTTCATCAAATTAGATTTATGATCACGCCAATATCTTCCTAACTTTTGGAATACATATGTCTTGTGGCAGCCATCAAGTATGAATTTTGCTATAAGAAAAAGATAGCCAACAATAAAAATATAAGTACATAACTACATCTCAAAAACACATAATTATGACATAGAAAAATATTACCGTGACGCTCTCCCATATTTGATGTTTAAAATCATCAGAAAGATCTGTCCATTTATCCATTGTCACTGAACTAATCTCTTGCTGTCGAGCCTAGAAAACTAGCAAATTCAGCTGCAGTATCTCCAATTGGTTGACCCTTGTCATTGAAATCGACCGGAATAGGATTTTTTCTCATACGAATATGATCCATTCTTGATTTACCCTAGTTTTCTTCTTCTCAGGTACAGTAGAACTTGACTGATTTTGGTCATTTGGTATATTATGTGCCATGTTAGATGGAGAGTTAGAGTCTCCATTTGATATTCTTACACATTCATTTCCTCTTTGCATGGAAACCGATATGGAAGCTAAACGTTGTTTCTCTCCTCTTTTAGCACCTTTTTTGAACACTTCATATAAGAAGAAAATAATAGGAACTATAAGTTTTCACCAAGATATTATTAAAAAGGATTATAAAGACAAATGGAGCTTACCTCACCAGATCCCGACATGTTCACAAGTTTCTGAATAGACCTACAACAGCCTCTGGGTCAGATGACCTGCAGAAAACAACCAAGAAGTTAATAAATTATAGCTTGCAAAATTTTGAAAGAAACTCCAGATAACATGCTGCCATTTAACCACATTTGAATCAAGAATGTAAGGCCTTCCCTCCACTGTTTTGCTCCCTTTAACTAACAGTTATGTTTCATGCTTCTTATGCTCCCTAGAAGAAGAAATTGATATGGAAGGTTGCCTTGGTGATGAGTCATGGTAGTCCAAAATGGATCTTCCTGTAAGTATCTGTGACATTCATGAATCTTGAAACTCACTATTATTCTTTTGAAACTCACTATCTGACATACATATCAAACAGGGCAACATTCCTATAAATTGGTCCTGTTGGTGAAAGAATGCTCAGTTTTGGTCCTGTTGTGTTAGCTAAGGAATGCTAAGGAGTTAATTCTTTGCTATTGTTTCATTTATAGGATCAGTTAATTCTTTGCTATTGTGATATTGTTCTCAGTAACAAGGATTTTTATTTCATTATCAAGGCACTAATAAGGAGGATGTGACTCATATAAGTATTAGAGAAGGATGTTGAAATGAGCTGGGATGCAATGTAGCTGTTAACTACCAATAAAGCAGAAGTAATAATGATGACCAAAATATAAGACAAACAAGAAACAAGTTTCATATCATGGGTCTTTGTCAAAGCATGGCAACACAAAAACAAGTCCAACTCTGAATGTCACTGAAATGAGAATATTCATATGGATTTTTAGCAAAACAAAATGACAGAAGACCCATGCCTCATGTCACCATTGCAGATGTCAAATAGTTCTTATGCCCCACAAAAGAATGATTCAAATTCGAAAGACAAGTACACCATTATGTGAAGTAAAAATCACCAATACTGTATATGTTTTTTTATGGATTATTTTGTTTAAGGGTACCAAGTTTTTGATATAATTATTTTGGGTACTGAATTTGTCCGTTTTAGAGAATTATCGAATAAATGTATAAAAAGGGAAGAAATTTGAACCAAATTACTGATTCGAATTTACCTACAGGTACCTCGAGGCAATGACGGAGAGGGTTGGTGCTTCAATATGGTGGATCACGTATCACTGCAGATCACACTCTGTAGTGTCAATTTGTGATAACAAAATTGAGTAAAACTTAGCATAGCTAGATCATGTCAGTAACAAAGAACATTAAGAAAACATTACAAAACCTTAAGTTGAACCCAATATTTTGCACTAAACAGAAGCAAGGGAATGAGGTTTGATGCCCTATCAAAAGCCATGATAAGTACGGTCTATAATATATATCATTTAGGTTGCGATTGTTCAAACATTCTATTGGATAAACAATATGTCATAGAAGAATCCAAGAGACACTGACACAGATCATCAATCAGTTATAAACATGAGCATTATAGCAAAACATAATTAAACCCTTAAATACAAAGATCTCAGTTAAACGGACAAGTACACAAAGATACTGAATAACTGAGAAAAGATAAATATAATGGTCAATAGTGTTGAATTTATCTACAAATTAGAAAATTATATATGCTATGGAATCATCTGTTGGTGCTGAGATCAGAAAGAATGATGGAAAAAATAAATATGGTATAATCATAACTATAATGTACTCTGGACTTAAGAAAAAGAAAGACTTACAATGCAGGCCATTTGCGTCAGATTCTTCGATTGTTCCAGTAAGAATCTCACCTAGAAAGCTAAGGAATGCTCAGTTTTGGTCCTGTTGGTGAAAGAATGCTCAGGAGTTAATTCTTTGCTATTGTTTCATTTATAGGATCAGTGAAATCCTGTTGTGTTAGCTAAGGAATTGGGTTGAACAAGACAGATTTGGGCAATTTCCAGTTTTGGTCCTTTATAGAAGAAATTCTGTTGAACAGTATGTGGCCATTTGTTTCAGTTTCAGTTTCCTTTTCCATTGTTTGTGACCTTGTGAGTGCATATAGGTATGTATTAGATCAATATTCCTAAAACACTGAACATTTGCAATAAATGGAAACTATATATGATCATCTCATATGACTGAACTTATAGACTGACTCAGGTGGACTGACTAGTGCAAGAGAGTAAAAGTGACCATTTATGCATTTTCTGTTTAATCCAACAAAAAAATTCATTTTTTTGGGATAATCATAATTATGATTCGTATAAAAATAGTAATTATTTACCTCATCCGAAGTCACCTTCTCACAATCAAGCCTTACATAACCTTCACCATCAAGATTCGGATCAAGTTGTAGTACATCTAATGGTGCGCATGGCATGTACGTACTCTCTTCAGAACTTTCTAACTCGTAAAAACCTCGTGGTGGTGCTCTTAGAACAACATACCAATGGATGCATCGGTATCTCTTGAATAAAATACTTGCTTTGCTTGTGAAGCTAAAATAAACGGATCTCTTTCAAATTGACTTTGCCCTTGGTGAAGGTTAACCAATGTAAATCCCTCTTCAACTTTGACACCATTTTCTATGTTTGCCCAATCACATTGAAATAAAGGAACCTGAATATTGTAGTAGTCAAGCAAAATTATGTCTCTAATAACTCCGTAATAAGTTACACTTCCAGTGACAAGAGATGTGTCTCTTGCACTAGATCGACAAATTGTTTCTGCTTCAATTGAGACACCGCTGTTTTGTGTGCTCTTTTCTGCATCTTTTGTATGAAATCGATGACCATTGATGACATAACCTGAGAATGACATTACATCCTTTCTCGGCCCACATACTAGCCATCTTAGTGTGCTCGACATAGTGTCAACTTGGCCTGTTCTGACCTTATTTGCTAGCCATCCTATGAAAGCCTCTGTATGTCTCTTTTGTAGCAGACTTTCATTCTTCAAAAGACGCCTATCCAAATGCTTAATTTCCTCTAGATGCATTCTGATATTAAAGTATAGGTAAATGAGAACTCAGAAAGTGAAAATTTTAAGTCAAAAGAATTATTATTGGTAGAATACTTACTTAATGTACGGTTCGACTTCAGAACTGTTAAACAAAACAGTACGATGGGCTATCTCTAGCATGTCAGAGGACATACTCATTGTTTTTCCTTTAGAAATTGGTCTCCCTTCTCGGCTAGTTTTATTCTCAAGATCATCATTGCGTTTATATTGAGCTCCAATTTCAACAGCTTGCTTTATGAACCCACTACAAAAACTTGAACACTCTTCCGCAAGATATCTTTCTGCTATTCATCCTTCAGGCCTTGAACGATTTCTAACATATCCTTTTAGTACCTTCATAGATCTAATTAAAAGCAAATCTTAGAAGAGTATAGAATAATTCATAAGTTTATTATTAATTTAAAATATATATTATTACCTCTCAAATGGGTACATCCAACGAAAATGTACCCCCCCACCAATTCGAGCTTCTCGTGCAAGATGAATTGTGAGATGCACCATAACATCAAAAAAGGATGGAGGAAAAAATCTTTCTAATAAGCACAAAGTTTCTGCAACTTCAGTTTCTAGTTCCTCCAATCTGTTTTTATCGATCACTCTTTGACATAATTCATTAAAAAATGAACAAAGTCGAAATATTGCAGTTCTCGTACCCTTTGGTAGAAGTCCTCTTAATGCTACTGACAAGACTTGTTGGAGTAGAATGTGACAATCATGAGACTTGAGATTTATAATCTTGGTATCTTGCAATGACACATGATTTGAAATGTTGGAGCCGTAACCATCAGGTAATCTTAAATTTGCAATTCTTGCACAAAATAATTGCTTCTCTGACTTTGATAAATTAAAAGAGCCCGCTGCCCATCGAAATTTATTTTCAATTTCTTCAGCATGTAGTTCTTTTCTTATGCCCATTTCTTCCATATCTCTACGAGAACTTAGTCCATCCTTTGTTTTCCTCTTTATACTCAAGAGTGTACCAATGATGCTCTCACAAATGTTCTTCTCAATATGCATCACATCCAAATTGTGTCGCAATAGCAAACTCTGAAACATCATATAAAAAATTATATTCATAAATGAAAAGAAAACTTATTTTCAGAGAAAGAGATACATAAAGAGATAGGGTAATAATAGTACCTTCCAATAAGGTAACTCAAAAAAAATCGATTTCTTCTTCCAAGGCCATATTGTATCAATGTTTGGCTGTTGTTGCTTCTTCTTCCTTTTCTTCTTTTCTTTTTTTGGTTTTCCCCAATTATTGACATGGTTCTTTACCACATCAAAAACTTCTGAACCTGTTAGTGCTCTAGGCTTCCTTCTATGTTCTTTTCATTTCCATCAAACCAAGATTATTTTAATCGAAATTGATGATTGTGGGCAAGAAATCGTCTATGGTTCATATATACATGCTTCTGACAATGAGTCAGCCATCTTGAAGATGTCTCAATTCCACATATGGGACAAGCTGCTCTACCCTTTGTGGAATATCCAGATAAATTTCCATAGGCCGGAAAGTCATTTATTGTCCACATTAAAATAGCCTTCAAATTAAATATGGATTTACTGAATGAATCAAAAACATTCACACCATTGCTCCATAACTCTTTCAAATCTTCTATAAGTGGCTCCAAGTATACATCTATGTCATTTCCTAGTTGCTTAGGTCCGGGGATTAGTAACGTCAACATCAAGTTTTCCTTTGACATGCATAAGGAAGGGGGCATATTATAAGCAACCAAAATCACAGGCCAACAACTATATTGAGTACTACGATCACCGAAAGGATTAAATCCATCTGATGCAAGACCAAGCCTTAGATTACGGGGATCGGATGCAAAATCAGGCCACTTAGTATCGATCATATTCCAGGCCATTGAATCAACAGGGTGTCGCATCTTTCCATCCTGACTTTTGTGAGTGTCATGCCATCTTATTTGTTCTGCCTTTTCAGGTGATTTAAACATTCTCCTAAATCTTGAAATTACAGGAAAGTACCTCAACACCTTCGCAGGAACTCTATATTGAATCTTTTTCGTGCGCACATCAACTTTCCACCGTGAAGCCCCACATTTTGGACATGTCTCCATATGTTCTTTTTCCTTTCTAAATAAACAACAATCATTAACACAAGCATGTATCTTCTCATAGCCTAGATCAAAATCTTTAAGCATCTTCTTTACTGAATATAAAGAATCAGGAAGTTTGTTGTCTTGAGGTAAAATTTTGCCAAGCATCTCAAGAAGTTCATTAAAACCGCTGTCTGTGAGACTATGTCGAGCTTTATACTTATATAGGGCAACAACTGCAGCCATCTTTGTGTAAGTAGATCCAGCATATAAAGGAAGTTCAGCCTCCTCCACAAGATTTGCAAAATTTGCATCTCTTCTTTCATATGCAGGTTCTGTATTATTATCATTGTCATCAAAAAGATTATAATCAAAGTTTGCATCTCTAAAAATTTTATATGCTTCGGGTAGTTCTATATCTTCGTCTCTGGTTGCAGTAGAACTTTTACCATGAAAGATCCATTTATCATATAAAGGATCCATCCCAAATATGACTAAGTGCTCATAAACCATATCAAAATGGTGAAATCGATGACTTAAACATCGACAACAGGGACACTGAATTTTTTCTGGATTTCCCTTACTAGCTTGAATTGTATCAGCAAACTTGCGTGCACCATTTTGATATGCTTGTGAATCTCTACAAATAAAGACAAACCCCAAACATAATCTAATATTAATAACAAGCAACAAGTATGTTAATATTTATGGTTTTAAGGAATAAATAGTATCCTTCTAAAGTGTATCCAATCTTTGTCCATTGTGTATGACCCACCTTGTACGAATTATAACCTGTTAGCCACTGAAATAGAGAATAGTTTATATGCAAGTACTTTATTTGAAGGGAATCCACTTTGTGATACTATCAGGATGAGGATGCATTTCCATTATGCTCATGGCAATACATTTAACTTATAATTATATCATAATGATGATTTAAATAACCAAAGTTCTCTGAATTGGTTTGACATATTAATAACCAAAGTTCTCTGAAATGTATGCTCATGGCCATACATTTAGTGCCGAAATTCGAATCACCTTCTTTACCTTATTAACCAAGATTCCCAGTATTGGCTGACACCAATAGGTAGCAACCATATTGTATCAATTTTGGCATATCCTGAACCATTACCGATACCGACCAATACCAACATAAGGTCTATCTTTCCAAGTCAATTAGGCAAAGAAAAATGACAAGGAAAAGAGAGAAATTTGAGGAAAATGATGTCAATACAATGATTCAGCATGTCGAAGATTTACATGGTACAAAGTGTTGATAAGATTTCTTATTGACCCAGTGTAACCATTTCATTTGCCAAAGTTGTATATTTATAAATTCACAACACCCATTGATGTTAATACTATTCCATTCAAAGCACTATAAATAACAAATAATACATGAAATTATGCCTAAATATATGAAATATTTTTCTTGGACTGAATATTATTAGGTCAAGGATTGAACAAATGATCTCTTGGACTGAAACAAATGATATCTTGGACTGAATATTATTAGATCAAGGATTGAACTTGCAAGACAAGGACTGAACAATTGCCTTCAAAGGACTGAACCTTTGAACAAGTAGGACTTATCATATATGGGTGACTGAACTTAATGTTCAGTAGAGACTGAACTAAGGTTAGCTGGGACTGATACTTTATTACAATATGTTTGGACAGAACATGTATATTCTGGGGACATAACTAATACCAAATGGTTTAATCATAGGTTTACAAGGACTGGATTTTCAAATATGGGACTGACATTGGTATGGACTGATACATTGTGCAAAGGGACCAACAATTTGGACTGAATTAAGATGAGTGGACTGATACATTTATGTACTGTAGGCCAATGGTACTGAACACTAAAGGAACTGATCTACCAAGGGACTGAATCAAGAAGTAAAGGAAGATTGGACAATGCAACAATGTAGGTAATGTTTTACTTATAACTGTTGTTAGTCCCTTACTTTTCAAAAATCTTAATAGCTTGGATGAACAAGCTGAAAATTTATGTTAAAGCAACCGGTGGTTGGTTTCAACTGAAATATTGACTGATCAAAGGAAAAAAAAATCAAGGAAACAAACTACAATGTTATTTCTTTGCAAATATCATGCATAAATGTGCAATATTTTTTAGTCTCCTCTTAAAACTACTATTAGACATCTTCCTATAGGGCCTGAGTTTAGGTACTTACAGTTGAAGATCATGTTCCTTGAAACAATAGACTAAGAAAATTGATGTCAGGCGTTAATCCATAATAGAACAAAAGATTGCAACAGCCATAAAAAGATCAATTACAGTTACTGGAACTAGTAATATATAAAAGGCTTCTATTACTAGTAATAACATTCCATCTATCATCAAGCATACCACAGAGTATATTTTCAGGTTGCTCAATGTGCTTGGGAGTCTTTCCTGAAAAACAAAAAGATTGACAATCAATTTTACGGGAAAAAATAAAAGATAAACATTGTGAATAATTGTGAATAAATAATGCAGAAAGAAATACCAGCATTCACAGAGACAGAAAAAAAAAGAGTAATGGTTGGACAAGGATTTCTATTTGGTTGATAAAGTTTCATACCAATAAATGACAAGCAATATAGAAAAAAATATGATCATAGTCTGACAGATAAAGCTCTCAAAAGAATTGGCAGTTCTAAATTGACAGTTCAATATAGATGTATGAGATCTACTCATTAGTTTATGAGATTGCAGATTATGATTTTGTTAGCACATATTCCACATTCGCGAGTTAAAGTTTGAGGCTGGTTTTCCTTTTCTAGTTATTGTATTTTTCACCGTCAAATTTCTCAAGCTTATGTTTACGGCACTTATACAAACTTCTACCACCGTTGTTGTGACAAGCGATTCTTGCAACTTTATGAGTATTAAGGGCCTACCTTGAGATTAATGTTGACAAAATTTCATACAAGTCTAAGAATAAATGAACCTGCAAAATTTGGTTATCAAAAAACAACATAACTAATGAAGCTATATAAGCAAAATAGACCACCCAAAGGATTTCAAGAAGTGAAAATTGCTAAGGAGCATCGTACGTATCTGTTATATAAAAATAATTTTTTCTAGAGATAGTAGAACAATCTACTGGGATGATCAAACTCATCGTTGCTCAAAGCGAAATTTATGAGATCTCATAAACTAATGATCATAATCTGACAGATAAAGCTCTCAAAAGAATTGTAAAAATATCAAATCCACCCTGTTTGAAAGAAGTTACAATAGGTAAAAACCCTTACTTTTATTAACTGATTTTTAAAAGCTAAAAACCCTAAGAAGAACTATAGGTAAAAACTTCTATTAAAATCGAATCATTATGAACTGTGCATCATAAACCCTAACAAAATTTGGGAAAGAAAAACCCTAAAAAAGGGAAAATTAGGGGAACAAGAATTGTGCTTACAAATTTGCAATCCTCTCCAAACTCTTGCTATGATCTAACAAATAAAAAGGAAAATCGAAAGAGGAGGAAGAAGAAGAAGAATGGGTGCGGGTGTGGATGACGAACCAGATAGAAGAAGAGGCGCGGGTTAGGGCGCGCAGGGACCTACTGTTGTCGAGAGGGGAAGACGGAGAGGCTCGGATGAAGGAGACCGCGTAGAGAAGGGAGGAAAAGGGAAAAAAATTGGTGGGAAAGGGCTGAAAAAATTTTGTGGGGAGGGAAACATATTATGTATGCAAATAAGGGGCGGGGAACCAAGGAAAAGTGAAAAATTTCCCCCATCTTTTTTCGGTTCTACGACATTCAATGAATGCCTTATTTTGTATACCAATTAAGGCGTTCAATGCACGTCATAAATAGTTTTCAATTAGGATTTACGACATTCACCTGTATGCCTTCTTTTGTGTAGCAATTAAGGCATTTATTGTACGCCATAAATAATATTATAAAGTTTATTCTGGATAACTTTAAGGCATTCTCTTAGTTGCATGTCGTTAAAAATCATTTACAGCATACAAATTTAGGTATGCCTTAATTTTCATGTCGTAAAAGGGTAATTTTCTTATAGTGAGAGTCGTCATTTTGTTTGCAAAAACAAAAGTTGATCTTTATTTCAACAAACTTTGTAAAGAAGATTACAAGAATTCTGGGAAAGTACAACTATAGAAATCCGATCTGAATGACGATCGCTTTATCCCTTGGACGATGTGAACTTTGAAGACGTTAGCCTCTGAAGATTGCAGTAGCACTTTGGCAAGAACACCTGATCTCTGGTGATGATATCTAATCTCTGTATGTGTGTATGATCCCCTCTAGGAAGGACTTGAAACTCTATTTATAGAGTTCTGGAAATAACTACTTTTTAGTTATTCTGGACTGCGCAAGATGAATTGCGCTGCATTGGACCGCGCAGACATCAGTCTGCGCTGGCAGTTATTTAATCGTGGGCTAACTGTATTGGACACATGGCATTATTTGATTGAAATACGCATGATCGTGTATAGACGGTTACCACGTAATGAGTCATTGATGGCATGAAGGCCACGTGTACTTTGTCAGTTGATGGAGTGCGCCACTTGAATTGTGCTGGCTTCAGGTTGTGCTAGGATGGACGGCGCTGGGATGGACTGCGCTGCAGGCAGATTGCGCTGCATGTACAGCTGTCCTCGAGCGCTGTGCTACACAATAAACGAACAGTTTGCTCGTTCTCTATGCTGTCAGCTATCAGAAGATCTGATTCTCTGTCAGGTAATGATGACGATGCCACGTCAGCATGCGCACTTGGATGAGTGCGCACTTCAGCCTGCACAATCGAATTGTTGCACAATCTGTCTTCTGCGCAGTTCATTTGAAGGATGTATAATTTAATTTTGATGACTTTGTTGATGGGTGCAACTTGATTTTTAGGACCTACACTCACAATCTGGAATGAACGAAACTTGAAAATAAGGAAGTTTGATAGATCAAAACCCATAAAATCCAAAAATGGCAATTTCTAGATCTACTAAAAATGAAACTTCAAAATGTAAAATGCCAAGTTCTAAACTATCTTAGCATCACGAGAGGAAGATAAATAAACCATAAAAATATGGGTTCTCATGTGGAGCAAGATGTACTTGCCTAAGCTCTTGGTAGGTGGAGAGAGTTATGAGGAAGAAGAAGAGTAATGAGAATAAGAAGTAATAAAGAGAGAGAAAGGGGTTGGGACTTTAAATGGAATGATGGTAGGTAGGGGGTTGGTCGGGTTCATGATGAATCACCAAAATCCGAAAATAAACCAACCCAAGCCGAACCTAAGAGCAAAGTAAAAGCAGAAAATAAAATACAGAAAAATAATTAGCGTGAAATTAAAGGAATTAAATACAGAACAAATATATTACATTTATTACATAAATACATTCAAGCAGTACACGTATTAAAATACGCATTCTGGGAACGGGGAGTGACATCTCTACCCTCCTTAGAAAATTCCGTCCTCGGAATTTCAAATCCAAGTAGGATAGAAACATCGAAGCTAAACTAATTCAAGTACAAGCAATTTTAGCAAGCAAGCAGTCATTTTATAATATCAATAGCAAGTAATATATCTATGTTTACCAATCTACGACATCAAGCAATTTCTACTCATAGGGTGACAAGCATGAGGAATCAAGACAACCAAGGTACACGGAAAGAAATATACCTTGTGAGTCAAATTGGTGCGGATACCGTGATCGGATATCATCCTCACGTTCCCACGTTGACTCTCCTAAGGAGTGATGACCCCAAGCAACATGGACAAGGCTAATTGTTCGGTTCTTGAGTATCTTCTCCCTTCGGTCCAAAATGGACACCTGTTATTCCTCATAAGACAGGTTGGTACCAACAACCAGCTCGGAATGATCGAGGATATGGCTTGGGTCCGATACATACCTACGCAACTAAGATACATGAAACTCATCATGCACCTCTCGTAACGAAGGTGGAAGGGATAAACGATAAGCAACATCGCCTACCCTATCATGGATAGCAAATGGGCAAACGTATCGCGGACTCAACTTCCCGTGAACGCCAAATCTAATGACCCCACGAGTAGGTGAGATCCGCAAGAACACGTGGTCCCCAACAGAAAATTCTAGCGGCCTACGATGCTGGTCCGCCCAATGTCGATGTCGATCTTGCGTAACTCGAAGTCGCTCCCTAATCCCCTTAACCACTTCAACCGTCCGAATAATCATCTCTGGGCCTAACATCTTCCTCTCCCCGATATCATCCCATGCCAATGGCGACCTACACTTCTTACCATATAGTGCTTCGAATGACGCCATCTGGATACTGGCTTGATAACTGTTGTTGTACGAGAATTCGACTAAGTGCAGGTGACTCTCCCAAGACCCTCTAAAATCTAGGGTGCAAGCTCATAACATATCTTCTAAAGTCTAAATTGTTCTTTCTGATTGTCCGTCCGTCTGTGGGTGGTAAGCCGTACAAAATCTTAACTTGGTTCCCAGACTATGATGTAAACTCTTCCAGAAATATGACGTAAAATGGGTATCCCTATCTGATACAATACTGACAGGGACCCCATGCTGCCTGACTATCTGCTGCATATACAACTTTGCCAACTTTTATGTAGATTCCCCTACACTAAAAGGAAGAAAATGTGCCACCTTCGTTAGCCTATCCACTATCATCGAAATAGCATCCTTACCACTTGGTGATCCCGGTAAACCGGTCACAAAGTCCATGGTGATATGTTCCCACTTCCATTCCGGGATAGGAAGTGGTTGTAATAATCCAGCTGGCCTCTGTTGTTCTGCCTTCACTTGCTGACATATTAAGCAATGAGAAACAAATCTAGCTATCTCTCTCTTCATTCCGTTCCACCAGAAGTGCTGCTCGATATCTTTGTATATTTTAGTTCCTCTATGGTGTATAGAATACTGAGAACTGTAGGCTTCTGTCATAACCTCCTGTCTGATATCTCCACTTGACACACATAGACGTGATCCAAATCTAAGTGTACCATCTTCGTGAATTTTTATCTCCTTCTTGAGTCCTGACTCACATTCTGTCCTAAGTTTCTGAATCCTTGGGTCCCGTGCCTGAGTTGCCTTGATCCTGTCTACCAAGTCGGATTGAACTCGTAGACTTGCCAGAATTCCTACATCACTAGAAAGTATAACCTCGATGCCCATCTCCTGAATATCTTCTAAAATATGTTTTTGTGATGTCAACATAAATGCATCGCCTCTCCTGCTAAGAGCATCTGCTACCACGTTAGCCTTGCCTGGATGATACTGAAGCTCCACGTCGTAATCCTTGATCAACTCTAACCACCTTCTCTGCCTCATGTTTAATTCCTTCTGAGTAAAGATGTACTTCAGACTCTTATAGTCTGTGTACATGTCCACTCGATCACCGTACAAGTAATGCCTCCATAGCTTCAAAGCAAATACTACTGCTGCCAACTCCAAGTCATGAGTCAGATAATTCTTCTCGTGGTCCCGAAGTTGCCTGGATGCATACGCTATCACCTTCCCATGTTGCATTAGGACACACCCAAGCCCTTTTCCTGACGTATCACAATATACAGTAAAACCTCCGGGTCCAACCGGTAATGTAAGAATAGGTGCCATGATCAACTTCTGCTTTAAATTCTCAAATGATGCCTGACACTCTGCCGACCAAATGAATGGCACATCTTTCCGTGTCAAGCGGGTCATGGCTGCTGAAAGTCTTGCAAAGTCTAATACGAACCTTCTGTAATATCCTGCCAATCCCAAGAAACTTCGCACATCTGCTACGGTCTTAGGTATTGGCTAACTCTTTATTGCTTCTGCCTTCTTGGGATCCACTGCTACTCCAGCCCCTGATATGATGTGCCCCAAGAATGAAATACGATCCATCTAAAACTCACACTTGCTGAGCTTGGCATACAACTGGTTCTCTCTCAGAACCTGTAACGCTTTCCTGAGGTGATCTTCATGCTCTTCTTTACTAGCTGAGTATACAAGAATGTCGTCGAGAAACACAATGACAAATTGATCTAAGTACGATATAAAGATACGGTTCATCAAATCCATAAATATTGCGGGAGCATTGGTCAAACCAAACGACATTACTAAGAATTCGTAATGCCCGTACTTGGACCTGAATGCCGTCTTAGGAATATCCTCTTTCAGAACTCTCACTTGATGATACCCTGATCGAAGATCCATCGTGGAGAAAACCCTTGCTCTGCTCAACTGATCAAACAAGTCGTCGATCCTTGGTAGTGGGTACATGTTCTTTACTGTTGCCGCATTGAGCTTTCTGTAATCAATGCACAATCTTGATGACCCATCCTTCTTCCCTACAAGTACTACTGGTGCTGCCCATGGTGATTCGCTAACTTGAATGAACTTTTTCGCCTTCAGTTCCTCTATGTGCTGATACACCTTGGCCTGCTCTGAATCTGCCATTCTGTAAACTCGATCTGATATCGGTTTAGTTCCAGGTGCCAACTCTATACTAAACTCAATATCCCTAACCGGTGTAGACCTGGAAGTTCTTCGGGAAATATATCTAGAAACTCTTCAACTATCTTCGAAACTGGAACTTCTTCCATTGCCGTCACTACTCCTTATTTACGCTGGTATGTCTCTGATCTGACTAAGGTGAACCGCTTCATGCCTGGAATATTAAAAGATACACTTCCTCCACGACAATATATGGTCGCATAACTGTCTTTCAGCCAGTCCATGCCTAATATAACGTCAAAATTTCCAACAGAAAATTCTATCAACCTGGCAGGTAAGGAACGCCCGTAAACTACAACTCTACACGCTAGAATAACCCTACTAACTCCTACGAGCCCATTACCAGTGAGTATATTCAACCTCCCTGGCAATGCCTCGAATTCCATTTCTAGTCGTATCACAAATTGTGCAGATATAAATGAGTGTGATGCTCCCGAATCAAACAATGCTACTGCGGGATATGAGGCGACGAGAATGTTACCCGCCACAACATCTCCCGATGCCAATGCCTCTTCCAAGGACATATTAAATGCCTGCCCTCGACCTCCTTGTTGGTTCCCATGTTGTGGCCTAGCCTGGTGTTGTCGCTGGCCCCTGCCTTGGTGATGCTGGGGTGGTCTTTGTTGTTGCTGCTGCATCGGCGGTCCCTGCTGTCGAAACATCTGAGCTTGTGATATGAACGGGCATTATGCCAGCGGCCTCACTGCTACTGCTGGTCCTTGATACTGGCCTGCCCCTGGCATTGGCAGCACAGAGAATTGTTGTACTGGTCCTCCTGGCCTCGAACTCATGGGACAAGTGGAAATCCGATGATCTGAACTTCTACATACCAAACACTGTTCGTTCAATGCCCGACACACGCCTCTAGTGTGCCCTACTTTCCCACAATAGGTGCAGCCCACTGGGGCTTACTGGTTCTTCCTCTGTTGCTGCTGCTGTCTTGTTGGTGGTGCTGGCCCTCGCATCGCCATATCGTGAATATGAATGCCAGGGGATGGTGCTGTTATTCGGGACGCTACTTCCCCTCCTCTTTTAATCTGATTGTGAGATCTCTTCTGAACTCCAGTCCTTGCTGTGATCCTCTGGATGGTGATCTCATACCTTCGGGTTACCGTCAACACCTCATCGAAAGTCTGGTAGTTGTGCCCTTCTATCAATTGCAAGTGTTCAAGATGGAATCCTTGCTAAAATCTCATAGCCCTCTGGCTCTATGTTGCTACCATCTCTGGGGCAAACCTACTTAGTCTGCAGAACTCTGCTGCATAAGCATCCACTGTCTTGCCAGCCTGCTTGAGGTTGATAAACTTCTGTTGTAGTTCAAACTGCGCCACAACTCCATAGTACTTCGTCTTAAATCTTGCAGTAAAATCATCCCATGCTACAGGACGTCTAATGCCCACTTCTTTCGATTCCCACCAATCACGTGCGAGGTCCTGAAGTAACAGCTTCACTAGATCCACACGTTCTTCCGTCGGTACCATAGCCGCTGTCAAAATAGCCTCGATGTCCTTAAGCCGTGCATCTGCTAAAATGGTATCTTTCGTGCCCTCAAAACGACGGGGGTTGTACTTGCAAAATCTAGTTGATGCTCCTGAATCTGTCCTCACCCCTCTTTCCAAAGTCATTTGCAATCCTTGGTTGAGTAATACATTCTGCTCTTGTAGCTGAGTGTGCATGTGTTGCTGAGCCAACATCTGATGTTGCTGAGTAGCCATCATCTCCCTTATAATTTCAAAAAGGGCTGGTGTGTCTACTGCCATAGGGGTAGATGGAACTGTTGGTGGCATTGGAACCTCCGGATACTGCGGTCCAGCTGCTGTTTCTACTATCACCTCTTCTTGGATGGTCTCTTGAGGTAGTACTGGCCCTTGTTGCTGATAAACAGGGTCTCGCTGTCCATGTTGCCCTTGTTGTTGCTGTCCAGCTCTCGTAGATACAAACAAAATGCCCCTAAGAAGGGACAAGAGAACAATCAAATGATCAGACAAGAAAGATCAATGAAGTCAAAGGATACCAGAATGTCAAGCTAGGGTCGAGAGTAACGAATCATGAGATCAAGGGGAAACATGTGTGATTGAGACATCCTATAAATTAAAACACCCCACAAGTCTGAAATCAGACCTGCATGGGCCACCACTAAAACCTTGTCACGCCCCAGAACCAGAATACCGGAGAGCAGGGGAGTGACTCAGCCAGCTACGTATTACGGGTAGATGAATACCGTATAATACGATCAATGCTGTCTAAGAGACGAGGGGGTGCATACTACATGAAAGTTTCACTATGGTCACTCCACATCTATTGTCTCAATCATTTAAACAAGAAGCAATAATAGAGAATATGTAAGATAAAGTAGTAAGACGTCCTAAACGCTCAGTCAAAATGTTCTTAAGATCTGGCAGTACAAAACATAGCCAGATGGTATAGCAAGGTATACACAATCGTTATCAGCTGCAGTCTGACTTAGTTACAATTATGTAAAGGTAAGTGCAAGACAGTCCGACTAACATGTCGGTGCCAAGTGACAAAATATAAAGTAAGTAGCAAAACGAGCAGGGAAGTAAAGAACCCACTCGTGTCCTCCTGCGATCATCCCTCTAGTATTGACCATCTTGGAGGTAGAAGTAAGCTGAGTACTTGGAACTGGCTCTAAATCTGGCCATGCAAAACCAGAGAGGTTAGACCTCTAATAGCAAGTACCACGAGGAAGTACGACATGAGAACTAAACCAGTAGTAAGAGTAAGAATATGATAAATAAGTCTCCGCTTGCTACTGTGGTTCACACAACATCACGACACTTCAAACCAACTTCCCAACCAAACAAGGACAGAAGTTGACCCGTCATGTCCTGACATTCTGATCATCTCAGTTAGTGAACGAAGTAAGTACATTACACAAATAAATCAATTTAATCGACAATACAACTACTACAGCTTGCTAACTGTAAGTTCCAAGTTACCATAGAAATATGCAATAAGGGATTTCTCAGTTATTACAATGTGTAAGCAAGGCTAGTCTACCCAATAATCAGTTGTACCAGTCATGAATTAGACGAGTCCCAGCGGGACGCCCATCATCAGTATACAGTAAATAAATATAAATAGATACTGCTCCCTGCCCGTGTGGCAGATTTGCAGTATCTATGGGAACCAGCCGGCATGTCGGGGCACTAATTGTCCCAAGGATGGCTGCCATGTAAGAACTTGAGAATCCATTCTCTCCATGCAATCGTTATTTTATTTAACTTAGTAGTCCCTATGTTAATTGAAATCCCATGCCGTGGATCATGGTCATTCAGAATGAGAACTTTTGTACAAAGTACGATATGCACAACTCTACAACGATGCCCGTGCGGTTAGGATATAGGTCTTACATAGTGTAATGCAACAATCAAACCTAGCCACGGAATAATCATGCCTTGATTGTAAGGTACACATGCTGCTTTTGTAGAAAATAAGTTGAAGTCTACACGTATCTATATGCCAATGTTCGGGATCGGCTAGTCGATTGTAATGGTTCATAGTTAATATGAACGTGTCCCATTCAGTTTCAGTAAGACGACTAGCCAGTCTCTTTAGTTCCAACTAGGAATGCATGATCAATCATTTAGTCAAGGTAACAATCAATGTCAATTCGTGCCAAGGCATGAAAGTTAAACTAGTATTTAGTATGGTCGAGTCTATAACTCTCAGGGTTAAATTCCAGTCATACTGGGTATCCATAAACCAATCGGGACACAGGACACATTCCACACCACAATAAGTATTAAAATATTAGCATATCATGATTATATCGAGTTCATGTCAAAAAGGCATAAGGATATAGTAAGGGATGCCATGTACGCCCAAGGAGTACGCTCGAGGAATTATGCCAAGCCAGAAGAGTACGCCTAATAAAATACGCGTAAAGGAAATTTACGTGTGAGGGGAGTTCACGCATGAAGGAATAAAGCTTACGCGTAAAGGAACATGCTCAATAAAGGAATAAAGTTGCACGTAAAAACTCGTCTTACGCCAAGCCAGAGGAGTACGCGTGAAGAATAACGTTACATGTAAAAACTCGTACGCGTAAAGGGTTAAGGTTTACGCAAGAATCTTGTACGCGTAAAAGTCAGAGTTTACGCAAGGAACTTGTATGCTGTTACGCGTGAATCAATACGCGTAAAGGAAATGATGTTACGCATAGACTTGTACGCGTAAACAAAATAATCGTTACGCGTGAACGGGTATGCGTAAAAATAATGTTACGTGTAAAGAATACGCCAAGCCCGAGTAGACTTGCGCAATCCGAATTCACGTTGACACGAATGAACGTGGGCGTAGAGCTTGATATTACGCAGGCACGTATAACGTGTGCGTAAAGCCTGATATTACGTGAGCACGTATAAACGTGTGCGTAGAGAACCTCCGGAACTCCAATTCCATGAACTTCATTCTGAGCCAAAAATGGGAGTTTCTCAGATCGAAAGCGGTTATAACACAAATCTCAAAATCTGGAATGAACGAAACTTGAAAATAAGGAAGTTTGATAGATCAAAACCCACAAAATTCGAAAATGGCAATTTCTAGATCTACTAAAAATAAAACTTCAAAATGTAAAATGTCAGTTCTAAACTATCTTAGGATCACGAGAGGAAGATAAATGAACCATAAGAATATGGGTTCTCATGTGGAGCAAGATGTACTTGCCTAAGCTCTTGGTAGGTGGAGAGAGTTATGAGGAAGAAGAAGAGTAATGAGAATAAGAAGTAATGAAGAGAGAGAAAGGGGTTGGGGCTTTAAATGGAATGATGGTAGGTAGGGGGTTGGTCAGGTTCATGATGAACCACCAAAATTCGAAAATAAACCGACCCAAGCCGAACCTAAGAGCAAAGCAAAAGCAAAAAATAAAATACAGAAAAATAATTATCATGAAATTAAAGGAATTAAATACAGAAAAAATGCATGATAATTATTAAATAAATACATTCAAGCAGTACATGTATTAAAATATGCATTCTGGGAACGGGGAGTGACAGGTTCACTGCTACCATAGACATCTGTCGAGGGGGTCGTCGACTCATTGAGATCATCCAGGGTGCATAGCGGATTGCCGCGGTCCTGGAAACTCGCTTCCTTGGCTTGCCAGAACCTGCCGGTTAAAGGGGGGTTGAGACTGGGATGAACGTCCGCTATGAGGGTGGTAGGGTACCGCGGGGGCCCCACCCCTGTGGCCGGCTCGGATGCGAGACGAGAAGGCTGGACATCCGAAATCTGGGGTTCTGTAGGTGGAGCAGGGCGGGACTCCAAAGAATCCTCTCCAGACTGCTGGGGGCGGCCGGTGGTGAGGTGGGTGAGGTGGGGGAGGTGAGAGTCCTCGGGAGGGGGGATGATTAACTCAGAGTGGATGTTGGTTGAGCTGGGGGGTGGGGCTATGGACGCGAAGTCGATGTCGGGGTGAAGTGTGTGAGGGAAGTTATGTTGTTCAGAAGTGCAGCCGGTCTTCAGGGAATCTGGCTGGGCGTCTTCGTCGGGGGTAGACGAAGTAAGCTCACTTGAATTGTCGATGGTGCTGTCTGGAGCGATGTGTGAGAGGATTTCAAAGGCATTATTGAGGGAGATAGCAGGAGAAGGATTGAATGGGACGATGGCGGAGCTATGTTGACGTGTCGGACCGTCAATTAGAAGGGTAGTATTAGAAGGCTGAGCCTGATTTACATTGTCTAGGGCGCGTTGCGCTGGTGGAACGGTAGGGTTGCGCGTGCTAGACTTCTTTAACTCCGGGTGGGCACGAAAGCAATACTGCAATAGGTGACCGCTCATCTGGCAGTGTTTACAAAAGATGATGTTGCTGTCATAGACCAGCGGTTGGCGGTGTGTTTGATCTTTGAGTTTGATCTTTGAGCTCGATCTCTATGAGTTTGGGAGGGTCATTCGCGAGATCTAGCTCCATGCATATTTTCGTATAGTTATATTTAGAGAGGTTGCGTGTTTCTTGTCACGCCCCGATTCGGGGAATCGCTCGCTTTGCTTCGATTCACGCCGAATCGATCGTCCTCGCTAAGGCGTGATGCCGTACAAGTCTGGAGTTGCACTTGTACAAGGCTAGAACATACACATTCATATCATTTGAAACATTGAAAATTAAGCCACAGTTGCGGAAACATTGGAATACAACATAGGAAGAAGAAATACTCATTTTATTCATAATTGTAGTCAGAATACAACTTTTCTCGATAATATTTGAAATGCCATTTCGGCTACATTGATTCATGAAAAGAAGTACAACTGATAGGCTGCCATGAAATAATTTCCCGTTCCATACATCATGCCCCTTTAGTACTTTGAAATATAAGCAGCTATCTTTGAAATCTCCGCAATACTTTGTGCGTCTTTAGGGAAAAACAACTTGAAAGGAAACAGCAGTTCAGAAAGCTTTAGTTCGGACGCGCGCCTGAGCCTTCTCCAGTACCTGTGGAGGAGGGGTCAGCACATTATAACAATGCGCTGGTGAGCCCCGTTGGCCCACTCAGCTAAACCAACATTTGATTAATGACAAGCATTTTAAAGATATGAACTTATTAGGGACAGGCAACATTCAGAGTAATTCACAATAAATGCAACATGGAATAAACCATATTTACTTTACCATTGGCCGAATCCAGCTTTCCTGCATAAGATACAGGATAATAATAATATACTTACCGCCCTTGCATAAAATAATCATTAGCATGCATCCTGACTACATGGCCACTGGCGTTGTTAAACCATTTGGACATCTCTTTGCCTTATAGGACTTCAAGGTAATGCAATGACTCCAAAGTAGGTAGCTAGCCCCTAAGGATGCCTCACAATACCCGTGCTCCCATTAGCACGCCAATGCTTCCTCCTAGGCCGAATCGGTCCCGGCGCCCCAGTACCGATTCGAGGAAACACACCACCAAACCTTGTGCACAAGTTGTCCATGACCATGCGAATGCGTGATCGACTCGATAAGCAAACAGTGCATGGTAGTTTTGAAAGTAAATAGACAACTTGTTCATTTCGCAGCATTTCATCATCATTCTAGGTATCAATTCAATCTCAATTCAATGTTCAGTGGACAAGCATAATCTCAATTGTTGTTAACAGTGTAATCGATTCATTTCAATGTTCAATGTTCAATCTCTAGCTTCTTAGTGGTATTGACTTGTGGCATTTAGCAACTTGATATCGATCAACGGATGTTGCAAGACAATTATTTAGTTGGCATGAAGGAATAGCGAGAGGGACAATACCACCACAGAGATCCACACTCACCAAATTAGAGAATCGCCGAGAGAGAGAGGAACACTTGCACGCTTAGCCTTCCGTCACGCGTCAGTCTGCATTGGCACCAAAAGTTTGGTTAATAATCCATCTCGTTGTGTTCTCTTCTCTCAGAATTCTCAAGAATGAATGCTATGCAAATCGATGAAAACGGGCAAGAATCAAATCATCGAAAATCATTCAAAAAAGCATCCATCAAAACCAAGCAGCAAAACCAGCAGCAAAACATCCAGAGAAAACTCTTGGACGCATTTCAAGAGAAACCAATCCATTAGTTGGAAAGGTTCTTATGCACTTGTCCGTGATCGATTCGGTGCCGACGGTAAGTTTCCCCAATACTCGGTTCCGACCGAGTTAGCCAAGCCACAAGCCTTACATAGTGAACCGCTAGGAGCGGGACACTACATAATATACCACTAAGAAAAAGTTTCGTCCTCGAAACTTAAAGCAAAAGTCCTACCTCAAAATTATCAAACAGCGATGGGTATTTCACCCGCATCTCTTTCTCTAATTCCCATGTCGACTCCTCGACAGCATGGTTCCGCCACAACACGTTGACCAGGGATACTGTCCGATTCCGCAAAACTTTCTCTTTCCTGTCCAAAATTTGGACAGGCTCTTCAGTGTAGGATAGGTCAGCGCTCAGCTGCAGCTGGTCGAAGTTCACTACGTGACTTGGATCATGCACGTACTTCCAAAGTTGAGATACATGGAAGATATCGTGCACATCAGCCAGAGCCGGAGGTAGTGCAAGTCGATAAGCCACTGAGGCTACCTTCTCCAAAATCTCGAATGGTCCGACGAATCTCGGGCTTAGCTTTCCTTTCATCCCAAACCGTATCACACCTCGCATGGGCGTGACCTTCAAGAAGACATGATCGCCTGCTGTGAATTCCAAAGGTCGTCGATGAACATCCGCATAACTCTTTTGTCGACTTTGAGCAACTCTAAGTCTTTCTCGAATTAAGCGAACCCTCTCGACGGCCTGTTCCACAAGTTCTGGTCCGAGCACTTGCCGTTCACCGACTTCATCCCAGCATATCGGTGATCGATATTTCCGTCCATATAAGGCTTCGTACGGGGCCATTTGGATACTTGCCTGATAACTGTTGTTATAGGCAAATTCTGCTAATGCGAGATGTGCGTCCCAATTTGTCTTCGAATCGAGCACGCATAATCTCAACATATCTTCAAGAATCTGGTTTACTCTCTCTGTCTGACCATCAGTCTGCGGATGGTAAGCCGTACCGAAGTTTAACTTTGTGCCCATAGCCGAGTGCAGACTTATCCAAAATCGCGACAAGAATCTTCCGTCTCTATCCGATACTATAGAAGCTGGCACCCCATGTAATCGAACAATTTCATTTATGTAAATCTGAGCCAACCGTTCTACTCCCCATGTAACTTTTATTGGAATGAAATGTGCCGACTTGGTTAATCTATCCACGATAACCCAAATCGCATCATTTCCCTTCTGAGTGCTTGGCAAGCCGACTATAAAATCCATACAGATATTATCCCACTTCCACAGTGGAATAGCCAAATTTTGTAATTCTCCGCCTGGCCGTTGGTGTTCGGCCTTCACACGCTGACAATCCATGCATTGTGACACAAATAGCGCCACATCCTTCTTCATACCATGCCACCAAAAGGTTGAGCGTAGATCTTTATACATTTTCGTGCCTCCCGGATGCAAGGAATACTTTGCGAAATGAGCCTCGGTCAGTATTTCCTTCCTGATATTCTCGTCCTTAGGGACGCACAATCTTCCCTTGACACGAATAGTGTCATCTTCAACGGTAAAGTCTGACGCCTTTCCTGCTAGAATCAACTCGCGTATCTTCTGCAGAAACGGGTCATCCTTCTGAGCAATCTTAATCCTTCCCTGGAGACTCGGCTCAAGCTACAATTGAGCCAACTGTACATTCTGCGGACGGATTCTGAACTCGATGCCCATCTCTTCAAGATCTCGTAGTACCTCTTTTGCTATTGTTAGGGATCCAACAATTTTCCGACTCAAGGCATCAGCTACCACGTTCCCTTTACCCGGCGTGTAAGAGATTGTCAAGTCATAATCTTTGATCAATTCTAACCAACGCCGCTGCCTTAAATTCAATTCCTTTTGTGTGAATATGTATTTCAGGCTTTTGTGATCCGTGAAGATCTCGCAGGACACACCATAGAGATAGTGTCGCCACAATTTCAACGCGAACACAATCGCCGCCAGTTCCAAATCATGTGTTGGGTAATTCTTCTCATGCTGCTTGAGCTGTCGCGATGCATAAGATATTGTCTTCCCACGTTGCATGAGAACACATCCCAAACCAAGTCCCGACGCGTCACTGTAGATCTGAAATCCTTCGGAGCCTTCCGGAAGTGCTAAAATTGGAGCCGTGACGAGCCGCTGCTTGAGTTCTTGGAAACTACTCTCACAGTCGTCCGTCCACTTAAATACTACTCCCTTCTGAGTCAGGCGAGTCAAAGGCGAGGCGATTCTCGAGAAGTCTTTCACAAATCTACGGTAGTACCCGGCTAAACCAAGGAAACTCCGTATTTTACTAGCTGATGCAGGCTGCTTCCAGTCCACAACTGCCTCAATCTTCTTTGGGTCGACGGCAACACCTTCTGCCGAAACAACATGTCCTAGGAACGACACGCTGTTCATCCAAAACTCGTACTTACTCAGCTTTGCATAGAGCTGGTTGTCCCGCAGCGTCTGAAGTACTTCCCTCAAGTGTTCGACATGAGTCTCCCTGTCTTTTGAGTAGATCAAGATGTCATCGATGAATACGACAACGAACTTATCTAAGAACGGTCGAAACACTCTATTCATTAAATCCATAAAGGCTGCTGGAGCATTAGTCAAGCCGAATGGCATGACCAAAAACTCATAGTGTCCGTATCTCGTACGGAATGCTGACTTAGGAACATCTTCGGGTCTGATCTTCAACTGATGGTATCCTGAACGAAGATCGATTTTTGAAAACACGGTCGCCCCTTGTAGCTGATCGAATAGATCATCTATTCTTGGCAGGGGATACTTGTTACGGATGGTTGCTTTATTCAGTTCTCTGTAATCGATGCATAGCCGCATCGTTCCATCCTTCTTCTTTACAAACAGCACTGGAGCTCCCCATGGAGATACACTTGGGCGAATGTATCCCCGGTCTAATAATTCTTGTAGCTGTACCTTTAGTTCCTTCAATTCTGCCGGAGCCATCCTGTACGGCGCCTTGGATATCGGACGAGTATTCGGAAATGTGTCAATTGTGAACTCAATTTCTCTATCTGGCGGCATCCCAGGTATCTCGTCCGGAAACACATCAGGAAACTCTGCCACAATTTCGGTCTGATTTGAGCCTACACTCTTCATTCGAGTGTCTTGGACAGAAGCGAGAAAGCCTTCACACCCTGAGTACAGCATGTGCCTTGCTGTAACTGCCGATATTACCATAGGTCCTTGGAACGCCGAGCCGCACGAGTAAGAAAACTCTATTTCTCCAGGTAGGCGAAACACAACTCTCTTATCCGTACAGTCGATCGTTGCATGACAGGCGCTGAGCCAGTCCATTCCCAATATGATATCGTACTCTTTGATGTCGAGTACAATTGCGTCCAAAGATAAAGTTTTGCCTCCAATCTTGATGTAGCCGTCCCTGCAAATTAGAGTTGCAGGCATATCTACTCCCGAAGGAGTGCTAACACACAAAGCGGTCTTTAGTTGAGTCATACAAATTTTATTTTCCGTTGCAAAATCAGAAGAGATAAAGCAATGAGTAGCACCAGAATCAAAAAGTACTCTTGCAGGTATGCCTTTGTACAGCAATATACCTGTTATAACATTCTCTGCGGTCTGGGCCTCTGCCTGAGTCAAGGCATAAACCCTTGCTTGGCCACCTTGTTGATTCGGTGCATTTCCAGTTGGAGCTGGCAAGGCTGGTGGCGCCTGGCCACGATACTGGTTGTTGTTATGTTGGCCTCGGTTCTGATTATTGTTATGCCCACGATACTGATTGTTGTTATTTCCACGAGGATACTGGTTCTCTCCCTTAGTTCTGCATTCAAATGCCTTGTGATTCATTCCCCCACATTTGTAACACCAGACGCGACAATCCTCGCGACGATGACCAATTCGATTGCACCTGTTGCAACGCAGTTCCTGATACGGTCCTTTGTTATTGCCCGTATTCGGACGCTTAGGTGCGTCACTTCTTCCTGCAGACCAAGGTCGTTTCTGATTGTTGAGTCCTTGGTTGCTCTGCGTTGTCCCACGACTATCCGGTTGATGAAATCTCTCCATTTCGAGAGCTGTCTCGTACGCCTCCCGGTAAGACGTACATTTACGACTTAGAACATCCCGATCCAGGCCCTCATTCAAGCCTTGTACAAATCTTCCTCGCTTCGCGTCGTCATTCGGTACCATGTACCCAGCGAATGCGACTCTCTTCAAAAATTCTGTCTCATAGTCACGTACTGACATACTACCTTGTCGAAGTGAAATGAACTCATTCTCTTTTTGTTGTCGGACAGCGGGTGGAATGAATTGAGTAATGAAAGCCTGTTTGAAGGCCTCCCAAGACATCTTTATATCCTGATTATTTCCGCAAAGTGCCTGTCTCTGCGAAATCCACCATTCCTGGGCCTTGAGGCGAAGTTGTACAGCGGCACACTCCACTCTCTTACTGCCCTGAATCTCTAACATTCGAAAATAGCCCTCCAGTGTGTTCAAGAAGTCCATCACCTCATCTGGCTCCTCTTTTCCATTAAAATCAGGCGGGTCGCAACTTTTAAATTCAGAGAACTTGAAGCTCGTCCTCTTCCGTGTCGGCGTCTCAGCTTTCTCTGCCGGCACTTCCACGGTCTCGGTTGTTGTGGCCTTTGCAGAAACATTAGAATCGGCCGTCAACTTGGTGACAATCTGAGTCAGACTATCAACTTGCTTTTGTTGAGCATCCAGCTGCTCCTGAAACTGATACTGAAGCTGCTCCTGAAGCGCGCGATGTTGAGCTTCGCTCTGCTTCCTTTGAGCCTCCATTTGCTTAATCAGTTTCTCAATCGGGTCCGACGATGAATTCGCCTTTGAGCTATCACCCTTAGTCATTCTACAACACAGAAATAATTCCATTAGCACTCATAAAATATTTATGGGCTTATTGTATGGAACATTATTTCATGCCAGCGCTATCGACACCATCAATCGAGAAAATTTGCATCAAGACTTCCTTTTAAAAATATTTTTGAAATTCGAGGATTCTAAACCGTGCTTTGATACCAACTTGTCACGCCCCGATTCGGGGAATCGCTCGCTTTGCTTCGATTCACGCCGAATCGATCGTCCTCGCTAAGGCGTGATGCCGTACAAGTCTGGAGTTGCACTTGTACAAGGCTAGAACATACACATTCATATCATTTGAAACATTGAAAATTAAGCCACAGTTGCGAAAACATTGGAATACAACATAGGAAGAAGAAATACTCATTTTATTCATAATTGTAGTCAGAATACAACTTTTCTCGATAATATTTGAAATGCCATTTCGGCTACATTGATTCATGAAAAGAAGTACAACTGATAGGCTGCCATGAAATAATTTCCCGTTCCATACATCATGCCCCTTTAGTACTTTGAAATATAAGCAGCTATCTTTGAAATCTCCGCAATACTTTGTGCGTCTTTAGGGAAAAACAACTTGAAAGGAAACAGCAGTTCAGAAAGCTTTAGTTCGGACGCGCGCCTGAGCCTTCTCCAGTACCTGTGGAGGAGGGGTCAGCACATTATAACAATGCGCTGGTGAGCCCCGTTGGCCCACTCAGCTAAACCAACATTTGATTAATGACAAGCATTTTAAAGATATGAACTTATTAGGGACAGGCAACATTCAGAGTAATTCACAATAAATGCAACATGGAATAAACCATGTTTACTTTACCATTGGCCGAATCCAGCTTTCCTGCATAAGATACAGGATAATAATAATATACTTACCACCCTTGCATAAAATAATCATTAGCATGCATCCTGACTACATGGCCACTGGCGTTGTTAAACCATTTGGACATCTCTTTGCCTTATAGGACTTCAAGGTAATGCAATGACTCCAAAGTAGGTAGCTAGCCCCTAAGGATGCCTCACAATACCCGTGCTCCCATTAGCACGCCAATGTTTCCTCCTAGGCCGAATCGGTCCCGGCGCCCCAGTACCGATTCGAGGAAACACACCACCAAACCTTGTGCACAAGTTGTCCATGACCATGCGAATGCGTGATCGACTCGATAAGCAAACAGTGCATGGTAGTTTTGAAAGTAAATAGACAACTTGTTCATTTTGCAGCATTTCATCATCATTCTAGGTATCAATTCAATCTCAATTCAATGTTCAGTGGACAAGCATAATCTCAATTGTTGTTAACAGTGTAATCGATTCATTTCAATGTTCAATGTTCAATCTCTAGCTTCTTAGTGGTATTGACTTGTGGCATTTAGCAACTTGATATCGATCAACGGATGTTGCAAGACAATTATTTAGTTGGCATGAAGGAATAGCGAGAGGGACAATACCACCACAGAGATCCACACTCACCAAATTAGAGAATCGCCGAGAGAGAGAGGAACACTTGCACGCTTAGCCTTCCGTCACGCGTCAGTCTGCATTGGCACCAAAAGTTTGGTTAATAATCCATCTCGTTGTGTTCTCTTCTCTCAGAATTCTCAAGAATGAATGCTATGCAAATCGATGAAAACGGGCAAGAATCAAATCATCGAAAATTATTCAAAAAAGCATCCATCAAAACCAAGCGGCAAAACCAGCAGCAAAACATCCAGAGAAAACTCTTGGACGCATTTCAAGAGAAACCAATCCATTAGTTGGAAAGGTTCTTATGCACTTGTCCGTGATCGATTCGGTGCCGACGGTAAGTTTCCCCAATACTCGGTTCCGACCGAGTTAGCCAAGCCACAAGCCTTACATAGTGAACCGCTAGGAACGGGACACTACATTTCTTCTGCGATAGCTACCAGGGTTCCGAAGGAGCTGGCTATCCATTTGAGGGCAGCTACGGAAAAATAAACCAGGGGAAGGTTGGGGAGGGTGATCCATGTGGATATGATGGTCGAGTCAACTTTGGGGTTGAAAGAGGGGGACCATTTGACGATTTTAGCGGTCTGAGTTCCGATTCTGGAAGTGCCATTGGCCTGGACTACAACATAGTCCAGTTCAGATGAAAGGTGTAGGAACATGTGCTTTGGGTCAAGCGATGTGACCTGATAGGCTGCGGAAAGACCCCACCTGGCTACCGCTTCCTCGACTATGGTGATCTTCGGACATCCGGATCCAAATTTGATAACGAACGTCTTGGAAAAGGAGGAGGATAGGGAGGAGATTTCCAGCTCGGCGAAGAGGACTCGGATGGGGTAGGCTGCAGTGTGTGGAGGGAATTCAATGTCCGGAAGTTGAGTCTCTACAGCCGGTGGGGGTAAGTGCCTCCCGCGATCTGGCGCAGGGCCTCAGCGAAAGAGGGAGCGCGAGGGGGGGCCATCGCGCTGGGATTGGTTAAGGTAGCGGAAATTCCGGGAGGGAGGTATTGGTTATATACATATAACCAAAACTCTCTTTATACCTAATATATATATATATATATATATATATATATATGCACATTGTATAGTAGCCTTCTTAATCTGTCATTGCACTTCGTCGATCAACTTGCTCGCCGCAAACGAGTATCATTCATATCGCCATTTGTTACTATTTTTTCATAATACTCACATCACCACTCCTGCAACAATTTCTTTCTTGTGTTTGTTCTTCCTTCTCCACCACCCTTTAAATTTTGTAATAAGCTCATGTCACTTGTCTGCACCTGGTAACCCCTCTGCAATGAACTCTATACAAGCCGAGCCATGTCTCCTGTGTTCAAAATATTGTCTAAGGATTCTGTCGAGCTGTGCTCACGGCAATGGCATTTTGATGCCAGGCTGAACCCAAGTCGTGAGATGTTATCATCAGTTGGCAGCTTATTATGCAGTATTCTCCATATAAGGCATGACCTTTTTGCAGGAATACAAGAGTGTCATATGTGTTTGAAATGTGACAGAATTGGATTTGGAGTTCCAGCCACCTCCCAAGCAGAAGCTACTAAAGTAACCCACCGATGTGCATCTCCACCTCCATCCTCGTGTGTCTTCAACTATGAATCTGTCCGTGAATGCTCTCCCCTGTAGTAGACGCTTCCAGACATGTGATGCGTTGGATGTAATAACAACCTCACCGGCCGAGGTGTGAGGGCAATACTTTGCCTTAAAGAATCTCGTCCAGAGACAATCATGAGTCCTAAACTTCCATCATAGCTTCATTGTGAAGGCATTCATGGCATCCTCTAGTCTCTTATTCCCAAGCCCGCCTTCCTTTTTAGTTTTAGCTATATTCTCCCAACCAAGCCACTTAAGCTTGGCTATTCCGTCAAGAACTCCCCAGAAGAAACTCGAAAAATACTTTCTAGTCGATGCAGAACCGCAATAGGGGGATTGCACGCATCTAACATGTAAACTATAATAGATGTGATGACTGATTTGAGCAGGATGAGTTTGTCGCCAGGCGAAAGGATCTTATTGTGCCAACCTTCGACTTTTGAGCGGATTTTGTTGATCAAGTCTTCATACATTCCATTATTGCGATGACCCGCCAATAAAGGACATCCTAAATAAGTGAAGGGAGGCGTACCAACAGAGAAACTAGTCTTTTTCGCCAGTTCTGTCGCCCTATCTGGAGGAGACTTCTTCAATGAATAGATAGCCATTTTTGCTTTGTTGATCTTCTGCCCGAAAGCCTCTTAATATCGTGATAGCAGGTCTTGTATCATAGTAATGGATCGCAAGTCTCCTGTTGAGAACAAAAGGACATCATCAGCATAGGACAGATGAGTGATCGGAGGGCATCCCCTCGGCAATATGAACGTAGTGAACCCTTCTGTAGATGGAAGCAAGTTCAAATTCCTGGAGAATACCTCCGTTACTAAAATGAACAAAACTGGAGATAGTGGATCTCCTTGACGAACCCCACGGAACGCTTGGAAATAACCCGTAGATTCACCATTAATAAGTGGAGAAAACCAGACATTGTTCAATAGCCACAGCACCATATCAACCCATTTATTGTGGAAGCCGAATCTACGAAGCACATTCAAAAGAAATCTTCAGTCTACTCTGTCGTAGGCCTTCATCATATCAAGCTTAATTGCAATGTCCCTCCTAGTATTTCTGATTCATTTTGGCAACTAATTCTTGAGCTAGCGGAACATTGTCTACTATTTCCCTTCTTTCTTTGGATAAATCAACTCTATTCAGGCGAGATAAGCCTAGGAAGGAGTGAAGCTAGAACCGAGCAAGATGCTTCGATATAATTTTGTTAAGCACAGAGCAAATACTAATAGGTCTATAATCAGAAAAACTGTTTGGTTGTTTCACTTTAGGAATGAGAACTAGAGAAGTGTTAGTGATGGACTCGGGGATAGAGAAACCATCCATGAATATACTCACAGCCTCTAAGATGTCGTCACCAATAATGTCCCAACATGAAACATAAAAAAAGGCTATTAAAGGCATCAGGTCCCGCAGCACTGTGCTTGTCCATTGACTTGATCGTGTCAAGCAGTTCTTCCTTGGAGGGTTCTGCGATCAACATGGCATTGTCATCTGCATCCAACAAACTGGGAATGTGAGATAGTAGCTCCTCGTCATCTCTGATCTCCCCTCTCTCATATAATATAGAATAGTATTTGATCGTATAAGCGTGTATATCCTTGCTCTCTGTCAGAACACGACCATCCTCTTTAGAAATTGAGTGTATTTGTAGTACCTTCTTCCTAGAATTCACACACCCATTGAAGTAGGAAGTGGTTTTATCCCCTTCCAAATCCTATTTTATACGGGCTTTTTGCTTCCAATACGCCTGCTCCACCCGAACACATTGTTTGCGTTTCGAAGTTGCCTTGGACAAAGACTGTCTACTAATGACGGAAGTCTTCTTCCTCGTGTTTGAGCTCTGCAGCTAGGACCGCATCTTCTGCTTGCTTCACTACTTGAAAAATATCCCCAAATGTTTTATGACTCCACTTGGAAAGGAACTCATGTATGCATCAAGCCCTAACAAAACCCTAGTAATGCCATGTCTGTGCTCCACTGAACTCCAAGACTAACGCACAATATCCTTGAACTCCTCATGCTGAGTCCAAAAATCAAGAAAATGGAACTATTTTTTACCACCTACTGATCGTGCCAATAAACGAATAAGAATAGGGGCATGGTCTGACTCTATTTTGTTAAGGTGTTCCACAGTAGATAGAGGGGCGATTTCCATCCATGCATTATCCATGAATACCCTATCAAGTCACGATCCTCTGCGACCGTCCTCCTTAGACTTCATCCATGTGTAACAACTCCCAAAGAACTAGAGCTCCGATAAAAATTTGCAAATTCTTCAGCTCGCAAGACGACATTAAAATCACCCTCTACAAGCCATGACAATTGTTGAGTAGATTGTAGCTACAACAATCTCTCCCATAGCTCCCTGTGCCCCTCTTTCGTATTGTCACCATGAACAATAGAGAACATAGCTAAAGTAGGAATCATGTGGTAGGACACTGATACTGAGAGCGCTTGGTCAAAAGAATCAGTAACAACAATGGAGCAGCCTGACCTAGCCATAATCCAAATATTTCCCCGTTCGTTTGAGAGAGCGCTCGAGAAGCCAAGTTTAAGTTGAAAGAAGTCAGTTGATCTCTAACTTTTGGTTCAATAATAGCCAAGAATACAATCTTGTGCACTCGAACAAGAGTTTTGAGTCTTTTAAGAGTCATATGATTAGAAATGCCACGTACATTCCATATTTGGATGTTAAACATTAGTGCCAGGGGTTTACCAGTGATTGTAATGCTTGCAGATGCACGAGTGACTCGTTCTGATGGTTCCACAAATTTTTTGCTCTTTTTTGGGCTGCTTTTGAGCTATCATTGCTTCATTTTGCTGAGAGCCATCCCCGACGAGCTCATCGTCTTCATTCTGCAGATGCACGCATCTGCTTGCTACCCTTTCGACTTCTTCCCCCCGTAATCGTTGGAGCCCTATCTTCGAGTGCAGATGCCCCATTGCTGGACTGTGCCCTAACGTCGATCGCTTCCCGTTCGACTTTATCTGCCCAACTTAGTGATTGGACCCTAACTTTTCTTTCCTCCAACTCAGTATCTACCGAGACTACTGCCACCACTTCCTGCGCAAGAGTCCTTGGTACATTTTGATCAGTCTCCGAAAGGACTCATGCTGCCACTTCTAAATCTGGTTCCTTCTGCACTTCCGTAGGCTTGCTTGGCTCCATGGGTTCCACTATCCCCTCCTGAACAACCACCACAGTCCCATTCGTCTCCGAAGCAATGTCCAACTGGTTAATACTCGTTAGGTTGGGTATATTCTTTTGATTCACGTTCCCTTTCCCGGGGTAGATTCTCCAGACATATTTAAGAGAGCTTGGGATGTGCCAGCATCAATGGAATTAATGTTACCAATTATGATGCTCTGTTCCTTGTCTTTCCGCTGTAGTATTTCAGTGACTACTGGGACAATGCTTGGCTGATGCGTGTTCGCATCTGTCTTCATGTCTTGTTGACTTGCCCTTTCTTTCTCTTCGTGTGCGAAAGCCTTCCCTTTATTCTTTAGTTTGCAGGAGTCTAGAGCATGACCTTGATGGTGGCAGTGGGTACAGTACAATGGGGTGTTTTCATACTCCAAGTTTTGCCAAAAACTCCTTTCCCGAGATAAGTTTATTCTGATTCTTTTCTGAATAGGCTTGCATGCATCTATCGCCACAAAATTGTAGCCATACTAGGGCGAGATAGCTCCAATGTTGCCCGGTCAATCTTCAGTGGGGTGCCAATGGCAGATGCTATCGCAAATAGAGCATCCTTTGCATAGAGGTGATGCGGGAGATCTGGAAAGTTAATCCATACTGGCATCAAAGATGATTCAAACATCGGGAAGAAATCAGATTCCCACTTGAAAATGTACATCGAAGCACGAGCAATGAACCATGTATCTTTGGAACGAAGCTGAAGATAGTCCTCCTCCATAGACAGACGAACAAGAATATGTTTGCAATCTATAACTCAAGCTTTTATGACCCCCTTAAATTTGAAGCCAGAGAGGGCCTTCCGAATCACGTCGATAGACAGATTGTTGTGCGAGAATTTCCCGATCAGGGCAAATTGAAGGGGGGCAGCAAGGGATGCTTAACTTCTTCCGAAAAAGTAATCGCAGGCATTCCTTTGAATGATGTTATATATGGATCTTGCGGTGAGTCGAGGGGCTTCTTCAGCCAACCGGAGACAGCTTTCGCAAAAGATTTGGTCGCCATCCTAGCAGGGACGCCGGCCCAGCCAGAGGCCAAGCCGGAGTCGGCGAAGAAAGCAAGATCTAGCAGAAGTCACGGGCGCGACGCTCTCGGGTAGCGTGAGCATCCATATATATATATATATATATATATATATATATATATATATATATATATATATATATATATATATATATATACCCTAAATATATATATATATATATATAAATACACTACCAAAATGTCATTTTAGTGATGACCAAAATCGTCGCTAAAATGTTAAAATACGTCGCTAATCTATATTAGCGAGGAATTTTTGATGTCGTGTATTCCACGGTCGCTAACCCACAAAATGTTGCTGGTCATCGCTGTAACGACGTTATGTAGCGACAGAAGCACGTCGCTACTATTCTTGTAGAAAATGACGTTTAGCGACCTGGCGTTGCTAATCAGCGATGTTGGCTACCGTTGCTATATGTCGTCGATTATCCAGTATTTAACGACGTAGGTAGCGACGTTTAGCTATGACGATGCTGACATAGCAAACTTTGCCATGTCAGCATTTTAGCGACATTTAGCGACTATTTGCGACGTCACTGGTACAGTCTAGCGCCGTTCAGATACACGATTAGCAATGTTGCTCCTTGTCGCTAATCGTCGCAGAACATCGCTAAACTGTAAAAGCAAAATAAAAAAACAAAATCTTTTTTGTTTATTTATTTATCCAAAATCTACCTACAGTTTAAATCACAGTATATAAATAGTAGACCCGAAGCAACACTCCGTAGAATTCTCTGGGTTCGTCGACCCTTCGGTGGAACACTCAACACCGATAAAATAAGTAGACATATGAATATAAATAGTAAATTTGCACTAAAAGTAAACACAAAGGCTGTAAATAGGTTTCTATCTGATCATCCACACATACAAGTAAAGAAATAGTCCAGTAAAGAGCCAAGATGGGTCAGCGTACCAAATAATGTCACTAAATATATAAAATCAATACATAAAGACCGAAGAATGGGCCACTATACAAACATCGAAAAATAATCTCTCTAATGAAGTACTATGGTTGATTTGGAGAAGGAGGACCATCGTGCATTTGAGACAGAAGGAATGCATATTGCTCCTCTGAAAGTGTCACCCTCGACGATAGAGGAGGCAGTGGAATCGATGGAGGCGTTGTCGATGCTGGCGGACCAGAAGGAAACATATGCTCTATTGCTAGTAGTCTAGACAGACGTTATCCTCGAAGTCACCTCACTACTCTGAGCCATCTCCTTCTGTATCCTCAGGAACTGATCGCCCATGGCCACCTGCATTACCTGTAGTGGAACAATGCTACGATATTTCCTCTCGTTCATCTCCCTGATGCTGCGCTCATGGATATCAAGTCATTTAGTGATCTACGCATCGTTCGTCTACGACTGAGACCGGGGCTGCTCTATAATCCTCAGCAGCATCTCGTCCTGTAGCTCAGTAACCTGGCGACGCACGCTCTTCTCGACTCGGATTGACTCCCATAAGGGCTTCGGGAACGTATACTGGCAGAAGGGGCCCTAGATGACTGCGTCACAACAAAGGCACTGTAGGTCCCGTACCGTAGTACGTACCCCTCTGAGGACCATCAACGACGGTCATCCACAGCTCGTCAGGCAACTGAGCTGAAGAGGACTACGAGGTAGTACTAGCCCCCGTGCAGCTGCACTGGCACTCGTCCGCTTATGCAGCCTAAGATACTCATCCTAGAAAAGTATGCATCTTGATAAGCTTAAAATTTACTATCCAGTAGTCATAGTTGCTAATGTCTAAGGTACTTATTAATAACTATATGAGTATCTATTTGCATATTTTCTAAGTTATATTAAAGTTAATGAAACATAAACTAATACTTACGTAGCTCTGTGTGGCCCTCTCATCAATGAGATTTCCGTCCTTCCGATGGGTGGCCAGGAAAACGGTCACCATGTTGGCATCTTCACCCCTCTATAGTTGTTAAAAATAATTTGTTTGTTATTAAAATTAAACATTTTTCCAACTTTTATTAAAATAATATATATTCAAAATACATACCAGACGACAAAAATGTTCCGTCATAGGAATCAAGCCACCACACCACCTCCTTGCCCTCGTTCTAGTCGCCTTCTCCTTCTCTGATCTTTCCTTGTCCCCGGGATCGTCGAATGTAGCCCTCATTACATGTAATGCCTATTGTTCGTATTACGTATTTAAGAATACGTGTACGTATTTTATCTCGTATTGGCCATGGTTCATCTTGGTTTGGGTTGGCTTGGGTTGGTTCGGCTAGGCTTGATTAGCCTTGGTTCATCATGAACCAAGGGTGAACCCCCTACCTACCACAACCAACCCCATTTATTAACCTCTTCCCATTCTCTCTCCTCATTATTTCCTTTCTTCTTCATTACTCTCCACCACCAACCAAGAAAACCCTAGCCTAGGCAAGTGCAATCTTGCTTCATGAAGAAACCTACCATTTTTTGTTCTAACCTCTTCTTTGCAACTTTCTAATCCACATTAGAACTTGTCATTTTCTATTTTGAAGCTTGGATTTTTGTAGATCTAGAATTTAGTCATTTTCGGATTTTCATGATTTTGATCTATTAAATTCCCTTGTTTTCAAGTTTTGATGGTTCCATGTGGTAGAGAATTTTCTTCTACCCAATTTTGACCTTTGAAAAGTTGGATTTGGACTTGTTTTGACTAAGTTATGGACTTTGGAAGCTTAGGGTTCAACTATGGAGTTCCTGCTGTTTGGAGAAGACAGTGAGCAGTGCGCGAGCTTTTTAGCTTGCGTCACTGAGCTGTACGCGCTCTTTAGCGCAACGCAGTAGCCCCCATACGCTGCCTTTTTGGAGCGTATGTCTTGCATACGCTCACTTGGATAGCCATGAGTCGTATGGAGTCCATACGCTGCCTTTTTGGAGCGTATGTCTTGCATACGCTCACTTGGATAGCCATGAGTCGTATGGAGTCCATACGCTGCCTTTTTGGAGCGTATGTCTTGCATACGCTCACTTGGATAGCTATAAGTCGTATGGAGTCCATACGCTGCCTTTTGGAGCGTATGTCTTGCATACGCTTACTTGGATAGCCATGAGTCGTATGGAGTCCATACGCTGCCTTTTTGGAGCGTATGTCTTGCATACGCTTACTTGGATAGCCATGAGTCGTATGGAGTTCATACGCTGCCTTTTTGGAGCGTATGTCTTGCATACGCTCACTTGTGTGACAAGGGGTCGTATGGACCTCATACGCTGCCCTTTGTGAGCGTAGGCTTACCTGAGCGTAGCTTGACTTGAGCGTAGCCTGACCTGAGCGTATGACTTTTGCACTGAGCGTATGGCCTTGGCTGACTTGGTCTTATGTCAGCATGTCACTTTGGTTTTATTTTCCTTAAGCCTGGCTCTTCTATAGCCCTGAATATTGATATTTTATTAGATATTTTACGCCCATTTTATATCCTTACGCCTTTTGTCATGAACTTAATAATCATGAATTTATTTAATAGGTTTGTTAATAATAATTGAATACGGCATGGCAGGACAAGCATACCTGACATGATTATCTCGAATTGCTGTTGCGACGGCTAACGTGACATGACCTGACAAGAATGACTAACCTGGACACCGTGAATGATTGCGTTTGTACAATAAACCAGTATTGTCTTGCATCATATCTAGGATGGGATCCCTGAGTACCACGGTCAGGGATACCTACTTTAATTAACTAAGAGTAATAAACTAGAATAATTCAGTAGACATGAAGAGATTCCCAGCTACAGGCAATCCCGTTATCTGGGCGCATTAAGTGGACTTGTAGCCTACCGACGAGTAGGGCACACTTCCAGCACACAGTCATGTGGTGCATCCTTCATAAATGGACATTCGACCTGGATAACTTGGATGGTCTGCAGGGCTTGTGGCTGTTGAAATAATCTCATTGCATCTTGCTAGTAACTAGGCCTGTGATAACCCTAGCTAGTTAAAGTATCAAGCCGTACTTTTGATTGGCCGTGATTGATTGGATGAAGTTATTCCAGCTTAGTCTTATCCTGATCCTGTGCAAGATCGTGACAAGACATGATCATTGATGCTTGCCTTAACAATAACGATCGGGGGACCAGTTCTGTTCAGGCGAAGGGTTACAACCCCGGTCCTTGTTTGGTTTAAGGGTTGTAACCTGGCTCCCGGAGCAGTTCTGTGTCTTTCCTTCGGTTATTGTCTTATTTGTACCCCGTGCCATGCTTGTCATGTTCTATCTTACTTCAGCAACATGATTATCTATAATGGCCTTAACAATAAAGATCAGGAGTCCAGTTCTGTTCAGGCGAAAGATTACAACCCTGGTCCTTGTTTGGTTTAAGGATTGTAACCTGGCTCCCGGAGCAGTTCTGTGTCTTCTCTTCGTTTATTGTCTTATTACCTTATCCATAGTATTTGAGACGGATTTCCATTCAGGTGAAGGATTGCAACCCCGGTCCTTGTTTGGTTTAAGGGTTGTAGTCTGGCTACTTGAATGGTTTCCTCGTACTCTATTATTGTTGTTATTTCTGATAATTTAACTTTAATGTTCCTTACTATATGCTGGTTTTAGTTTCTAAGTGAAGCCTCCTTTGTGGCACTTGCTCTTTCTGGGGTCTGACCCAGCTGGTTTTGTGTGGCCAGATATCGGAGCAGCTCTAGAGGATCCACCGATCTTCCAGCCAGATGGTGACCACTAGACGGAACCCTGGCAACGAGTGGGTTTCTTTTTGTCCTCCCACTTATTTGTAAAAATTATTCTTTTGAGGCGTTTAGCCGGCGAGCACGTGTTAGCTCGATTGCATCTTTATTTACTGTCTGCCTACGGGCTGTAACATGATTGACAGATCCTAGGGTTGATCATGTATGACTGAACTCTTGCTAGTCATGGCATTTTGTACGACTAGCTTCATGATCATCCAATATGTAATATATGGGATGCCTTGTTATTATATATTTGGTGCTCTGACATCTTGTAATTACTATTGTTTGCTTGTGATTGAGACAATAGGCTTGTTCATGACCTTAGGAGACTTCTGGCTTGTAGTTAAACCCTCATGTATCTAGACAGCCGTGACCGTATAGTGAGATGGATTCCATTTCATATACGTAGCTGGCTATGTCTGCCCCCGCTCTCCAGTATTCTGGTTCTGGGGCGTGACATGGTTTAAGTGGTGGCCCATGCAGGTCTTATAAATCAAGATATGTGAGGGTTTACCGAATAGATGTCTCAATCAGTATTCGTCCTTGATCTCTGCTCGTATCTTCTGAATCCCTGGATTCTTGTCCTGATCATATGCTTGTATCGTTGATCTGTCCTGGTCCTTCCTTATTGTTCCCTATGTCGTCTTCTTCAGCGGCATTGTTCGTGGTCCTACTGACCAGCAAGGCGGAGCACCTCCCGCGGACCAGCAGCAACCTGGAGATCAAGCCCAGCATTCCGGAGTAGCCTCTAGAGTCGTGCCTTCTGGCGGAGAGCCACCAGTCCAGCCAGTTCAACCAGTAGAACATGATGACGGCACTTTGGTAGGACTCGTCAGGACCTTGATAGCTTCCCAAGACCGGCGTGGAGATGCCTTGTACCAGGCAGTGACGGATGCTTTGACCCGGGGTGGTCATCAGGGTAACAGTACGGCCAACAGCTTCAAGCGCCTGAACCCTCCATTCTTCGACGGCAGCGAAGATGCGATCGCCGCGGATGATTGGCTTCAGGATACCGAAGTGATTATAGAAGCAGCCAGGACTCCAGAAAATGAGAAGGTGGCCGTAGTGCGCCTGCAGTTATTAGATCTTGCCCACAGTTGGTGGGCGGCACAGGCCGAAGGATTAGTGGCACCCATTGCTTGGGCAGTATTCAGAGAGAGATTCCAGACGAAGTATTTTCATGCTGTGGCTCGGTATGACTTGCAGACGAGGTTTACCAACCTGAAGCAAGGAGGCAGAACAGTCGATGGTTATGCATCTGAGTTTTCTAGACTCAGTAGGTTTGCCCCCACCTTGGTGGCAACCGAGTTTGATAGGGCCCAGCGGTTCCAGCAGGGGCTGCATTTGGAGATTTTACTAGCAGTTGAGCAGTTTGAACACCAGACGTTCGATGCAGTATTGAGGGCGGCTAGGAGGCATGAGTACACCTCCCAGCGGATCGTGGATCGGACCGGAGGTAGGAAGCGGTCCCACAGTCAGATGCACCAATCATCAGCTCCAGTCCCGGCAGCTAGAGGTTTAACTATTGGAACTCCGAGGCGGGCGGCCTCGGTGACGTCGGTTCAGCATTCTACCCCGACGCACCCTCAGCAACAGAAGCAGAAGCAGTCTTTCGCAGTGGGATGTTCACACTGCGGGAAGCCAGGGCATGTGGTGTCAGAGTGTCGCAGAGCACAGGGATTGTGCTTGGTTTGTGGTGCCCCAGACCACAGGGTTGGGAACTGCCCGAACAGGGGGAGTTCATCAGCTTTCTCTGGTCCTTCAGTTAGAGGACCAGTGCCAGTCCAGCAGCAGCAGCAGTTGCAGTACCCGCTCCCGAGGCCATTGCTGACGCAGGCCCAGGCATTCCAGCAGCAGAGACCGCAGCAGTATGCTCAGGCCCAAGCCCTGATCCAGAGCAGGCAGAGGAATTTTCAGCAGAGGGGACCTGCCCCTAGAGGACATGGTCAAGTGCTGGCCTTGACCATGGGAGAAGAAGGAGTAACACCAGGTGAGGTAGTGGCAGGTACTATTCTCGTCAACACCTTTCCAGCTTCAGCTTTATTTGATTCTGGTGCATCGTATTCATTTATGTCTGCACGATTCGCGATACGGATAGGATTGGAGCCCGAGTCGTTATCAGTAAGGCTCAATATACTCACTGGTAACGGACTTGTGGGAGTCGATAGAGTATTTTCTTCGTATCGAATCGTAGTTAGCAGTAGAGAGTTTTCCGCTAGATTGATAGAATTCCCGTTGGCCGATTATGATGTAGTCTTAGGGATGGATTGGTTGAGGGACCAGTATGCTAGGATAGACTGTCGCATTGGCAGGGTTGTTTTTAGCATTCCAGGAGAGCCGGAGTTTTCTTTCTCTCGAGGCGAGGTTGAGCCTTCTCCTCCAGTATTGCGGATGGCAGTAGCAGCAGTTCAATTGCCCAGGATAGTGGATGAGTTCCCAGATGTTTTTCCAGAAGAGCTTCCAGGTATGCCGCCAGAGCGGGAGATTGAGTTCACCATAGACTTGATTCCCGGGACAGTCCCGGTGTCAGAGAGAGTCTACAGGATGGCGCCATCAGAGTTGGAGATCTTGTACAAGATGATTGAAGAGCTTAGAACCAAGGGATTCATTCGTGCTAATGGATCACCTTGGGGAGCCCCGATGCTTCTTATGAAAAAGAAGGATGGTACGTCCAGATTATGTGTAGATTATCGTACCTTGAACTCAGTGACAATCAAGAACAGATACCCTCTTCCGAGGATAGATGACTTGTTTGATCAACTTAAAGGGGCAGCTGTATTCTTGAAGATTGACTTGCGCTCAGGATATCATCAGATCAGAGTCAGAGAGCAGGACATCCCGAAGACAGCTTTCAGATCGAGATACGGGCATTGGGAGTTCCTTGTTATGCCATTTGGAGCAACCAATGCACCGGTAGTATTCATGGACCTCATGAATCACATTTTTATGCCTTACTTGGATCAGTTTGTGATCGTATTCCTAGACGACATTCTGGTCTACAGTAAGAATGAGGCAGAGCATGAGCAGCATCTCAGGGTTGTTCTTCAGATACTCAGGGAGCACCAGTTATATGCCAAGTTCAGTAAATGCGAGTTTTGGTTCGATCGCATTTCGTACTTGGGTCATATCATCACCAGAGGAGGAGTAGAAGTGTATCTCCAGAAGATCGTGGCCATTGAGTCATGGCCGGTGCCTAGCACAGTTGCAGAGGTTCGTAGTTTTCTTGGATTGGCCGGCTACTACCGGCGATTTGTTTCGGACTTCGCTCGGATCTCGGCGCCGCTGACCCAGTTGACCCGCAAGGATGCACAGTTTGCTTGGACAGCAGAGTGCCAGGAATCTTTTGAGAAGTTGAAGCGAGGCTTAATGACGGCTCCTATTCTCACGCTTCCTGATGGGACCGGAGGATTTTCGGTATACTGTGACGCTTCAGACAGAGGTTTAGGATGTGTTCTGATGCAGCATGGGAAGGTAATAGCTTATGCATCACGGCAACTTCGTGATCATGGGAGGAATTACCCAACCCATGACTTGGAGCTGGCAGCAGTGGTGTTTGCACTCAAGTTGTGGAGGCACTATTTGTATGGAGATAGGGTGGAGATCTTCACCGACCACAAGAGCCTAAAATATGTTTTCACCCAGAAAGATCTTAACATGCGTCAGAGGAGATGGCTGGAGCTACTTGTGGATTATGATGTCAACCTGCAGTATCATCCTGGAAAGGCCAATGTTGTTGCGGATGCATTGAGCAGGAGAGCGAGAGCTTATTTTCTAACAGTGCAACCAGAGCTGTTAGCAGATCTTCAGAAAATGGATATTGAAGTTGTTCTCCCTTCCAGTGTGGCCTTGATGGCCAGTATGCAAGTTCAGTCCACTATAGTAGAGAGGATCCGGATGGCGCAGTCGGCAGATTCTAAGCTTCAGCGACTCAGAGCAGAGTGTTAGGCGGGACGAAGACCAGAGTTATGCGTTCACGAGGATGGTACACTTCGACATGGTAAGCGTCTTTGTGTACCCAGCGGAGATATCCGGCAGGAGGTCATGGCAGAAGCTCATAGTTCGCAGTATTCCATCCATTCGGGTAGTACGAAGATGTACCGTGATATCCGACAGCATTTCTGGTGGAATGGCATGAAGCGAGAGATAGCTCGGTTTGTCTCTCGGTGTTTGGTTTGCCAACAAGTTAAAGCTGAACATCAGAGACCGGCAGGACTGCTTCAACCCTTGCCGATTCCAGAGTGGAAGTGGGAGCATGTGACCATGGATTTCGTGACTGGATTACCTAGATCCCCAGCTGGTAGAGATGCTATTTGGGTTATAGTTGACCGGCTCACGAAAGTGGCTCACTTTCTTCCATTCAGAGTTGGTCAGTCGACGGCTCAGCTAACGGCGATGTATCTTAGACAGATTGTCAGATTGCACGGTGTGCCAGTTAGCATCACCTCGGACCGAGATTTCAGATTTATATCGCACTTTTGGCGTAGCCTGCAGGCGAGTTTAGGGACTCATCTCCAGTTCAGTTCAGCATATCATCCGCAGACAGATGGTCAGTCAGAGCGCACGATCCAAACTCTTGAAGACATGTTGCGGTCTTGCACACTTGACTTCAGTGGTTCATGGGAAGATCACTTGCACCTGGTGGAATTTTCGTACAACAATAGTTTCCAGGCCAGTATCCAGATGGCCCCGTTCGAGGCGCTGTATGGCAGGAAGTGCAGATCCCCGCTATCCTGGGATGATGTTGGAGAAAGACAGATGCTTGGTCCAGAATTGATTGCTCAGACCATTGAAGTGGTCAGAAGGGTCAGAGATCATCTTCGAGTTGCCCAAGATCGCCAGCGTCATTGGACCGATTCTCATCGGCGCCCTCTGGAGTTTTCGGTCGGCGATCATGTATTCCTGAGGATTTTGTCCAACCGTGGCGTCATTCGTTTCGGCGTACGGGGAAAGCTTAGTCCTAGGTATATAGGGCCGTTCGATATCCTAGAGCGAGTAGAAGATGTATCCTATCGTCTCACTCTTCCGCCGTCGCTAAGCGAGGTGCATGACGTGTTTCATGTATCCCAATTACGACGGTATATCCCGGACCCGAGCCACATCCTGGATCATTCGGAATTGGTTGTTGGTACCAACCTTTCGTATGAGGAGAGGCCCGTGTCTATATTGGACCGGAGAGAGAAGATCCTCAAGAACAAGACTATCAAGTTAGTTCGAGTTGCTTGGGGTCATCACTCTTTGGGGGAGTCAACGTGGGAGCGTGAGGAAGATATCCGATCACGGTATCCCGACTTGTTTGACTCATGAGGTATAATGTCTTCCTTATGCCTCATGTCTTCGATTCCTTGCTTGAATGAGTGATTGCTTGCCAAGTTATAGTTTGCATGTAATTAGTATAGCTTGTTCTAGTCTCTCTAACATCTTAATTAAATTTCGAGGACGGAATTCTTTTAAGGTGGGTACAGTTGTAATGCTTGTTGTTCGTATTACATATTTAAGAATACGTGTACGTATTTTATCTCGTATTGGCCATGGTTCATCTTGGTTTGGGTTGGCTTGGGTTGGTTCGGCTAGGCTTGATTAGCCTTGGTTCATCATGAACCAAGGGTGAACCCCCTACCTACCACAACCAACCCCATTTATTAACCTCTTCCCATTCTCTCTCCTCATTATTTCCTTTCTTCTTCATTACTCTCCACCACCAACCAAGAAAACCCTAGCCTAGGCAAGTGCAAACTTGCTTCATGAAGAAACCTACCATTTTTTGTTCTAACCTCTTCTTTGCAACTTTCTAATCCACATTAGAACTTGTCATTTTCTATTTTGAAGCTTGGATTTTTGTAGATCTAGAATTTAGTCATTTTCGGATTTTCATGGTTTTGATCTATTAAATTCCCTTATTTTCAAGTTTTGATGGTTCCATGTGGTAGAGAATTTTCTTCTACCCAATTTTGACCTTTGGAAAGTTGAATTTGGACTTGTTTTGACCAAGTTATGGACTTTGGAAGCTTAGGGTTCAACCATAGAGTTCCTGCTGTTTGGAGAAGACAGTGAGCAGTGCGTGAGCTTTTTAGCTTGCGTCACTGAGCTGTGCGCGCTCTTTAGCGCAGCAAAGTAGCCCCCATACGCTGCCTTTTTGGAGCGTATGTCTTGCATACGCTCACTTGGATAGCCATAAGTCGTATGGAGTCCATACGCTGCCTTTTTAGAGCGTATGTCTTGCATACGCTCACTTGGATAGCCATGAGTCGTATGGAGTCCATACGCTGCCTTTTTGAGCGTATGTCTTGCATACGCTCACTTGGATAGCCATGAGTCGTATGGAGTCCATACGCTGCCTTTTTGGAGCGTATGTCTTGCATACGCTTACTTGGATAGCCATGAGTCGTATGGAGTTCATACGCTGCCTTTTTGGAGCGTATGTCTTGCATACGCTCACTTGTGTGACAAGGGGTCGTATGGACCTCATACGCTGCCCTTTGTGAGCGTAGGCTTACCTGAGCGTAGCTTGACTTGAGCGTTGCCTGACCTGAGCGTATGACTTTTGCACTGAGCGTATGGCCTTGGCTGACTTGGTCTTATGTCAACATGTCACTTTGGTTTTATTTTCCTTAAGCCTGGCTCTTCTATAGCCCTGAATATTGATATTTTATTAGATATTTTACGCCCATTTTATATCCTTACGTCTTTTGTCATGAACTTGATAATCATGAATTTATTTAGTAGGTTTGTTAATAATAATCGAACACGGCATGGCAGGACAAGCATACCTGACATGATTATCTCGAATTGCTGTTGCGACGGCTAACGTGACATGACCTGACAAGAATGACTAACCTGGACACCGTGGATGATTGCGTTTGTACAATAACCCAGTATTGTCTTGCATCATATCTAGGATAGAATCCCTGAGTACCACGGTCAGGGATACCTACTTTAATTAACTAAGAGTAATAAACTAGAATAATTCAGTAGACATGAAGAGATTCCCAGCTACAGGCAATCCCGTTATCTGGGCGCATTAAGTGGACTTGTAGCCTACCGACGAGTAGGGCACACTTCCAGCACACAGTCATGTGGTGTATCCTTCATAAATGGACATTCGACCTGGATAACTTGGATGGTCTGCAGGGCTTGTGGCTGTTGAAATAATCTCATTGCATCTTGCTAGTAACTAGGCCTGTGATAACCCTAGCTAGTTAAAGTATCAAGCCGTACTTTTGATTGGCCGTGATTGATTGGATGAAGTTATTCCAGCTTAGTCTTATCCTGATCCTGTGCAAGATCGTGACAAGACACGATTATTGATGCTTGCCTTAACAATAACGATCGGGGGACCAGTTCTGTTCAGGCGAAGGGTTACAACCCCGGTCCTTGTTTGGTTTAAGGGTTGTAACCTGGCTCCCGGAGCAGTTCTGTGTCTTCCCTTCGGTTATTGTCTTATTTGTACCCCGTGCCATGCTTGTCATGTTCTATCTTACTTCAGCAACATGATTATCTATAATGGCCTTAACAATAAAGATCAGGAGTCCAGTTCTGTTCAGGCGAAGGGTTACAACCCCGGTCCTTGTTTGGTTTAAGGGTTGTAACCTGGCTCCCGGAGCAGTTCTGTGTCTTCTCTTCGTTTATTGTCTTATTACCTTATCCATAGTATTTAAGACGGATTTCTATTCAGGTGAAGGATTGCAACCCCGGTCCTTGTTTGGTTTAAGGGTTGTAGTCTGGCTACTTGAATGGTTTCCTCGTACTCTATTATTGTTGTTATTTCTGATAATTTAACTTTAATGTTCCTTACTATATGCTGGTTTTAGTTTCTAAGTGAAGCCTCCTTTGTGGCACTTGCTCTTTCTGGGGTCTGACCCAGCTGGTTTTGTGTGGCCAGATATCGGAGCAGCTCCAGAGGATCCACCGATCTTCCAGCCAGATGGTGACCACTAGACGGAACCCTGGCAACGAGTGGGTTTCTTTTTGTCCTCCCACTTATTTGTAAAAATTATTCTTTTGAGGCGTTTAGCCGGCGAGCACGTGTTAGCTCGATTGCATCTTTATTTACTGTCTGCCTACGGGCTGTAACATGATTGACAGATCCTAGGGTTGATCATGTATGACTGAACTCTTGCTAGTCATGGCATTTTGTACGACTAGCTTCATGATCATCCAATATGTAATGTATGGGACGCCTTGCTATTATATATTTGGTGCTCTGACATCTTGTAATTACTATTGTTTGCTTGTGATTGAGACAATAGGCTTGTTCATGACCTTAGGAGACTTCTGGCTTGTAGTTAAACCCTCATGTATCTAGACAGCCGTGACCGTATAATGAGATGGATTCCATTTCATATACGTAGCTGGCTATGTCTGCCCCCACTCTCCAATATTCTGGTTCTGGGGTGTGACATTACAGTACATTGCTTGGGTGTGATCCAACCTTCGATCGATTTTCCAAAGCACTGACGAGTCTTCTGGTCGTTGATCGCATCACGGATCAACTTGGCAGCAACGATAGAAAATTACTTCTCGATCTGCTCAGCCCGGTGTGGTGGATAAAATATGTTTTCTACAAGAAATAAAATAGTAAGTTATATAATATGCATAAAATATCATTAATATTAAAAGCAACACTTTAATTACCTTGAAGTGGGCAAACTAGAATGCCTTCCTCTCGTCCAAGGCATCCGAGTAGTTGATCTAAGAGCCACCATAGTTGGACCTCAGAAATAGCCCCCGTGCCCACTGTACCGACGGGAGACGATATCTTTACAACGATAATTATATTCATGAATATATAGATATATGTATAAAGTAATGTTAACTAATTGACTTATTTTGTAGGCCCGTTGGACCAAATCTCCATCCTCGTCTCGTCTAGAGGCACACATGGAGGATCGCTCTAATACGGAGATGGAGTAGGGTCGACCTTATTCAACTGCTTCTCTGTCTCTATAGTATCGTCAGCTGGAGGAACGCTGGACGGGGGAGTAGTCTCATGTCTGGAACTGCCCATCCCTGGTTTATTACCACGCACCGTCGATGCAGTCGGAGATGTGACTGGTCGGTATACTGAAGTACTCAGAGACGAGGGTGGGTCCGATACCATCATCCTATAACGGATGAGCACTCCGTCCACCGGTAGAGCCTCTACCTAGACGGGGTGTTCCTTTACCTCGGGGCTGACCGAGGTATGATTCTCTTTGTCCTACCATACATAATAATAACATATCATAAAAAAAATAGACAGATACAAGAAATATAATACATATTCTAAACCAAATATGCATGCATTTAAGAAATCACAATTTATAAAAATTATACCCAAAGCAACCCTTCTTTGAATTTCTAGATAATAACCAAGTCTAAATAATAACATCCAGAAACATCCAAGTCTAGATAATAACCAAAAAGTCTAGTACATAAATAAGACAACTGCATCCATGAAATGTAACACCCCAGTCCCAAAATACTTAGGACTAAGTACGTAGACATGCCAGCTGTATACATACGAAGTATGCTCCAATATATGGAATCCTCGTATGTATACATAAGCTGTAAATGTAGTGAAACCAAGGCTAACTAATCTCATCCACAAAATGAAAGAATATAAGATATCATATAATCAACTATAAAAAGTCTTTGTACAATATATTGGACGGAGACAAATCCAATACCAACAAGTAAGGAAAGAAATACATAAAAAATGAAATAATTTGTCGAGAGTAGCAAGAAAAGATCCAAGACACGTCATCTTCGAAGGGAATGAGAAGATCACGACCTCGGCTAGAATACTCACGGAAGACAAGAACACACACCTGGAGAGATAACCAGGTCCTCAAATGGACGTAACAAGATACATAATATCATGTCATATAAACTGAATAAATACTGCTCAATAATAATAAGTAAGATCAGATCATAACATGGTCCAATAACTCATCATTTGGATTAGCGTACCATCCCCCTAACCAAACAAGGATAGGAGATGGCACACTAACCCACGATGAAGTATCTTCCCAAGTCAAGAATCCAATATGGTATGCGGACCCCAACAAGGTTCAATACCTTCTCATCGGAGTAGTAAGCCACACCTACAACCAAACAAGGACAAGATGTGGCGAACTAATCTGCGACAAGTTATTGTTCTAAGCCACGGTCAGATACAAGTACCCAAGCCAATAGTACTCATACCTAACGGATAAGGTAGCCTAACCAGTCTAAGTGTATGTAGTTTTAAGAGCATCCTCGAACGCATGGGCCCTATCTAAAATGGGATTGGCATGGTCCCCCCTTGGGGCACCAGAGGCCCAATCAATAAGAGCATAACATTCCGCAGAACGTGAGTGACCGTCAATAATCATGGGTCGTCAACCTGTATCTCCGGTGGAGCGTACTGCCACAAGGGAAATGTGTAACGTAGCCCATACGCTATGGATATGTCCTCCATGCCCAATGCCTACTATGTTGTATCCACAACACATATAACCTCTATTAACCGCAAAGTCAAACTAAACATGCAACCTCTATTAGCGGTTAATCCTATCACACGGCTTATACATACTGGTGGCCAGTCAGTCACGCATGTCCAAGTTCTATATGTGACTCACAACAACGTGGTACAAATGAGTCAAGGCCTATGATTGTAATACACAAAGGGTGGTTCCTTAAATCTAAGTTTAATATATAAGAAAATAGTACATAGCAGAAAATAGAACTAAACAGTAAAAATTCTATCTACTTATGCCATGTATCACAGTTTATTTTATAGAAAATAAATAATGAGTAATGCATGAATATAAGCTAAAGTAAAATAATCAGCTAATGGCAAGGTACCTTGCCTGATAGTACGCCTGGTGTACTGCGATGATCAAGGTGGCATGAACTATGACTTCGCTGTTACAACTATGCAAGACGGCCTCCGATGATGGCATGGACTGTTCGAATGGGTCCAAAATAATCAAATTAGCTAGGGTCGATAGGAAGATGTACAAAATTGGCAGGGGAATATGAGAAAGGGAATTAGTCATGGGATGTAGAAAATCGAGAAGTTGGAAAAATAACATATATACAAAATTTGAAAGATATTTATAATACTTAAAACTAGTTTTTCATGAGTCAAAATATTTATAGGAAAAATATTTAAAGTCAAAAAAAAAATAATTTTGGCAAAAATTCGAAGTTGTAAAGATATGGTTATAGATAATAACTACACTTGATAAAAATATTTTAACAAAATAAATCGAAATACTAATAACTCATCTAGGCCAACTTATAACTTAGAAAAATAAATACTTGAAAAAATAGGAAGTTTAGGACTATATTTTATTAGTACCAATAATTTAGATAAATCCTTAAAACCTAAAAATTATTTTAGGAGTAAAAGCTTTAATCTGGTCAAAATATAAAACTATAAATTTTAAATGGATGTAAAATACTATAATAATATATTTACGTCCCAAATCGTATTTTGAAAATATATGTAGGGTCAAACACCATATAATATTAGGAAATAGTAGTATCATTATAATAGTTGTATTTACTTAAGGATACTAAAAATATTGTCATGGAATCATAATTTCCATGACCATATAATACGCAATTATGCTAATAATGTATTAACAGTTAGGAACTACTAAAATCAATTAAATATAAATAATATAAAAAATACAAATGATATCTCAGCTGTACAGCTATTGTTCTCTTCTCTGAGAGAGAACATTAATAAGAGGAGGGACCAAAAATAAGTATCAAACATAATAAAAGGGTGGAAGAGAGCGGAGAAAGGAGAGAGAGAGAGAGAGAGAGGAAAGAGATCGGAAGGGGCTCACCGGTGAGATGTGGTGCTGGCACCGGATAGTCGATGGCGCTGGCATCACCCAGTTGACGGAGGTGCATGGTAGATCCAGGAAGGGCGGTCGCGGCGGAGCGGGGAAGTCCAAGCCGGCGCTGTGGTGCTCGACTTGGCGGCAGAAATAGGCGACGCCGGGCGGCGCTCACCGGTACGGAGGCGAATCCAGTCTCTACGGAGTCTGGCGATGCAGGCTGGCCATGGGCGAGGTGGAAAGGGACTTGCGGCGGCGCACATGGAGGTAGGTGGCTGTGATGGTGGTGTTTCTTCGGTTTTGGGGGTTTACCGGGGGTCAAGTTTTTGGTGGGGTTGGCGGCAGTTTTCGAGGAGGTTGGTCGGACGGGTTGAGGTTTAATGATGCTGTGGTGGTTCCAAGGGTGTGGTGGTGGTGGTTCCATGGGTGTGGTGGCGGTTGTCCGGTGGCGAACTTGGGGCTGCGCTCGGGGTACGCGGGGGATCGAGGTGAGCGGGTGGTGTATAGACGGTGGTAGTGAGGGCCGTGGTAACTGGCCGGATTTGGTGGTCGGGTGGAGAAGGGTTGGCCTGAGAAGGCGACCAGAGGGCTGTGGTTTGGGGGTGAAGACGGGGATTGGTAGCGGTGTCGGAAGAGGGTTGTCAGGGTTAGTAGGGGATGGAGTCGGCAGTATCGTGGGAAGCAGTAGGTTTAGAATTCTGGTTGGTATTATCGGGTTGGGTTGACATCGTGTCGGGTTGTGTACGACACGACGGGAAGGATGCCCGAAATTATTGGGCACGAGATGGGGAACTGTTGTATATGTAACGGACATATATAGTGGATGGACAGGGAACACAGACACGATGCACTTTGTGTTTGTTAAGAATTTATGGAATAATTTATGGAATGAAAAACTTATGGAGGCTCTCCTTATATAGGGGGTGGAACTCCTAATCGGATATCGACTGGAAGATTTAATTCCCTTAGTGGATATTCCCCTATTTAGTTTAAATAGATATTTAAAACCAATAATCCAATTTAAATTAAATCTTAATAAATTTTATCTATAAATTGAAATCATTTAAAACAAAACCAACAGATAAATCTTAATTTAAGTCATGACAATTTAAACATCTAAATCAAACGATTTACAAATTATCTTTTTATTATTAAATAATAAAAATAATAATAATTTGAAAATCAAAGTAAATATATAAATATTTGAAATACCTTTTTGCTAAATAAATAATTGTAATTTATAAAATTTTATTTTTGAAAATATACATGAAATAATTTTCATTACACAAGTAGAATATTCACATAAAACCTAGTTTTCTAAATTACCACTATCAAAATAAGATAGCCTTTAATAAATAAATAAAAATAATAAGTTTTGGCAATCTCGATAGATACTTTTCACAACTTTAAGTAAAATAAAAATAATTATTATATATATTATTTTGAAACTATCCTTCATAAATAAAATCTATAATAAAAAACCGTTTTTCTAAAAATATGTACCTCGCACATATTCGCACTCGACGTGCAAATATGAAAAATATAAATTATGCGTGCGGCGTACAATATGCAAATATAATCAAAACCAAATTTATAAATAAAAAAGTCGTAGTAAAAAATAGGAATAAGTTGGTGTTTACATCCTACCCAACTTACAAGAATTTCGTCCTCGAAATTAAGAATAAGTAGGGGGTTGAGAAGGTACAAGGGTATATCGATATGGAACACGATCAAATCATTAGGTGAGGCAAGGAGACGACATTTAACACAAACATGTATTTAGAGAGACGAAAATAAATCGTGGATATGGAATTGAACGAAGGTCGCTAGTTTAAGGCAATATGATAACATGAATTAGAGAATAGTAAGGAATCAAGAGAATAATTAGGGCTTAGAAGATATGGGTCATAGGAAGGAAATGGTGTACTAGTCATCCAGGGTGAGAGCAAAAATAAAGGATTATTGGAATCATCCAAGTGATTAGGACGTCGCAATAATAGGTTTAGGGTCGAGGAAAGGACGAGTAGTTTAAGACGAAGATAAAGTCACATGGAGTAGTAATAGGCATAAGTGATATGACAGCTAGAGGGAATTCACTTACAAGCGCCTTCGTCCTTCTAAAATAGGTCAAGGGCGAAAGCAATATAGTGTTCGAAGAAGATAACATTGACTACGATTATGTGGTTCAAAGGCGACTGGATAATTCAAAAGAGAATTGCCAAGACAGTCGTGGATGAGACTCTAGAGGCTAAGTTTAACTATGTCTCCATCCACGTAGAACGATATCTAAAAAAGCTAAGTTTAACTATGTCTCCAGTTCAAGTTCCTTAAAAATCTAAGTCTCGCCCAAATTTGGATCATATAGTGGTCATAGTGTCTCCTTGTCTATGGCTTGGCTGGCTAGATGGGTTAGGGTCCTCTAATTTCTACAGTCTAAGTAAACTTATTAATATAGGTCACAAGGACAAGGGAGTGTTAGGTCGTGAGGTATTCTACCCAACTTACAGGAGGAAGATAAGATAATGGTGTTTTGGGGCAAACGAAACATGTCTATCTAGTAGGGCCACCTTTCTAACCTCTAGCAAGTATGAAGGGAAGATAAGAATCAAGCAAGATGCAATCGATGAGTCAAACGGTAGTTCGCAAATAGAATCGAGGAAAGAGGTCAAGTATATGGATGAGATCCTATACTATAATCCTATACGCAGGCTTGCTTGGTACGGTAAAGTAACCAAACAATTTATCTAGACCTGCATGGGCTACCACAAAAATATGTAACGCCCCAGTCCCAAAATACTTAGGAATAAGGACGTAGACATGTCAGCTGTATACATACGAAGTATGCTCCAATATATGGAATCCTCTTATGTATACATAAGCTGTAAATGTAGTAAAACCAAGGCTAACTAATCTCATCCACAAATAAAAGAATAGAATATATCATATAATCAACTATAAAAGTCTTTGTACAATATATTGGGCGGAGACAAATCCACTACCAACAAGTAAGGAAAGAAATACATCGAAAGTGAAATGATTTGTCGAGAGTAGCAAGAAAAGGTCTAAGACACGTCATCTTCGAAGGTAATGAGAAGATCACGACCTCGGCTAGAATACCTGCGGAAGACAAGAACACACACCTGGAGAGATAACCTAGTCCTCAGAGGGACGTAACAAGATACATAATATCATGACATATAAACTGAATAAATACTGCTCAATAATAATAAGTAAGATCGGATCATATATAACATGGTCCAATAACTCATCATTTGGATTAGTGTACCATCCCCCAACCAAACAAGGACAAGAGATGGCACACTAACCCACGATGAAGTATCTTCCCAAGTCAAGAATCCAATATGGTATCCGGATCCTAACAAGGTTCAATACCTTCTTATCGGAATAGTAAGCCACACCTACAACCAAACAAGGACAAGATGTGGCGAACTAATCTGCGACAAGTTATTGTTCTAAGCCACGGTCAGATACAAGTACCCAAGCTAAGAGTACTCATACCTAACGGATAAGGTAGCCTAACTAGTCTAAGTGTATGCAGTTTTAAGAACATCCTCAAACGCATGGGCCCTGGCTAAAATAGGATCTGCATGGTCCCCCCTTGGCGCACCAGAGGCCCAATCAGTAAGTGCATAACATTCCGCAGAACGTCAGTGGCCGTCAGTAATCATGGGTCGTCATCCCGCATCTCCGGTGGAGCGTACGGTCACAAGGGAAATGTGTAATGTAGCCCATACGCTAAGGATATGTCCTCCCTATAACACCTCTTCCTGAATTTTTAAACTTAACTTTTATTATTATGTTTAAATGTATTTTTCGTTGAACTTTGTCAATGATATTTATGATTAATTCTTTTCTTGATTAAATATTTTAGAGCGCTAATTTATGTTAATAAAATATTCAACTAAATATTATTATTGGAATTATAGAAGTTTTGAATTTTATTCAAAAATAGTTTTTGGAAAAGAAAAACATGAATATTTACTTTTAGGAAAAAGAGTTGTTAAAAAGTATTTTAAATAGAATTTTGATATACTTTAAATTATTTTTGATGAGCATTACCTATTAATTTAAAGTTATTATTTTGACACTACTTGATTTGGCTTAGATTATGTTTAGTCTAACTTAATTGGTGATGTCAGATATAGCTTAACATAGAGGAACACTAGATTATGGCTTGTTCTGTACTTATTAGTGATACATCTATACTTGCTTTATGCCATCTGAAAGGTGGAAGGTACACAAGAATATTCAAATTTCCTTGCGAATACTCAAACCCCCTCCAGCGTTCACACCCAGATCGAATTAGAATTTGATTTCTTCTAATCCTCCTAGGATTAACATCAACCCAATTCCATGCATATAAATAAAAGCATCAACCAACCCATATCCCCTCTTAAAACCCTACGAAAAGCCATCCTTTCGACACAACATAACTCCGCAGGAGCCCTGCCCAACCACGACAGTCCTCCTTCTCCGACCTGTCCATGCCCTCATTCCTGCGTCCGCCGAAGTATGGCACTTTCTCGACCGCAGCCGCATCCCCTGACCCCCGGTCGAGTCGCGTCCCCTGATCCCCTTAAACACCCCCCGAATCCTCCGCCAACAACCAAAACACAGAATAAGTGCCGTGTCAGTCGGGTCCGACCCCGAGTGTCCGTATCTGTGTCCACATCCATCCACAATAAGACAACAGAAATCCAAAACAATAATATTGCAGAGAGAAAACCTTGTCTCTGGCTATCTCCACTACCCTCGCGACGACCGACCCTATCTCCTCTTTGGCGCCATCTCAGTGACGCGCTCAGCCGCCTAGCGTCCACCACCTCCTTAGCTGACGGTTCTTGCCACCGGTCATGCGCCACCATCATCGTTGTTCGTTGCCGGTCCCCGCGCCATAGGCCACTGTTAGATTTGGAGACCACCGATGTCGCGACTGCGTGTGGGCCATATGTGCCGCATCGCCCTATCTCGATGATCAACGTCCACCGTGCGCCGGTCGTGCCCAAATCGGCCACCCAGCTCGACCTTTCCGTGCCCTGTCGCACAAGCAACTGGCACCGGCCATCGCGTCAGCCAGCCCTCGCCGGCAGCTGTCATCTCTAACACCGCCGCCACCATTGGCCGCCCGCCGGAGCCAGATCTGGGAGCTCTCGAGCGCCCAGATTCCAGACGATTTCAGCACGTCTTCGCCCCCGTGCCGCCCCTCCTGTGCGTCGGTCAGCGGCGAGCCGGCGTTACAAAGGTGCGACCGCGTCCGTGTCTCCGCGAGCGCCGTCGCAAGCAGCACTCGAGCCTGCCGCCTGACCTTCCCAGCCACCGCCAACCATGGAGACTCGATCTCCGGTGAGTCTGCGACCCACGCCGCCGTGGAGTGCTAACCTCTGACGCGCCTCTGTGTCAGTCCCGCCTTCCGCGACGCCGCCAGCGCTGAGCATCACCGACGTCGATCCCAATGTCGGTGAGCTTCCCTTTTTCTTCATTCTCTCTCACTTATTCATTTCTCTCTCACAACTCTTTCAGAAAAAGAAAGTGATTTTGGGCTAAGTGATATATAAAGCATATTGGGTTTTAATATAGGCCAGAGGCCTGTAGGCTGTGTTAGGCCTATAGGCTGTGTTAGGCCTATATACACATAGGTATTGAACAATATTTTATATGTATATATATATACTATTATCAATATCAGTATTTAATTTGTATATATTATTATATTATCTGATACCGTTAAAATCGGTTAATTTACGTATATTGTTTTCCTAAAAATTATAACAAATGTATATTTTAGATTTTGGTTCATTGGGCTTTTGGGCTATTCAATACATGGGCTAAATAGTTTGTATTAGTTATGGTTTTTAAAATAAATAGTTTGGGCATTGGTTTGATAAAAATTAAGTTTTATGTTTCTATTTAGTTATTTGTATATATAAATGGTTGGGGTAAAGGGTTAAATTGTTTACTTTTGGTATTGTACAACCATTTATGGGTTAATATCTACAAAGTATATATATATTTTTCTAAATTAAAGCATATTGGGTTTAACAAAATATTTGGAATTTATATATTTTAAAATACATATATTCAATTTATGTATAAAAATATTTTAATAGATTTGATACAAATTATAGATATTTCGTATGGGCTCTAATGTATTTCAAAATAATTAATCTATTAGTGGTCTTCTCAAATAAGTTTATATAAAGCTTATAATTATTTTTTAAAATAATTTTAAATAGTTTATATACATATAAATATTTTGAATAGTAAATATGGTTTGACTCGAAGTATATTTTGGAAACAATTTCTTAGGTTTCAAGTACTTATCTAATTTATTCCTAAAAGATAGTTTTCAAGTATAATAAGTATTTTCAAAAGTTATATATATACACCCAAAATCCCCTTCAATTTCTATTTCGACCATAACTAGTCATACGTTCCTATCTCTTGTGATGCTGACTACTTAATATCAACCCTAGGCTAACATGCTATCCTGGACCCAACGGGAGTATCATTTCACCAGCACATGACCTGAGGCGAGTACATCTCTGATAGTTCTCATATTTGATTATCTCTATGAATCATGTATGTAGTAGTGTTTTACATTGATATTTTATTGGTTCTTGACACGATGTTACACGAGATAGTAGTTATAGATTCTTTACATGTTGTTCGTAACCAATCTATTACAGTATTCGTGACCTGTTTGGATCTATGAGTACTAGTCGGGCGGGAAAATACTCTAGACATGTAAACAAACCCAAAACTATTCGTGTCTGATAGTAGTCACACACTTCACGTGCGGGGTGCCGGATCTTATTCGTGCCTGATAGCAGTTGCACATTTCATGTGCAGGGTGCCGGATTTACGCTTAGCCATTTACATGTCGAAGTAGTATTTCAACTCACTAGATAGATACAGTTTTTGGTTCTACATTATACATTGCTAGCTACATGTCTACTCTGTTTTAGTACTCACTTGTCATTTACACCATGCTCAGTTTTTGCCATGACTCCGTGCTTATCTTTTCGTCGTGTATTTCATTATTTTTTACAGATTTATGGATTTTGTCATTTATTGAAACTGTTGAGAATGTACTCGTTCCATTCCTGACTGGAAACTAACATTTTCCAGGTTAGCTGTGGCTTCACTTAGCATTGGGAGATACGGGTGTACTTGCAGACCAAAACCTAGAAATTAGATAGAAATGATATCATTTTCATTACTTGTAAGAACTTTGTACTTTTCTTTAAATATAAATCTTGTAAAATTTGTAGATTTGATTTAATAATGTGAATGAGCAATAAATGTTATATTTTGTGATTTTGAGCATCTTGGCCGTGACATCGTTCTACCGCCGACTCTGCGGCGTAGGCTGGCTTGGACACGCACTCGTATCCCAAAACGCGGGTGCGGGTCATGACACTCCCAGCCCAATGCTTACTATGTTGTATCCACAACACATATAACCTCTATTAACCGCTAAGTTAAACTAAGCATGCAACCTCGATTAGCGGTTAATCTATTGCACGGCTTGTACGTACTGTGGCCAGCCAATCATGCATGTCCGAGTTCTATATGTGACTCACAACAATATTGCACAAATGTGTCAAGGCCTATGAATGCAACACACAAAGGGTGGTCCCTTAAATCTAAGTTCAATATATAAAAAAATAGTACATAAAACTAAACAGTAAAAATTCTAACTACTTATGCCATGTATCACAGTTTATTTTGCAGAAAATAAATAATGAATAATGCATGAATATGAGCTAAAGTAAAATAATCAGGTAATGGCAAGGTATCTTGCCTGGTAGTATGCCTGGTGTACTACGATGATCAAGGTGGCACGAACTATGCCTTCACTGTTACAACTACGCAAGACGGCCTTCGATGATGACATGGACTGTTCCAACGGGTCCAAAATAATCAAATTAGCTAGGGTTGATAGGAAGATGTACAGAATTGGGGGGGAATAGGAGAAAGGGAATTAGTCATGGGCTGTAGGATAATCGAGAAGTTGGAAAAATAACATATATACAAATTTGAAAGATATTTAATACTTAAAACTAGTTTTTATGAGTCAAAATATTCATTGGAAAAATATTTAAAGTCAAGAAAAATCGTTTTGGTATAAATTCTAAGTTGTAGAGATATGGTTATGGATAATAACTACACTTGATAAAAATATTTTAGCTAAATAAATCGAAATACTAATAACTCATCTAGGCCAACTTATAACTTAGAAAAATAAATACTTGAAAAATAGGATGTTTGGGACTATATTTTATTAGTACCAATAATTCAGATAAATCCTTTAAAACCTAAAAATTATTTTAGGAGTAAAGGCTTTAATCTTGTAAAATATAAAACTATAACTTTTAAATGGATGTAAAATACTATAATAATATATTTACGTCCCAAATCGTATTTTGAAAATATATGTAGGGTCAAACACCATATAATATTAGGAAAGAGTAGTATCATTATAATAGTTGAATTTACTTAAGGGCACTAAAAATTTGTCATGGAATCATAATTTCCATGACCATATTATATGCAATTATGCTAATAATGTATTAACAGTTAGGAACAACTAAAATCAATTAAATATAAATGATATAAAAAAATACAAATGATATCTCAGCTGAAGCTGTTGTTCTCTTCTCTGAGGAGAACATTAATAAGAGAGGGACCAAAAATAAGTATCAAACATAATAAATAGGGGGAAGAGAGCAGAGAAAGGAGAGAGAGAGAGGAAAGAGATCGGGAGGGGCTCACCGGTGAGACGCGGTGCTGGCACCGGACAGTCGACGACGCTGGTATCGCCTAGTCGGCGGAGGTGCATGGTAGATCCGGGAAGGGCGATCGCGACGGAGCGGGGAAGTCCAAGCCGCGCTGTGGTGCTCGTTGGCAGCGAAAATAGGCGACGCCGGGCGGCGCTCGCCGGTGCGGACGGATCAAGTCTCGACGGAGTCCGGCGACGCGGGCTGGCCCTCGGCGAGGCGGAAAGGGACTTGCGACGCACAGATGGGGTAGGTGGCTGTAATGGTGGTGTTCTTCAGTTTTGGGGGTTTGTCGGGGGTCCGATTTCCGGTGGGGTTGGCGGAGTTGTCCTAGGAGGTTGGTCGGACGGGTTGAGGTTTGACGATGTTATGGTGGTTCCAAGGGTGTGGTGGTGGTGGTTCCATGGGTGTGGTGGCAGTTGTCCGGTGGCAGACTTGGGGCTGCGCTCGAGGTGACGAGCGATCGAGGTGAGCGGGTGGTGTATAGACGGTGGTAGCAAGGGCCGTAGTAACTGGCCAGATTTGGTGGTCGGGTGGAGAAGGGTTGGCTGGAAAGGCGACCAGAGGGCTGTGGTCTGGGGGTGAAGACGGGGATTGGTAGCTGTGTCGGAAGAGGGTTGTCGGGGTTGGCAGTAGATGGAGTTGGCGGTGTCGTGGGAAGCAGTAGTTTAGGATTCTGGTTGGTATTGTCGGGTTGGGTTGACATCGTGTCGGATTGTGTCCGACACGACGGGAAGGATGCCAAAAATTATTGGGCACGAGATGGAAACTCTTGCATATGTAACAGACATATATAGATGGACAGGGAACACAGACACGATGCACTTTGTGTTTGTGGAGAATTTGTGGAATAATTTATGGATAAAAAACTTATGGAGGCTCTCCTTATATAGGGGGTGGAACTCCTAATTGGATATCGATTGGAAGATTTAATTCCCTTAGTGGTAGTTTAAATAGATTTTTAAAACCAATAATCCAATTTAAATTAAATCTTAATAAATTCTATTTATAAATTGAAATCATTTAAAATAAACCAACAGATAAATCTTAATTTAAATCATCACGATTTAAACATCTAAATCAAACGATTTGCAAATTATCTTTTTATTAAATAATAAAATAATAATAATTTCAAAAATCAAAGTAATATATAAATATTTGAAATACCTTTCCTTTTGTTAAATAAATCATTGTACTTAATAAAATTTTATCTTTGAAAATAAACATGAAATAATTTTCATGTGCTTTATACGAGTAGAATATTCACATAAATCTAGTTTTCTAAATTACCACTATTAAAATAAGATAGCCCTTTTATAGATAAATAAAAATAATAAGTTTTGGCAATCTCGATAGATACTTTTCACAACTTTAAGTAAAATAAAAATAATTATTATATATATTATTTTGAAACTATCCTTCATAAATAAATTTAAATCAAAAACTATTTTTCTAACAAAGTATATCTAATATCACTGAGCAGACAGTAAATCAAGAACGGTAAGAACTGGGAATAAGTGAACAGTGATATGTAATAAAATGCAACTGAATATAAATAATATAATGGCAAGATATCTTGCCTGAGGTTATGTGCAAAAGAGAATAATCTAGTAGTTCGAACAGACAAATAAACGAAGCAAGAAAAGCCAAATCCCGCAGATGACTCCGGAAGCTGTAACAAACATCACGAACGAGTTTGGAATAAATATATGCCTAGGAAGCGCCTATCCAAAAGTTAAATTCTAGAACAGGGACAAAATCATAATTTTGGGTCAAAACGATGTCCGCCGTTGGACCCGCTTTGCACCGAAATGTGTGCCAATATCTACGGTCTCTAAAGTCGTCAAACTATATGTCTACAAATTTATTTTGATGAGACAAACCCAACGGTATGTCCAATTTTGGATTCCGGTGGGCCGTGCACAAAATCGTCCGTTGAGTGGGATTGTGGGCCCACTAAAATGGCGTCCCGATGAACCTTCTCAGAATTGAACCAAAATTGGCTCACAAGACCAAAAAAATATTTTGAGTCCAATGGTGCAAGTTTCGTCGTGATTTGATGAGTGTACACAAAGTTGTGACTTAATTTGCAAAGGGTCGATACGGGGGTATCTCGACGGATACACACTGATTTCGTCGCGCACATGCAACAAAATCGGGTTCCGTCAGTTCTCACATGTCGACAACATCCATACGCCCTTTCGATGCGTATAGTGCGCGACCACGTCGCCCGATTTGTCGGGACGGACGTCGTATCGGGGTATTTTTCTAATTTTCGAAAACAAATTTACAATTTTTCGTGAAACTTTAACAACGTGTAACTTTCTGCATACTAGATGAAAAGTGAATCCAGAAGGTACGTTACAATCTCGGTTATGTTGTCTTTGATTGTCTTCAATTAGTTTCTACAAAATCCTATTGTACAGAACGAAAATTGGCCAACAAGTTGGTGTTTTACAACAGTTTTTAATATTCCAAATAAGTAGTTTTTCTCCAACTTCGCTTCGATTTTTCGAGCAAGTTAGATGGCCATGTCAAATCCCCGTGGGAATCTCGAAGAGGGTCATGTGGGATTTCTAAACGAATTTACGGATCTAAAAATGGGGTTAAGATGAGAGAGATATCGATCGGAGAAGTTGAGTACCTTAAAGTGGAAAACTGTTGTGTTGTTTGTTGTTGTCGTCGTGGCGACCGGGAGGCGGGGATGATGTCGCTCCGGCGAGGCTGGCACATACGCCGAGAAGAGGGAGGAGGATGATAGAGAGGAGGAAGAGATGGAGAAGAAATTAGGGTTTGAAAGGGGATTTGGAGTTTACTAATATATATGTGTATATATGTAAGGAACAAAGGGGTTCGGCCTATATGGGTTTGCTACTGCTATATTTGCTTTTGGGCGGCTAGCATTGAGTTGCTGCTAGCATGTAGGAACAAGAAAAAGTGGGCGGCCACATGAAGGTTTGTTATTATTATTATTATTTTATTTTTATTTTTCTTTTCTTTTCAATCAATCTTTTAAATATATATATCTATATCTATATGCATATGTATATATATCCATATTTATACACCATAAATGTATATAAAAATCCAAATAACAGTTTAAATGTTATCTAATCCAAATATTTAATATATTTAAACATATCTATATATATATATATAAATTCAATCAACTCAAGATAATAACAACATCTCAATAAACATATTTATTAAATGTTCACAAAATAACTTTAATATTAATAAAATAATAAAAATTTCTCCAATGGGTGGACTGTACCACACACCCTTATCCGGGTCCAGAAAAATATACCATTTTATAAAATATTATTATAATAATAAAAATACTAATAATTGTATAAATTTAAATAATTAGAAATTGTACATGAAATTCTAAAATAATTTAGAAAATATTTTTACGTACATAAAATATGTCTACATGGCCACATTTGGTCACACCACATGCTTACATGGGCTTAAATTGGTTCGGACCCAATTCGGACTGGTTTGGACAAACCGGGTCAGCTAAAAATCAATATATAAAATAATATCTAAGTAAAATATTTTAAATGCGTTATTTCAAAACTCTGCCTGGTTTTTCTAGTTCAGACTGAACTACGGCTAGGCCTCCCACGACATGGCTAATATACTGGTCAAAGCACACTGTTACATCTTTTTCGTGCCAAAATTCATGGTCGCCTTGTGCTCCAACACAACAATGGCTAAGGTCATTTTTAATAATTAAATTAAACAATAAATTGTATAAATTAAATTTAAAGTCTAATAAAAATAAAATAATAATTTAAAAAAATAGGGTTTTACGTCCTACCCAACTTACAAAAATTTTGTCCTCGAAATTTATGATTAATAGGGTAGATAGGGTTGAGGGATAGGAAGAGTTCGTCAATACCAAAATGCAATTAAAATTTTGAGGAGGCGATAAAACGTCGTTCAACACCACCGTGCAATAGAAAATTGTGGAGTTGATATATACAAAAATATATCATGGTTATGGAATTGAATAAGGATTGCTAGTGAAGGTAACAAAATTTTGAATATCCAATTTTAGAGAACAGTAAGGAATTGAGCAGACCAAAGAAATAAATTAGACATTTAGGAAATGTGATCCCTTAAGGGTGAACTGGATACTAATCGGCTTGGTCGTGGGTTTGATTAAGTGATGATTAGAATCACTCTCGTGCGTTCAAGTGGGATTAGAAGGGCACAATAAAATTTTAGGATTGAGGAGAAGAAGTTTAAGGTGAGGGTCTAGCCACATGAGTTGGTCGGTGGCTATCTTCATTTCGTGTATATATAACTGATAGGGCAACTAAAGGTAATACATTGAGTCATCTATCAAGTACAGTGTCTGGTCATTCTAAAGTAAGTAAAGCCCACAATAAAAGAGTTCAAAGACGATGCTATTTAGTACGAAATACGAGGTTCATAGACGACGAAAATAATTCAAATAAGAGTTGTCAATGCTGTCGGGATGAGACTCTAAGGCAGGTTTAGCTATGTCTCCATCCATGTAGAATAATTCATGAAAAGCGAACCAAAGTGCAATAGGTTGATCAGACCATCATGCACCGGTTTTGATTAGACAATATGTTAGTGGGTGCACCCAATAAAATATGTCATAATCAAGCTTGATAATGAAATAAGCTTGCAAAACTGAAGCTACATTAGCAGCATGAGATAGTCAAAATATGAGCAAGGGAGGTACTGATGAAGAAATTTTTTAAATAGTCCAAGATCTTTTAAAATCAAAGCTCATTCGAAGTTTGGGCCTATACAGTTGTCCTAGTGTTTCTCATTTATGGCTTGGTAGACTAGATAAGGTAGGGTCCTCTGAATTTATAGTCAATGAACTTACCAATGTGGTTCACAAGAAAAAAGGTTTGTTAGTGGTGAGGTATTCTACCCAACTTACAAGGGTTAAACTAGTAATAGGATGGGACAATGGGTTAAGCAATCAAGATAAAGTATTTAAGGAATTTAGTAGAACACAATCACATATCGGGTCGAAAGATTTGGGTCGAGGTTGATTCCCTATCCGTGGTCGAAAATATATCAGTATCATGGTAAAGATTATAGCTTAGCCATTTTGACAAGAAGGTCATATCATGAAAATAGTGTACAAGGAGGAATGTTTTAGTGGGACATGATATATCTACATGAAGGTGGGCTTGTCTAGGCCTTACATATAAAATTTGTTGGAAGGAAAAGTATAGTATTGTGCTCCAAATATCCAAGTCACGGTAATGAACGCCAAAAGATCAAAAATAGAAGGTGGGAGTTTACGAGGTGATAATTAATGCACAAAAATAAAGAAGATCAAGTTAAAGCATGAAATAATTAATTAAAGAATCCAGTAAAATAATTTAGGAACACAATTTCGGAGAGAATATAGTCTTCTAGATGAATACAGTTAAGGAACCATTAACTCATTATTCAAATTGCAAATGGGTTAGAAGGTCGCAATTAAAAGATCTAGAATTGAAGGAAGGTCGAGCACTACCAAAATAACCAACTTTAGCGACGGCCACATCCGTCGCTCGTCCGTCGGTAACATGAATTACCGACGGCATAGCGACGGATATTTGATGAAAATGGCCGTCGGGAAATACGTCGTCGCTACAATTTGACAGTTTAACATTAACCAAGTTCGAATTGTAATCGCCAAATTGAATTCTAACTAATCAGTGAACTAACTAACAGGAATCTAATCTAACATGTTGTTTAAACATGGAAAAGAACTTGCAAAAATCAGTATAGAACTGGAATTAAAATCGGTTTCAAACAGGAATGTATCCAGGACTGTATCAGTCCACATTCCAATCCAAACTCAATGTCAAATCCTCATTCAAAATCCCAATTAATTCTCCACATGAACCCAACATCCCAACACATAAACTCTAACATAATAACTAGCTATTCAGAAATAAAATTCTAGATAACACATATTATTAATCGTTAAGAAAATAGGAAACAGTGGTTACATTGATATATGAAGTATCAGAAATGTAAAACCAGCCTCGACCATACAGGAGAGTTAAGATAAAGCTTCAGGTTAAGTGTCAACGAGAGAGCACGCATGAGATAATAATTCAAAGAGAAAATTTGCATAGGCATGAAAGCTCGAGCGAGTAAGTATCAAATAAATGAATAATACAGTCAACCCAGGAAAATCAGTATTCAGTAGCTTCTAAATCATAGTTTGCGATATCGGCCGATACCGATACTGGTATTGAAGTCGAAAGAGAAAATGTTTGGGAATTGTTCGTCCCCCGTAATGGTTTATGGATCTATCTGAGTGTTGGGTAGTTTAAGAAACTGTCGAAGATGGATGAGCTAGTTTTCTTTTCTTTTCTTTATTTCTTCCTTCCTTCGAACAAGTGCAATGGATAAAAGCAATTGCCAGACAGTCACTGCAATTAAGTAGTACTGAGTAGTAGTAGTAGTATATAGCAATACTATTTGTTAATATACTTCCGTGGATTCGTCTTCGTTGCTGATGATTATTAACAAGTTCTTCTCACATTATGTAAACCCTAGAATGCAACACTGATTAAAAAAATACGAATGGAAAAAGTCATAATCCCCACCCCCTCCCCCAAAAGAAGATTAAGAAACACAATAATAATAAAGAATTTAGAATAGAAAAATGAATGGGTTACTAAAAAAAGGAATGGGTGTTTTGACCGGAGTCGGGATTGTTGGCGTCGCAGTGGAGATTGAAGGAAGCCTTGGCGAATCTGAGGTATATGTAGACCGGGAGAGAAGAGGGGCATGCTGTTGGCAACCCGAAGCAACCCTTTCGACCCCCTGACCCCATTCACCACCCCCCCCGCCCTCTCCACCCCCCGCGAAGCCGACCCCCCCCCACTCCCCCCCCGGCCCCAAAACCCAAAATTAGAGAAAGAGAGAGAGAGAGAGAGAGAGAGAGAGAGATACCTAGTAGAAGAGAGAGAGCCGCGAGAAGAGAGAGCCGCAGAGAGAGAGAGAGAGCCGCGAGAGAGAGAGAGAAGAGAGAGTTTTGGGGGAATGAAAAATTCCCCCCCGTCGGTTCAATTTAAGTTAGGGCACAGAACCTAGCGACGGAATAGCGACGGAATAAATTAGTCGCTAAACCGTCGCCAATCAAAAGCTGTTTTCCGACGGATATATCCGTCGCCAGTTAGTCGCTAAAGTTCCCGCCAATGTTTTAAAGATTTTGCCGCCAACATTTGCGACGAATAAGCGACGAAAAATCCGTCGCTAACGTTCGTCGACTTAGCGACGGAAACCCGACAAATTTTTACATTTAAAATTGGAAAAAATTATGTTATGTTGTCTGTCGCTAATCCGTCGCTAAGATGTCGGAAACTGGTCGCTATTAGCGACGGAATCCGTCCGTCGCTAAACTTCCGTCGGTAAAGTGGGGTATTTTAGTAGTGGAGTAAGTCGAGGTGGAATACAGTCACATAGCTTGGTAGATGACTAACACACTTGTGTACATACTATTATCATGGCCATGAGTGATATGGCAGTTTAGTGTGGAATACTGTGGAATTCATCCATCTTATTTGGACTCTCTTGGTTGTCCACCATTAAAATTTTGCTCAAATTTTCTCCAAAAGTCTCTAAATAAAATTTTCAAAATAATCACCCAAAATTTGTATTCACTGCAAGTCGTTCAATTTAATCATGACCAAAATTTAAATTACTTTCATAAATCTCAAAGCAAACTTTATCACGTTACCACTAACCTTTTCCAAAATTAACGTTTAAATTCAACTATTTAAATCAAGAGTTCATAATTTACGAATCTATAAAAATTTCACAATCAATCAAAAATTTAACACTCTAAAATTTTCAAATAACTCATAGTAAAACTCTTAGCATATTAAAAGCAATCTCAAAAAATTAAGCTTAATGCTCTCATCAATTTTAACTTCTATTTATGCTATGTTATTCTAACAAAATCACAACTTTTAAATGGCAACTTCCTTTAATCAATAAAAATAACTTTCCATCACATCCTTCGAAATTCTCCCAAATTTTTAATATTAGCAATCCCACATTAAACTAAATTTTCAAATAATCTTATCAGTCAAAATCCTTTTTTTTTTACCAAAAATCTAAATAGATTTGTAAATCCTCAATCATAGGACACCATTTAAAATAAAAATTTCTCAAAAATCATTTCATAACTTTCAAATATTTTAAACCATAATTCGCCATCATTACTTCCACTTAAAATTCAAAATTTACTAAACACAAAAATTGCAAGTTGTATGACTCGAATTTAAATAATTTATACTGCCACATTTAAAATCTAAGATCATTTTCAAACCAAATTTATAACTGTTCAAAGGTGTATAACTATATTCCAATAAATCATAAATCACAAATCGAAAATCAAATCAATTTTATATTTGTTCAAAGATGTATAACTATAACTCCATAATTCATAAATATCAAAACTAAAAATCCAATCAATTTCTTAAATCAATGATATAAAGATTCTAGCTATATTTTTTTTCTCCTTCCTGCAGTATCAATCCTATGGTGTTTACTATTTAGAAATCTCAAGATTAAAACTTTTCGTGGCAATATCCTACTTTACAAATTACTAATCATTAAATCACACTTAAAAAAAAAACCTTTTTAACTCAATTAGAGTCTTAAATGTATTCCAGTTGCCCATATAACCATTCTAGCCATGCGTTTGACCTATGAGAATATACTAGTGTAGTCATCTTCCTATTTGACACTAAGCACGAAAATAAGAATCAACGGTAGAAAGGAATCAAGCAAGAGACAATTCAAGGAAGTCAAACGAGAGTTCGAAATTTGAAGCCAAGGGAAGAGGTCAAGCTGTATGGATGAGATTCCTAGATTCTAATCCTATGTTGCAGGCTCACATCAGTACAATTATGTAACTGAAGCGACAAACTCGACCTGCATGGGCCACCACAAAAACATGTAACACCCCAGTCCCAATATACTTAGGACTAGGTACGTACCCATGCCAGCTGTATACATACGAAGTATACTCCAATATATGGAAACCTCGTATGAATACAAAAGCTGTAAAATGCAGTAAACCAAGAGTAATCTAATCTCATCCACAAATAAAGAATTAAAGAAATCATATAATCAACTGTAATAAGTCTTCGTACAATACGTTGGGCGGAGACAAATCCACTACCAACAAGTAAGGAAAAATATAATAGAAAAGGAAATGATTTGGCGGGAGTAGCAAAGAAAGACCCAAGAAATGTCATCTTCGAATGAATAGAGAAGATCGCGACCTCGGCTAGAACACCTGCAATATCACAGAAGCACACACCTAGAGAGATAACCAGGTCCTCAGAGGGACGTAACAAGATACATAAAGAACATGCCACGTAACTGAATATATATACCATGTCATAAATCACAAGTATAGTAAATAGTCCTACTCGTAACAAGATCCAATACCTCATCATCGAAACAGTAGACTACCCCTACAACCAAACAAGGACAAGGGGTAGCACACTATGCCGCGATGAGACATTGTCCCAAGCTACTAATGGGACGGGGTGATATGACATTTGACAAGGGTTACCTGACCATTCTAATGTGTTTATGCAGTAAGAACAAACCTTCAACGCATGGGCACTCTGGCTCAGTAGCAGTAATCTCAGGTATGGTCCCATCAGGATACCAGGGACCTCAAAGCATAACATTCATCGAATGTCAGAGGCCAGCAGTAAATCAGGTATCAGGATCCAGGACCGTATCTCCCGCGGAGATAACCGGCAATAGGGAAGGGCATACTTGGCCCATACGTTAAGGAACTGTTCTTTCTACCCAATGCCTAATAGAGTCACATCCATGACTCATATACCTCTACTAACTGCTAAGTCTCCTAACATGCCTCTATTAGCAGTTAGCCCTAACGCATGCTCATGGGGAATCAGCCCACACGCAAAAACCTCTACATGCTAGTCATCTCACACATCCTCGTGGTACAACTGTGTTAAGGAATATGCAATACATTACAAACGGTAGTCTCTTAACTCTAAGTCCACATACAATCAAAGGATAAACAAAGTATATCTAATATCACTGAGCAGATAGTAAATCAAGAACGGTAAGAACTGGAAATAAATGAACAGTGATATAATAAAATGCAACTGAATATAAACAGTATAATGGCAAGGTATCTTGCCTGAGGTTATGTGCAAAGAGAATAATCCAATAGCTCGAACAGACAAATAAACGAAGCAAGAAAAGCCAAATCCCGCAGATGACTCCGATGCTGCAACAAACATCATGAACGAGTTTGGAATAAAAAATACCTAGGAAATGCCTGTCCAAAGTTAAATTCTGGAATAGGGGCAAAATCGTAATTTCGGATCAAACGATGTCCACCGTTGGACCCGCTTTGTACCGAAATACATGCCAATACCTATGGTCTCTAAAGTCGTCAAACTACATGTCTACAGATTTGTTTTGATGAGACGAACCCAACGGTATGTCCAATTTTGGATTCCGGTGGACCGTGCACAAAATCCTCCGTTGAGTGGGATTGTGGGCCCGCTAAAATGGCGTCGTGATCAACCTTCTCAGAATTGAACCAAACTTGGCTCACAGGACCAGAAAAATATTTTGAGTCCAATGGCTGAAGTTTCGTCACGATTTGATGAGTGTACACAAAGTTGTGACTTAATTTGCAAAGGGTCGATACAGGATTATCTCGACGGATACGCACTGATTTCGTCGCACACATGCAATGAAATCGGGTTCCGTCAGTTCTCACATGTCGAAAACATCTATATGCGCCTTACGATGCATATAGTGTGCGACTACGTCGCCCGATTTGTCGGAACGGACGCCGTATCGGGGTATTTTTCTAATTTTGAAAACAGAATTTACAATTTTTTGAAACTTTAACAACGTATAACTTTCTACATACTAATGAAAAGTGAATCCAAAAGGTGCGTTACAATCTCGGTTATGTTGTCTTTGACTTTCTTTAATTAGTTTCTATAAAATCCTATTGTATAAACAAAAATTGGCCAACAAGTTGATGTTTTACAACAGTTTTTAATATTCCAGAAAAGTGGTTTTTCTCCAACTTCGCTTCAATTTTTCGAGCAAGTTAAATGGCCATGTCGAAATCCACCTAGGGAATCTCGAAGAGGGTCATGTGGGCTTTCTACACGAATTTACATATCTAAAACGGGGTTAAGATGAGAGATATCGATCGGAGAAGTTGCGTACCTTAAAGTGGAAACTGTTGTGTTTTTTGTTGTTGTCGCCGTGGCGACCGGGAGGCGGGGATGATGTCGCTCCAACGAGGCTGGCACGCACGCCGAGAAGAGAGGAGGATGGAGGAGAGAGGAGAAGATGGAGAAGAAATTAGGGTTTGAAAGGGGATTTGGAGTTTACTAATATATATGTTATATGTAAGGAACAAAGGGTTCGGCCTATATGGGTTTGCTACTGCTATATTTGCTTTTGGGCGGCTAGCATTGAGTTGCTGCTAGCATGTGGGAACAAGAAAAGTGGGCGGCCACATGAAGGTTTGTTATTATTATTATTATTATTTTCTTTTTCTTTTCTTTTTTTTTTTTTTTTTTTTTTTTTTTTTTTCTTTTTTCTTTTTTTTTCTTTTTCTTTTTCTTTTCAATCAATCTTTAAATATATATATATCTATATCTAATATGCATATGTATATATCCATACATATCACCATAAATATATAAAAATCCAAATAACAATTTAAATGTTATCTAATCCAAATATTTAATATATTTAAACATATATATAGATATATATATATATATATAATATTTTTTTTTTTTTTTATATCTATATATATATATATATATATATATATATATATATATATATATATATAAATTCAAACAACTCAGATAATAACATCTCAATAAACATATTTATTAAATGTTCACAAAATAACTTTAATATTAATAAAATAATAAAAATTTCTCCAATGGGTGGACTGTACCACACACCCTTATCCGGGTCCAGAAAAATATACCATTTTATAAAATATTATTATAATAAAAATACTAATAATTATACAAATAATTAAATAATTAGAAATTGTACATAAATTTCTAAGATAATTTAAAAAATATTTTTATGTACATAAAATATGTCTACATGGCCATTTGGTCACACCACATGCTTACATGGGCTTAAATTGGTTCGGGCCCAATTCGGACTGGTTTGGACAAACCGGGTCATCTAAAAATCAATATAAAATAATATCTAAGTAAAATATTTTAAATGCGTTATTTCACAACTCGGACTGGTTTTCCTAGTTCGGACTGAACTATGGCTAGGCCTCCCACGACATGGCTAATATACTGGTTAAAGCACACTGATACATCTTTCGTGCCAAAATTCATGGTCGCCTTGTGCTCCAAACACAACAATGGCTAAGGTCATTTTTAATAGTTAAATTAAACAATAAATTGTATAAATTAAATTTAAAGTCTAATAAAATAATAATAAAAATTTAAAAAATAGGGGTTTTACAAAATCCCTCGAGTACAAATGATATGTCATGTATACTTCTGGATGATATTTTAAGTTGCGACCTCTCACACATGGATACTTAATTTTGGTGCGGTCCATATGCCGAGGGAACGCCTTGGTGAATTGTAGGAACTGCTCTACCCCTTGTATAAATTTATCCCGTACACCGCACGTGTTATCAGGATGACGATTATACATTCATGAACGATGGCACAAATAGTGATTCATATGCATTTAAAAATAATTTTGCAAAGATGGATACACATTATTTAAGTATATTGTCCAAGTGAATGCATAGATGGATACACATATTCATCATGTGACTATCCAAAAGCTAGTAGACACGTGGACAATCCCGATTTCAAACCCAATTAAACAAGTGTCATCACGTGTTCAATGTTAGCCCTTTCCTTCAAAGAAAATTTACTTCTGCAAGCCTTTTAAGGCTTTCAGAGTTATATCGGATTTTCGAAAATACTAGAAAATGCCAAGTATTATAATTTTTCTTTTCTAGGATTTTTTATTCATTTTTTATGATTTTTTTACTCCTTTTGTTCTTATCTTTCCTCCTAGTTTTGAAAAACGATATAACTCTAAAAGCCTAAAAAAGGCTTACAGATGTAAAATTCTTTTTTAGAGAAGAGCTGACATGGACACTTGACTTTGAGCTGACATGGACACTTCACATAGGAGATCAAGCAACCTATATCATAGTTAGAAATTGATACCTACCACTTACCTTCCCAGAACTACTTCAAATATACTCTTGTCGATACCTAGTACTTACCTACATATCACCTGAACTCTAAGTATTTTTGTATCATGTGGATATATACCACGGTACACAATATCACATTGGTACTCTATTGTATCTTGACACTAGGATACAGTTTCAAATACCCATGACACTAACTATTCTTGGCACTTGGTATCTTGGTACCAACATGCACTCTAGGCCACTAATTATTGACATGACCAAGTAGGATCTGGCCGGGCTAAATCATCTAAGAAATAAATTTAGACAATTTGGATTTCAGATAATGACTCACATGGACATATGACATTGGAGTGTACAACATATAGGTAGTCACAACTATTATTAACTTTGGAATTTAAACTTAACCAAAAGACTAGTATCTTAGTATTTTGCCGAATTTAGACTAATACAATTATGACATATCCATATGTGATACTTAGGTATTGTTACAATATATTAAGGGAATATATTCCGTAAACATATTCTACAAATTAACAAATTAACTAAATAGAAAAAATTTAACTAAATGTAAAAATTTAACTAAATGCAAACAGATCATAAACATATTCGACAAATTAACTAAATTTTTGTCCTGTGTCAGCGTGTCATTGTGTGCGTATCCCGTGTCAGCGTGTCTAAGTTTCACTGTCCGTGTCTCATGTCAGCGTGTCCAAGCCTCTGTGCTCGGGTGTGTCCATGTGTCCTATGTCAGCATGTGTGTCCAAGTCTCTATGCTCGGGTGTGTCCCTGTGTCCTATGTTCGTTCTACGTAAGAAAAAGGGGGGGTTTTATCGAGATGGGGGCTAGAGGCGGCGTAGGCGAAAGGGGGGCTGGAGGGCTGGGTTCCGAAGGATGAGGGGGCTTCGAGCGAGGTAGAGGGGTCGGCGTGTGGTCGCCGGAGGGGAAGGTTGGTCGCCTGGTCGGGGGTTCGACGGGTGGGTCGCACGGGGGGGGGGGAGGGATGGTCGCCGCGTCGGTGGTCTAGAGCTCGGGGGGAAGGGGACGGGAAATAAAATTTTGGGATAGAGAGAAATGAAAAATCAAACTAGGAAAATCCTATTTAAAGTAATTAGCGACATCATTAAAAATGTCGCTAGAGGTCGCTATGTTTTAATATAATGCGACGTATAAGATAGTGAATCGCTAAATGTCGATAACAGTAAAAATACGATGTTCACCAACTATTCCGCGACATTCATTTTTATTATGTAAATGTGGTCGCAATGCGTCGTTGATAGTCGCTAATAGTGACATATTGTAATGTTTTATATATTCGTCACTAATTTCCAAAATTTTAGCGAGCACCACCACTCAGTGACATATAGTCGCTAACAGAGGACCTGCCCACCTGCTCCCTAGGTGCCTCGGGACCCGTGCGAAGGCTGAACAGCTGGCCAGCTGTCCTGGCGCGGTCCACTCGAGTTATTCTCCTCTAAACGCACTTGTCCGGCTGTAGCCCACGTGGACAGGTCCTCTTCTGTGCGCCCCTTGGCGCTGGCAGTTGGTTACGCACATCTTTCTGCACGCACTCTGGCTCCTGGGGTGAGCTACGTACACCCCAGCGCCCTGGGAGCTCTGGCCAGCCTTCCTTTTTGGCGGCGAGTACCCCCTCGGGCTATTTGGCACAACACTCAAGGATGGGAGGGTCCTCTCCTCGCCCATTTAGCTCTTGCAGTGGGTTGTGCGCAACTTCCTATGCGGTCTTTGATGCCCGGGACGAACTGTGCACCCTCCAGCGCCCGGGGAGCTCCGGCCTCCCCTCTGTATCTGTTGCAGGCATCCCCCTCGGGCTGTGCGATGCCACCCTCGAGGATCTCCTGTCCCGGCAAGTCTGCCCCCGCGGGGGCCAGCCGCCAATTCGGTACCTTTCCTGACCGCCGCAGCCCTCCAACCCCCTTCCACGCTCCTGGTGCCACCTACCCTTAGCTCAGGCCCTCTCCATACTTCAGTATCCCACCGAACGCTTCCCCAATGTGACTGGCGCAACCCCCCAATTGCGTGCGGTTCTCGTAGGATCCCGGCCGGCAACACCCTGGCGCAACCCACGGGTTGCGCCCCATGTCCCTCTTTGGTATGACAGGGGCCCACGTTGTGGGCCACTCCCTCTATCCTTGGGCTATCGTGTACCCCGTCACCCACGTCCCCTCCCTCCCCTTCTCTCCCTCTCCGGCACCAACTTGTGTCGGAGTTGCCCTGTGGGCCTGCCGTACGCATTGCCTCTTCGGGGGCATCTCCAACCGACGCAGCTACTCCCCCGGGTGGTCCTGTGCACAGGCTGGCCACACCTCTTCCGCCGTTCTCGTGTCCTCTTTCTCTTCGGACTATCCCTGTGTAGTGGCCCCACCGGTACCACCTCTCACTCGGGTATCCCGAGCGCGGTGGTCCCCACTCGTGCTCCCTCTTACGCCAAGGCTCTCCGGCCAGATGTTGGAGTCAATTACCCCTCCGACGGTAGAGATTCAGCTTTTGGACGTCAAATTTTTGCCACCTCTTGCCGGCTACCCGATCCTGTCCCCTTCGCCGTACAGAAAATCTCCTCCCTATCCTCTTCCTTCACTAAGACGTTTATCCTCAAATTTGGATCCGGATGCCCGAAAATCACCATTGTTATGGAAGCTGTCGCAAGGTGGGGCTCTCCGCAGCATACCGGGTCGCTCCATTTGACCCCAAGCACATCTTCCTCCACCTTTCATCCGAACGGACTATTCTTTAGTCCGGGCCAAGGGCACTTCCAGAATCGGAACACAGACTGTTAAGATTGTCAATTGGTCTCCTAACTTCAACCCCAAAATTGATTCGACAATCATATCCACATGGATCACCCTCCCCAACCTTCCCCTGGTTTGCTTCCCTGCAGCTGCCCTAAAAAGGATAGCCAGCTCCTTTGGGTCCCTGGTAGCTATCGCTGAAGAAACTCGCAACCTCTCCAAATGCAACAACGCGAAGATATGCGTGGAGTTAGACCTCGGGAATGAACCTCCCAAACTTACAGAGATCGAGCTCGGAGATCAAACACACAGCCAACCGCTGGTTTATGATAACAACATCATCTTTTGTAATCACTGCCAGATGAGTGGTCACTCCATGCAGCACTGCTTCCGTGCCCACCCCGAGCTAAAAAGTATAGCCCGTGCTACTCGCGTGCTCCGGCTACCCCCCAAAATACGACAATGTTAATCAGTCTTCGCACCCCAATCTTCTCCTTCTGATTGACGACCGAGCACTTCTGCCAGCCCCCGTCCGACCTTCATGCCTAGTTTTGCGATTATCCCATTCAATCCCCCGTTATCTCTCTCAACAATTCCTTCGAACTTCTCTCATGCATCGCTCCCGACAGGGCTGCCGACGCCGACGAGCCCTGTTCGTCTATCCGGTGGAGACGCCAGCCAGATTCCCCTCAGCCCAGCCGTCGGTCGAGCGACTTAACCCCTCGCTCACATCATCCAGGCATCGTCATCACTCCCACCGTGCCACCCCCATCTCAACCCACAACTTATCAGAGTTCTCTATCTCCCCCTTCTAGGACTCTCACTCTTCCCTCGTTCCACCTGCCCCCCTCATCAGCTTGGAGAAGTTCAGACAGAGAGCCGGCCAGCCAACCCCGACTTCGAGACTCGTCAAACTTGTCTCACATCTGAAATGAATATCCCCTCGTCAGTTGCTGGGCCGCCCCGGCACCCCCTCCCTCACATAGCAGACGTCCAACCTAGCTTCAACCTCACTTTAACCGACAGGTTCTGGCAAGCCAAGGAAGCGGGTTTTCCTGGACAACGACATTCCCTTATGTGCCCTAGAAGAAAAAAAATGACTCTATACATCCTTGACAGATGACAATGGTAGCAGGGATCCCGGCTGGACTAGCACCAAGTCAACGGGGCTACCATCACACCCAACAAAAAACTTCCTCTAAAAAGCATAAAAACAAACATAAGCAGCAGACAACGATAACTACAAGGTCCTCCTCGAAGCTTAGTTTCCTCCCTCCCACCACCCCAAATGCTTAACATCATCTCTGGAATGTGAGAGGGCTCGACAAAAACCGACGCTGAACAGAATCCTCAGCCTAAAAAAAACTAATCGTATTGACCTCCTAATCATTATTGAACCTAAAATACCTCAAAAAAGAATCAAACCCACTCAACTCAAGCTCGATTCCCCCATGACATCACAGGATGTAATAACATATAGATTTTCTTTGGGTCAGAATTTAAATTTGGCACCATAAAAGATTCGCCTCAAGCTCTTTCTTGTTGGTCGAACATCCGCCCTTAAGTCCCGCTCCATCCTTTCCGTCGTCCATGGAAGCTATGATTCCCACGAGCGTAGATTACTTTGGGAAGACCTGTTGGAAGCTGCCTTACCCTACCAGGGTCTCCCGTGGCTCTGTATCGGAGATTTTAACACGGTGTCCAGCAGAGAAGAGAAATCCAGTGGTCGCACACCCCCCAGCTTGCGATGGATGATTTCAACAACTTCATCTTCCATGAAAACTTAAACTCCATCCCCTTCCACGGCAGTGCTTTCACCTGGTGCAACATGCAGGAGGGCCATCAGCACCAGTACTCTCGCTTGGATCGGGCGATGGTCAACGACTGTTGGTCTGACATGGGCCTGATCACTAACCTCTATCATCTGAACTCCACTGAGTCGACCACTTCCCTCTTCTCATCATGATCAGCAACAACCAAACCAGCACTAAAAAAGCTTTTCGCTTCCTCGACTTCTGGCAGCATCATCCCTAGTTCCAGAACGTGGTGGCCTCCGCTTGGAACTCTCTTTCGAAACTTGACCCACTGATACGAATAGCGGCTAAACTAAAAGTCACTCGTAAGGCATTATCGTCCCGGAGCAAAATGGCATTTGGAGACATTTTCCAGGCTATTAAAGTGGCGGAGGACGACGTCACTCGCGCTGAGATCTCGTTCACCATCGACAGATCTCCGGCTGCCGGTGCCTCGTTCAACCTTACCAGAACTATTCTGAAATCCAGACTTAAGGTGGAAACGAAATTCTGGAGGCAAAAGCAAGATTGATCTGGGACACCGAAGTGACCGGAATACCAATTTCTTTCATGCGTGTGTCAAAGGCCACAAAACCAACTAAAACTTCACCGAATATCCGACGACAATGACGCCATAGTGGATGACTAGGAAGGCATCCAGGCTGCGACGGAGATTTTCTACTCTATACTTTTCACTGAAGAGCAAGTCGTTAAAGACGTCGCGCTTCTGTCCGAAATCCCATCCCTTATCATCAGCGACAGCAAGAATGAAACCCTGTTGGCTACTCCTTGGTGGAGGAGGTTGAGGCAGCTGTCTAGTCCATAAAAGAACACAGTGCCCCAGGTCCTGATGGATTCAATGGCGTCTTCTTTAGATCTTGTTGGCACATATTAAAATCCGACTTATTGGAGGCTACTATCGCCTTTTCCAAGGGGCGAGATATCCCAATTCCATTTCTTGCGCCAACATCATCTTTATCCCCAAGAAAGACAACCCGAAACCTGCAAATACTTTCGTCCTATCAGCTTATGCACCTTCACCAACAAGATTATCGAAGCTCGTTGCCAACCGTATGTCCAATCTCCTCCCCAAGATCATCTTCGAAGAGCAAGCGGGTTTATTCAAGGTCGAAACATCACTGACAATATTCTTCTAGCTCAAGAGATGATCACATGTATGAAGTTCCCGTCCAGAAGGGGGAACATTGCCATCAAACTGGACATGGAGAAGGCATACGACCCTGGACTGGCAATATGATCTGGGTCTTCAGGGCTTTCGGCTTTTCCGAATCTTGGATTGACATTATTTTTAGATCTATCAACAATACATGGTTTTCCATCGTCATCAATGGCCAGGCTGTGGGCTTCTTCCGATCTACTCGTGGGGTTAGACAGGAGGACCCCCTCTCTTCTACCATTTTTATCATTGCGGTAGAGGCTCTCAGCAGAAGCCTCAATAGCATGTCCAGAATGCTCGGTTTCTATCACTTCTACCACCACTGGCTGTCCACTTATCACTCACCTGGCATACGCTGATATCCTTATTTTCTCTTCTGGAGACTTCAGATCGATCGAAGTGGTTTTAAGTACGCTCGTGAGATACTCCAGCTGCTCCTGATAGCGTGTCAATAATAATAAGAGCGTCATCTATACCCATCACAAGCTGGCAGAACTCACTCTATAGTGCTTTATGATATGACCTCGTTCGCCATGGCCTACTCATCTTTCCTTTACTTGGGCTGCCCGTAGTGTATGGAAGGTCTAACTCGGGAATATAGACCACCTTGTTGACAAAAGCCGTAAACTGATCGCAGGATGGCACAATGCCACATTATCTCCAGGGGGTAAGATGATCCTTATCAAACACGTCCTTTCCTCCATCCCGTTATATATCCTGGCCGTCTGTTCCCCTACCAAGAAGGTCCTCCACTATCTCGAATCCCTCTTTACCAAGTTCTTCTGGGGTCAACGCGACGGCAAGGACAAACCACTGGGCCAGTTGGGATACCATAGCTAAACCTACTGAAAAAGGAGGTCTAGAATTCAGCAGACTCGCCCACATCATCGACGCCTGCTCCATGAAGTTGTGGTGGAAGTTGCACACGGAGAGCTCGCTATGGACGAGGTTTATGAGAGTTAGATACTCCAGATTCTCTCATCTGTCAGAGGCTCTCACTAACAACAGATCGTCGATGTTATGGCGTCGCATAATTCATGGATGCAACATCGCAGAACCTTTAATCCATCTACAGTTGGTCGATGGACGCTCATCAGTCTATCTGGAACGATGGTTAGGGGAAGACATCATCCAGCCCAGCGTTCGAACTCCGCTAGGGTGCAAAATTAGGGATCTTTGGGTGGGCAATTCTGGATGGAATTATGGGAGGGTCAGAGATTGGCTTGGTCAGCCGGCGGTCGACGGTCTTCTTGCAGCTTACCTGCGGGTCACCAACATATCCGACACGTAGAAATGGTCCCCTAACCCGAGTGGGACTTTCACGTTGGCTCTCGCCAGAATTATGGCTAGAGGTAGTGGCGTTCCATATCCTACTTTGCTAAGTTTTGGCAGTCTTGTATACCCATCAAATGGTCTATCCTTATCTGGCATGCATTACGCCAAAATCTACCAATGGATGACTCTATCAAATCTATCGAATTCAACCTTGCGTCCAGATGCCACTGCTGCGTGGAGCACAAATAGAAATCGGCAGAGCACGTCCTGCATTATAGGAATTGGTGACTCAGATTTGGCTCAATCTTCACAACAGACTAGTCTTATCCTCTCGACTGGGGGCTTCTATGATCTCCTGGCCAGCTGGAGCCGCTGCCACGGATCAGATCGTAGTAGCCGCTGGAATTTGGATTTTATAGAAGAACAGGAACAAATTTAGATACAAAGGCTGCCAACTCTCCCCTACACAATTATTCAGAGAGGTTATCAGGCAAATTCTTAAAGCTAGGAGGCGCTGCTCTCACGCCTCCAATAGTTTTTGGGAGGCCCTTGTTTAGGTCATCATCCAGGTCTCTCGCGCTTCCCCTGTCGGATGTCGTAGAGATCTGGTTCCTTTTTTTGTGCGTCTCGTGCTGTTTGTTTTCCTTTCCTTTGGTCGCGTTGAGCGCGCTTACTTGTACAGGCTTCGACATTTTGTGCCTATTACTTTAATAAAGTTTCGATTCCTTAATATATATATATATATATATATATATATATATATATATATATATGTGTGTGTGTGTGTGTTAGTATGGTTATTAATGCTAGTTATATATTTTTTAGGAGTTCGTGACACCGAGACTGCAGAAGTTGGAGACGGATCCATAATCTACACTCACGGCGATTCCAGGCAAGATACCGTGCCAATGTCATCTTACTTTATTTTATGTTGTACATGGACGTGTTGTGGTGTGTTAGGATAATATGTGTTAGGAGAGCGTCCAAGTATGATTTGGATGCCGTAGTGGGTGTGCTTGTGACCTAGCGTGCTAGTTGACTTCCTCGTATTGAAGTAGTTTTTTCAATGACTTTTATGACTGGACCACATCTCATGACACGGCACTTTGAGTGATTTACATTGTATTGGCATGGGCTTACACACTTGACTGATCATTAGTGCGAGCGGTTTGTGTGTCGGTTCATATAGAGTTAGTGTGAGTCTAGCTTGTGACTTGTTTTGAGAGATGTATTGTTCGAGTCATGGATATGACTGGTGCAAGAGATGGGCAGGGAAAATTGTTCGACATGACAAAAGGTTGAACAACTTTTTGTATTATGAACGTAAAAAAGAGTACAATCGATTCTTATACGAAGAAATCTAAGTACAAAAGTTTCTGAAAAACTGTGACGGTGGAGATCGAGTACTGTAGCGGCTCCTTTACTCCATTGACGATCCGATGATGATATAAACTTGCTCTGACTTTTTGGTTCCTTCGATGGAACTCTAGGGTTGCCGATCAGGAGGACGCCGAAGTTGAAGATTTTGATAATTTTGTAGATCTTCTTCTCCTTGTCGATCCTGTTAATCGAGATATGAAGGAATCTGCCATCTTTATACGGTACGGGCTTCTGTGGCACTGACATATGGCGAGTGCTGAGGTTTTCCTAAAATGAGATATCCGGTGGTTATCAAAATAACCGAAGGAGGTGACACGTGGCGCGTGCCGATTTGCTTGTTAGGATGTAGCCGAGCAATCTTAGGATTTCATCTAAGATTTGTATTCTGTGGAATCTTCGTCTGAGATTTAAATCAATCTGCATTTATCAACATGATCAATCTTAATCCTATTTTTGAGAGAGGCAGTTTTAACAAACCGATTGGGTAGGACCATGCCATCTGTGCTTCAGGCAAGGTTGGCTGCACTTTGAGGTGACGAGTGGACTGTGCTTTTGGAGACGACAAGTGGACTATGTTTTGAAGACAATGGGGCCTCTATGCTTTTAGGGGCAACGAGTAGGCTGTATTTCAGGTAATGTCACCATGCTTTAGGGTGACGAGTAGGTTATACCTTCAGATAGACCATTTTACTGTGCTTTTGAGTAGCAGTCAGGCTTGTATGGAGGCAAACAGTGTCTTCAAGGTAGTTAAGCTTCTGGGTCAGAGCAGAGTGTTGCGCCGTTGGAGTTGAGGTAGTGTGAAAACATCACAGTCTGTGCCTAAGGTTGGCGCAGGAATGTAGCTGTGCCTCTGGATTAAAGATATTGGCTTTGAAGTATTCTTTTAAAGAGCAATGCATGACCGCTCCTTAATGAACGACTCCCTCTTAATTTCCACCGTTACTTGGAAAATTTCAAGGGGTCCTAGGAGAGTCCATGACTTAGTCGAATAACTTTATTTAATGAGGTTCATCGTGGAGTCCTAGGTTCATCCTATTAATGTGGGAATTTTGACCGTCGACCATGTGGCCTGTGTTTTGGACCACTCCTGCCCTATATAAAGGGGGAGTTTCTTCTGAAGAGTCACGTCTTCTTTCTGGCACCCTTCACCACTATGTTTGATCCAGACTTAACTTTAGACGGTTGCTGGCCTTGCATAAGTCGGCTTTTGGTTGAGGATTCGTTATTCAAAGGAGGCTATGCCTTCGTAGAAGAACTATTGATGAGCCTTGGAACGTGCTGGAATGCTTCTCATGAGGAGTTTGAACCTGGGCGATGCATTGGGGGCTTCGAGGTCCAAGCTACGGGGTAGGATTGGTTGCTCATCCGATGAGTAGCCGATCGTGCTCTGCCCCACTCATTGAAGGCCGTTGGGCTTCGCCGTGCTGTGGTCTGGGTCTTCTACTGCTTCAGTATATATTGGAGTCCCAGCATCCCTCGGTGACGAGATGATTTGTTCTGATGATGTTATGAGTCAGCAGGGAGGAGAGTTTGATGGAGATCGTATACATCTTCTCTGGTCTTTTTACCCATGATGATCACACTGTGGAGGCTGCCCGGTGAAAATGAACCTTCTCGTAGATCTATAGAAGTTTCTATTCTCACTATGTAACAAAGAATTTGCAATTGATCCCTGTAATTATGATTCAGGAAGTTTCTCTCTTATGTAATTACACACGTCTGTGATAGACCCTTGTAGCCATGCTTAATAAAAAAAGTCTATTCTGAACTTAGTTCTGAGAATGTCTCTATTTTTGGCTTGTCTGTGCATGTGATCGCCTGTGCCTGTGTGAAGCTGGGGGGTTATAAGAGTACCCGCCTGCGCCTGTGGATGCTGTATTTTTATGCTTCTACAAGACCCCCTTCAAAGTATTCTGAACTTGAGTCAAGCTCGGATACTTTGAACAGAAGCATGACATGTATTCCTTTGTAGACGTGCTGTACATCACATTTGTTGCCAGGGTGGCATCATGCTTAGGCTCCGGTATTAAATGCATTGAGCTGTCTCCTCGTTAAGCGTGATCATGACTCCTCGCTTCTAGTAAACATTCATCATGACCCTTTTTTGAACCTACGATGTCCGAAGCATTTTGTCTTCTCTTGTTGACGTGGCTGTTCCTATAAGTAGGAATATTGGGGAAAGGAGAAATCTTTCTGTCTTTACCTACTTCTCAGAAGATTGTGTCAGAGTTCCTTCTTCCTTCGAACCCTAGCTTTTCCCCCATGGCCCCCAAAATCAAGCACTCTGAAAATGCCTGCAGCTAATTCCAAGAAGGCGAAAGGAAAGAGGCCTGTCTCCGATGTTGGTGATCTCGACAAGCCTTCGGCTGTTGGCGCAATGGTCTACCGTGACGTGCGCCCGCCCATAGTAGGTATCTATTTTGATCTCTTCGATTCTGAGTGTGTCTGCACAAACGTTTTGTATTCTTAATCTCATGTTTATTTTTCGTACAGTTTCTGTGACCATCCCGTTGAGCGAGATCCTTTACGACTTTCCTTCCTGCTCATTGGGGATCGATCTCGAACAGACACTCGTCACTCCTTTTCGAAGATCAGTTGTTGCAGCTCTACCGGAAGGACGGTTGGAGGTAATACAGGTACAGACCTCGGCCTATTTTTGCCGCATGTTAGACCAAGGATGGTTGATTACGAGTAACAACCTCCTCTCTATCAAATCGGCATGGTTTATTACTAGTAACAACCTTCCTTTGTATATCCCTACAACCGAGCGCTACCTACCTTTGTCGGTCTTCTTTGTTTTGCCGAGGAGCGACGTTTGGAATGGGGTCTGACCCCTAGTCAGATGGGTCTAGTTTTGGGCCAAATCCAGGCGGGTAAAGGTTCTAAGGGTCAGAGTACCCCAGTGCCTATTTGGGGCAGTTCATCGTCCTCTCTGTGAGTGTTGCTCCCTGGGCGTAGGTTCAAAGATGTTCCTGTCGATTTGTCTCCGTTCCGTGCTTCCATTTTTGCAAATAGACTCCTGGCATTTGGCCACGCTTATCCGACGGGTCTCTTTCGTGTCGAAGAATGGATCTAATTTAATCAGGAGTACTGAATACGACATTCCATCCAATTGACCCTTATTTCTGGCTTTGCTGGAGTTATTCAATTATGATACCGGGACCTTCTTCCTACCCTGTGGAGAGATGGGACTGGCCCTCCATAAGATGTTCGCTGTCTCGAAGCTGCCTTAGGGTGAGGACCCATATGAGGAGTATTACCTACCTCAGAAGAGCTTGAGGGGCTAGAGAATCAGTACCCTGAGATGGCGACGGTGTATAGGAGTTACTTTGTCATCCCCAGGCTTGTGTGCTCCTGGACTCCGCGTATGCTCAGCCTCATTATAATGCTTGGAGACAATATTTCTTCAGTATTGACCCGCCAAAGGGTCGGGCTATCCAACCTTCTATTTATGGGGCGTATGGCCATGCTAGATAACATAGATGGAGGTAAAGTCTGCGACGCAACCTCATCCTACGGATGCCGAAGGGACCCCTGATCCTGTATTTTTAGCTGCTTCCACCAGAACTCAGCTTCTGTCAGCCGCAAGGCAGCGTTGGCAGCATTTTTGATGATGTAGCTGCAGAAAGTTATGGTCCCTGGAGGCTTAGGCTCCATGGGATGATTGGGTAGGGAGCTCATCATACCGGTCGTGAGGTTTGCCTTTGGCAATTCATTGGCATTGCTTCCGGCTATGGTCTGCGACCTTCTCCAAGGTCTGAAGGATTTTTCTGGGAAGGTTATAGAGCCTCACGGTCGTGGCATTAGGTTTCCCCAAACGGAGCTACCCTACCATTATCTAATAGCCTGGTTGGCCTTATACCATCCTGGACTGATTGCCTACTGTCCTAGAAGGCGATGATGGGGACGATGCGCTTCTGTGCTACTATCGTCACTCGAAGTGGTTTTATGTAGATGTCCCGACATGTAGACAAATATTGGGCTGTCTGGATAGTTACAGTTTTAACTCGGTCCCACCTTCTTATGGTGGACATAGAGTCGACGACGAACTGAGCGATCAAGCGGGAGCAGAAGGTGGACCGGCGGCTGGTGCTTTTCGCTGGCTATTATCTATCCGCCCTTCGTACTTGGTCTATCGGAGCCAGAATAAGGTATACTTGGAGTCTTATCTGCCAAGTCACTTTGTGCAAAAATTTAGCTACGGCCAAACCATGATGGGTAATCCTACCCCTTGTCTAGGATACAAGGGAGTTTGTTGGATGGCGCCTGCCCCTGGAAGTACCATGCCACCATCTTCATCGGGGCAACATTTGCCTTCCCTGATATAAACGAGGAGCCCTGAATTTGTTCTCCGCCATAAGGTTTTATTCCTCGGCAAACCACTTCTCGCCAGGTTACAATCAGGAGTGGGCTTCATTAGGGGTACAAAGTTTGACAAGCTCCAACCGGAGCTTCAGGAAGTAGAAGGGATCGACTACAGGACTCTTGTCGTCTCAGATGACTCCCAAAAGCGAAGGGATATGAAATACCCTTGAGCCTTCTGATGAAATGCTCGACTTTAATAGCCACGGCTGCTCCTGTTAGTAAGAAGGTGAAGCGAGTGGCCTTTCAGGGCGTTCTCTTTGGCGTAGCGCACCTTCCATTGCCTCAGATTTCCAGGTTCATTCTGGTTCTTGACTGCATTTCGAGTCATCGTCTTTGGTATATTTTTTTTTATTCCCCTATGTTTTATTGGCATTTGCCCAGAGCACCCCTGCGTGTTTAGAGGGGCCTCCGGCCCAGGCAGGGGACCCTGGTGTCGGGTCGGAGGAGGCTCAGTTTTTTGAAGGCTTGATTTCGGACGAACTGCCGGTGGCATTCACCCTTCCGCGTCCTCGCGTGGAGGTTAAGGAGAAAGTCAGAACTCAGTTTCCAGCGATGTTTTCTGATAGTGATACTGATGGACCTATTGATGAGGGCCTTCCGATTTCGAACAAAGAGGCAGAGTCAGCTGAAAGGATGATTCATGTCTTGGTAGGGGGAGTCGTCCCTTGAGGCTTCGCCTAAGTTGTCCAACGAGACCACCTGTGAGCTTCATGTTGAGGAGACCCTTAGTAAGTCGACCGCTAGGGATCCAATTGAGGGGTCGGTTACGAGGGTTGATGAGGCGACGACTGTCATGGTGGCACCAGCTCCGGTTACTGCAGCTTCGAAGTCTGCAGGGGGTTAACCGACGTCGTCATCGATATCAACTCCCGTTGTGTGACTCATTTATCCACTCCATTAAGGACGATGGTACCTCCGCTTTTGACCGTACCATTCGAACTTTCAAAATTATTGGTTCTTCTGATGAGCTATCTGCTGCGCCTCTACCAGTGACTTCGACGAGTCAGGTGGATAGGGAGTACTATGCAGGGCTCCTGCTGGATACCATTTGAAATGCCCTGAGGCATGGTATAGAGGGTGCGCTACAAGATAACCCTCCCTTAACTAAGTCCAGCATATAGTGTAAGGCATATTAGTGCTCCTGCGCGAGTACTCGGAGCACGAAGCGAAGGCTGTTAGTGAGAGACTTGTTGTTCGGTTTGGAGGCCATCACTCAGGAACTCCAAACTTGGAAGACAGTCTCCCAATCCTAGATGTGACAGAGTTAGAAAGAATAATTTCTGAGGAATCATAATATGAACATAGTTGCCAGGTTCTGGCCGCTCACTTGTTGAGGTTGACTCTGAGATTGGAAAGATGGCTGATGCTGAAGAAGTTCACATCAGTTGCCGTATAGCTATGGAGAAGAAGTATGAAGCTCTCCTAGAGCAGATCCGCCAGTTGGAGACGATACTGGCTTTCGCCGTCTGTGACTTGAAAGAGTCGAAGGGTCAGAAGGAACTTTTGTGCCACCATTCTGATACATTGCCCGGGAGAAGGAGGACATTGGCAATCGTTAGGCCGAATTGGTCCTTGTGAATCTAGCCCTGTCTTCTGTTGGAGATGAAGATGCCCAACGTCAGTAGGTTGAGCGAAGGGTCCCGGCATCAGTCGACGGACGGAGAGACCACTTGAGAGGCCTCTTGGAGGAGCTTCGAACTCAATTTGCTCTGTTATGATTTTCTCTCTTTTGGTCTCTCTCTGTGTGAGAGAATCTCTTTTATAATAGCAAATATTTTTAATCACATGTGAAATTTTCTTTGCTTCCATTTCTCATTTGTAATATTCATGTTTGTGAAATCTGTACAAGGATAGGAATTCCCACAAGGGAACGACTTTATTGGAGACAGGTTGTTTACTCAGAGGTAATATGTACGTGGCAAACACCGAATCTTTATAGAGAAAGTTTCCTTACTCAGAGGTGATATGGACATGGTAAGGATAGAATCTACGAGGGTATAGAACACTCAGAGGTAATATGGACGTGAAGGGTTCTATAAATGACAACTGTGGAGGATTGTCATGGAAAGGGTGCTTTACTCAGAGGTAATATGGACATGGCAAGCATCCTTCTACTAGAATAACAGTTAAGCGGTAATATGGACATGGCTGTATTCTAGGGAGTTATGACAACTTTGGTGTTATCGTAACGGAGGTGACTACTTAGAGGTAATATGGACATGGTAGACACAGTTATAGAAGGACACTTCAGAGGTGATATGAACGTAAAATATTTTGATGTGGTCATGATGACACAGAGTCTTCACGGGAGATGCAATTACTCAGAGGTGATATGGACATGGTAGATGCACAGCAGGGTATGAGAAAGCGATCCAGAGGTAATATGGACGTGGAGGGCTTTACTTACTAGGATTTAGTGTAGGAGGGTTAAACAAGTTTTCACCAGCATCTACGAGCACCCATGAGGGCACAGGAGCTCCTGTTGGTGTTGCTGATGAAGATGGGTTTCAGGAAAGTTTCATCACCTAAGTCAATCTGGACGACCTCGTCCTTGGTGGGAGGCTCTCGCTGTTCGAAATGCCATTCCCACTGAGAGCCAAGGTGTTGAGCTCAGGGCTCTTCTTCAAAAATCGAGTGCCTGGTCTTCTTTCTCTGTGGGATCGTCTGTGGAAACCATGTTGATGGATAGTACCTTCTGGAGGTCCCGACCTATAATGGTATCAGAATCCTAGGTTGAAGAGTCGAAAGAATACGAGTGTAGTGGAGCCTCCGATTCTGAACTCTCCAAGTGGTTGTAGGAGTAATATAACCAACCCCCAGCGAGTACGTTGGTAGTAGTTCTAAGGCTTCCCCTTCGGAGTACGAACTTGTAAGGGAAGCCGTCGACCTTTGCCGTAGTTCAGCCTTTGTTTGTTCGTGTCGTATCCTATCTTCTGGATGAGATATTTGGCTTAAGTAGCATAGCGGTAGAGCTACATCTTACCGTCGTCGGGTTTCGGTTCTCTCTGAGGCTGGCTGCTGCGAATGCTCCAGTCGACCGAAGATGATAGGTTTCCTCTGGGTTCTTTGGCGGGACTAGGAAGTAGGAGCCTTTGGAGGGGACAACTCAGTTACAAGGTTGGCGGTTGTCACTTGCGTTTGTAGAGTACATAGAGCGTTGTCTAAGAAGTACTTAGTATTCCAATGCACATGAGTAATTCGAAGACAACTTTCTATTAATAAAATATAAAATTTTATCCGAGGGATTACATCATCTAAAGACTGTGCCTCGGTATTGGCACAGACTCATCTTGTAATTCCTCGTGGTCAAGAGCTGCTACAGAAGGAGGTGGAGAAGATTTTTGCTTCATCTTGATCACCGCGGGAGGCACAACCAGAGTATCCTGCGGCTTTGAAGCTGGTGTCGGGGCCTTTCGGGAGCTTTATTTGCAGGGGCTCCTGGTTTGATGCCGTCGGAGGCGGCCGTGCTGGCCTTGCCTCGGAGTTTGATGACCAGTGGGGCTGGAGTTTTAGGTGGCTTCCCTTTCAGTCGAACCCTAATGGGTCCTTCCGTGATGGCTGCAGCTTTGCTTCGTCATCGACTGTGGACACACAAAAAAGAAGAAATGATGTCTTTTCTTATTGGCACAAGGCACCACAAATCGAGTACGCCTAAGAGATCCTGCACTGAGATCCCCGAGTACAAAAAGAATTCTGGGGAATAGGACGATGGAGATCGAGCGGCAGTTGCTCCTTTACTCCGTTGACACTCCAATTTACAAACGTAGTAGAAAACCTAAGAAAATTGCTAACTCTCGGCTCTCTGGAAAGAAGGACAGCAATTTCGCACTTAAAATGATCTTCGTTCTATGTTTTTAAAGAGGTATGAGACCCATATTTATAGTCATTTTGCACTAAAACGACTATTATGCGCCCACAGAGGAAAATACACTAATTTTTATGTGGGCGTATAGACTTACTTTGGGTGCATAAGGTGTAGGCGTATGAAGGCTGCATGATCGTGAGTTGATCATGGGGTTGACGTGGCCGCATGCTTTGGTGTACGACTGCTCGTGGAGACTGACGTGGTCGTACGCTTCGTTGTACGACTGGTCGTGGAGGTTGACCGAGTCGTGGAGCTATCCTGACTTGGGTGCATAAGTTGGAATAGGGCTATGTGCCCCCCTTTGGAGGAGCCATATGGGTGCATAAGTTATGCTGTTGGCACATAGGGATGGGCAGATAGGCTTTGGTCTATGAGTGTCAGCCACTCTCTAGCTTGGGTGCATAGTAATATCTGACTTGGGCGCATAGCTCAGTTCTGGCTTGGGTGCATAGCTCATTTCTGGCTTGGGAGCATAGATGCTTCTTGGTTTGGGCGCATGGATACTTCCTGACTCGGGATGCTAAAAAATTTATGCTTCTATATCGGCATCGTTGGATTCATTGTCCCAGGGGAGTGGTTTATACAGATCGGCATCCGTACAGTATGCTTGGAGGCCTCGGAATGGGTCGATATCAGCAAACTCCGTCTTGACGGTCGCGTCACTGGCCACGTACTTCATAAACAGGTGAAGGATGGAGGGGACGATCATGTACTCATGGATCCATCGCCGCCCAAGCAACATGTTGTAGTTTATGTCCACATAGATGACGTAACAGGTAACCTCAGTATGAAGATCACCTATTTGGCACTTCAATCGGATCTTGCCCAGAGGCTCACTCTTTCCCGCGTTGAAGCCGCTGATGGTGGTGTTCGATATCGTAAGATGGTACATCGGGATGCCTAGAGCTTGGAGCAGACTTCGAGGGATGATGCTGATCGATGAGCTCGGATCGATGTGAATACGATCAACCTTGATGGCACCCACGTATCCTGTGTAGTATAGGGGTCGGTTGTGCTTGTTGTTTTCTAATAGCATATCGTGCTGCGCGAAGGTAATGTTAGGAATCGCCTCAACCATGCTATGGCAATGCGGACATGCCGCAGGGTCTTCCTTGGGCTGCTTCACCTGTGTGAGGTAAGCCTCTGCATTCTGCAGCACCTCGCTAAGGGCGGCCCGAGGTGCTTTGGAGAGCCGGAGAAGCTCGAATAGTGATAACTGAGCCAGCATGTTGGTCAGCTTTGCTAGTATATCGAAGTTATAGGAGTTGATCTGGCCTACTGCCGAGTCCTTTCGTAGAGGCTTATCGAAGCGGACCTCCTTCTGTTTCTGATTATCTGCGGCATGAGGTTGAGAATGTCCGGGCTGTGCTATATCGGGAGTAGAATGGGTCGTCGGTGAGGGAGTCTCTTCTTCAGGAGCCTAGTTTTTCTATCGCTGGAGAGACGAACGAGTGGTCACCCTGGTGTCTTCTGCCAAGGAGGAGACCATGCGACATGTCCTGACCTTCCTTCCTTTAGCCGGGCGTACTACCGGTGCAGTCATATCAGGAGTGAGATCTGGATGAACCCACATCACTTCACCTTGCAGTGTTGTGAAAAGGATGAAGCCCAGAGCATTGTCCCTGGCGGGCAGAAGCTTGACGACTTCCATCATTGCCTTTGGGATAGGGATGACGCCGTCTTGAGTCTCAGCTATCGAGAACTCCCAAACTGTATCGTGACCATGTTGGCCGTCACACTCTTTTCCTCGTAATCGAGGGAGATGACTTTAGCATCGATAAGACATTGAATCTATCTTTTCAACACGTAGCAGTCGTGTGTTGAGTGGTGGATGTACTGGTGGTAATGGAAGTACTTGGGATTATCCATCTTTCCTACTTCGTCAGGACGCTTGGGAGGTGGAAACGGCAGCCTGCCGCCCTTGGTCAGCATCTTGAATAACTCGAGAGTGTCTTCGTCATTGAAGGAGTTTCCTTCGGCTTCTGCGCTTCGGCTGGCTTGGGCCTCACGAGCGCTGGACCTTTTGTAATATTGACGGCCATAGCTTGCATGCCTTTACTATCTCTTACTCGCTTCCCTTTATCTTCAATAGAGGGGAAGGTTAGACCCAGGAGTTGTGCGTCCTGTGCCTTCTTCTGAGCTACGTCTGCTTCAGAAATAATGGGCGTCCACTCGGTTCAGGGAGCACTGTGCCACAGTTTGATGGCAGGAAGCATATTCTTGCGGCATGAATCTATGTCACGACCCGCACCCTAGAGTTTGGGCACGAGAACGTAACAACGTCCAGCCTACGCCGCAGTGTCGGCGGTAGAACGCTGTCCTAGGTCTCAATGCATCTAACAGTATAAGACTAAACAGTTTATACTCCCCGAATGGGGGTGACATAGCAGAATGTAAACTCAATCACATCTAAGGTAGAGCATAAAGGAAGATAGATAAAACATAAAATCGAAAAGAGATGCAAAGATAAAAGTCTAAGTGTCTAAGATATATAAACCCAGAAGTACATCTCAAAACTCAAATACAGTAATCCACAAGTAAATACAACTCCCGACAAAATGAAATAACTATCTAAACAACCTCTACTGTGTCTCCTCTATGCTAGCAGGCAATCCCAGGCCATCTGTAAAATTTATCAACAGGTCCAGTCAGGACAGGAGCGAGCACAATACATCTCATGCAGTTCATATCATGTCAGGAAATATAAAGCAGGCAATAGAATAAGATACATAAACGCTGTAAGAAGATGTACATGAAAACGTGAGAGATATTTGATAACTGGAAATATATACATGATAAGTAAGAACTGTAAGTGACTAGTGATTTAGAGTACGAGATGGCATGTAATTGACTTAGGTTGAACATGATGTACATGAGTGAACATGTAGGACATCAGCCAATAAGGCTGTGTTGTACATGATAAAACATGAAAAGTAACAGAGTGAACATGATGGGTAAATCACATGACCATTTATACTCACCCCTACCCACAATCAATACACAAGGATCTATTCAAGTTACGTTACGGACATGATGTTTTGGTTATACAAGAAACACATGAGGAAACATGAGCGTACATGAAAAGAACATGAGAGTACATGAACGTACATGTAAGAACATGAGAGAACATGAGTGTACATGAATAACGCAGAAGCAAGGAATACATGATGTACATGAATACATGTCATAAAGTATCCGATGCGCCCGCTAAGGGGGATAACATCCCAAGAAGAGATCCATATAGTACCAATCTGTGATGATAACGTGACAGCATCAAGTAAAAGTAATCTAGGGCGAGAATATAAGTCGTGACAAGAATGAAACGATCAGAAAATGTACTCGCCTGATATCTGAATGTCCAAGGTAAAGATACTGTCCAGGAGAGGTGTCTGGCTCCTAATTAGAACAGCACAAGTCACAACATGTCCAGAAGGGTAATATAAAGCACTACAATGCATTCTACATGAATCTAGGTCAAACTAGACCAAAGTCAATCCTTGGTCAACTCTGGTCAACTGCACTAGTCAAACTAGGTCATGTCCTAACCCAGCAAGTCTTACTAGGCCTAACCAAGACTATCCTAGCAAGCACACATCAATACAAGGCTATACAAGCCAACATACGCCCAACTCTATATAGGATGCAATTATTCAATACTCAAATAGACGAAATTCACATTGGATATACACTAGGTAATCTATTACTTTAAGCTATATATGTCTACACTATATACACATGCATATATTGGTATTCAACATTAGGTCTATAATCATGGCATTTCAAATGGTTATATAAACTTATATATTACAACACAATATGCTAACATATATAATATACATACTAGCTAAGTTAACTATATTCATAAATACTTATTTAAGAGGCTATGTGTGTGTATGTGAACATGGCAAAGGGGCAAGTGAGGGTTAAATGGGCATACATAGTGTATACATATCAAAGAGTGTCAAAGTGTAAGTGAACAATGTGTCAAGTGTGATAGTGTCAACATAGTGTAAGGGGGTACATAAGGTAATATAGGATTTGTGTTAACATAGAACATTACATCTCATTAACTTGTATATTGCATACATTACATCTATTATTATTACATTCATGCTTGCATTCATTCATTATTCATTATTCTCTTGCACCACTATATGCACCATACATTACATACTATGGAACCTACATATTCATTACAAGCCATACTTATACATGCTTACATTAGATAGGATACTTACACCTCAAAATCATTTATTTAACCATTTACTCATGCTTGTATTCTCTATTTAATTACATAATGTATATACATTAACATGGGTTAAAATCAAATAGAACATTATATTACACACAAGGGTGCACAAAATACATATGCCGAATAGTAACTCCTACTAATAATCAATACTGTACTATCTCAGCATGAATTAAAATTTAGAATTAAAGTATGTTATAGATCTATGTGTTAGCTTTCCGAAACTTTAAACGGATCGCGTTTTCGTTTCCGGAAACTCCCGGAATCGCGAAAACACCGAGAACGCATTTGTCTTTCGTACAGCTGACACTCAAATAATTCTCCAGAAATTTACAGAAAGAATTAGGCCTACTAATACATGTTTTTGGAAATCTAACTTCAATATGCTTCTTTAAAAAAAACGGAAGATTAAACCGAGCTTTGAGCTAGAAGTTATGACATTTCTAAGTTAGGGCTGAAATTAAAACGTGGATAAAAATCATGACGGATTTAGATAGTTTGAGCCAAAAGAATACACATATATCCTAATTATCCACAACAATATACAATAATAATGTGAGGAACCACACTCACAAACTTGATTATATAATCATCATGAACCATTTATTACATATATAAATAGATACACTCTCATTACAATATATATATATTTTTTATTACATATATAATATAGATACACTCTCATTACATATATATATAATATATATAATATAAATCTATATATGTAACATGAACACATCCACAACACAAAGGACACTCCTATGACCTCCAAATGGACACAAAATGGACACAAATGGAGATACAACCATGGGGGTCATTCCTATGGGTTTAAAATAGACCTATATGCATGAGAAAATGAAAAGGAGAAGAGATTTATACCTCCCGGTAGATCGAATCGAAGAAAAACCTTCCCGGAGCGACACCGACACGTAGAGATTCCAAAAGGACACGAACGAGCGCCGAATCGTCCCAAACTTGGGTAGCTTCCTCCTTGGCTAGAATGGAGAAGGAAAGAAGAAGATTTGGTGGTGAAATGAAAGGATTTGGTGGAGAAATTGCTAGGGATTGCTCTCTAGGAATTTGGGGAAGAACAAGAGAGTGAAAAATAGATGGATAATGACAAATGGGAGGCTCAACCCTATCCTTATTATGGCTGGCCATAAAGGTGGTTTTGTCCTATTAGGAAAAGTCCAAAAGCCCCTACTAACCTATTCTATGAGTATTAGGAAAGGGCTAATTGGTTGGGACTAAATTAGTCATTCTAAAGTTCTCTAATCACACTAACCTTATCTATAATTAGTCTAACCTCTAACTAAAATATTTCTATCATGTGGACTAAAATTAATATCATGTGGGCCATGCCTAACTAGTGTGTGGGTCCCACTAGAGTCAAACTACCCCCGGGTCCCCGTTTCAAGTCGGATTGAGTTGAAATTCGAACCCGACTCAAATAACCCCAAAACAATATCATAATAATAAATAATATCAAAATAATTCAAAGAGGTCAAATGCAAATATTCTTAGACCAAAAATGATATTAAATATCATAATCACATGGTTAGGCTCTAGGTCAAACAGTCTCTAGGGTTTCACTAGCAAAACGTCAAAACCACAAGTCATTGATTTAAATAATTTTAAAATAATTTAAAATCACCAAAAATTATATCATGTATTAAATATCATTATTAAAATAATTATAAACACGAAATTTCAAAATTACTCTCATTTGGGAAACTGGGTGCTACAACTCTACCCACCTTAGAAAAATTTCGTCCTTGAAATTAAAATGTCCATACTCCCTCTAGGTCAAACCCTCCATAATCAAAGTCCCAGATTAAAACAAATCATGTGATCAAAAGGACAACATACAGGGTCATGGCATACGGTGGTAGTGAAAGTCTCATCTAGGTATACTAGTCGTGCTAATACCAAAACGGTCATAGGGTATTAAAACAACACAAGCAATCTAGGGTGCTAACTAGAGAAGTTACAGAAACAACAACCATCAAAACTGTAAGGCGGTCTACCATCCTATATGAAACTGGTACTTATCAAAACAAAATAAAGGCAACTACCAATTATCTGAAAAAGGGTACAGAAAATCAAATTCAAAAATTAAGGAATTGAAAATCACTTGCATTGAAATCCAAATCACAATATATATATACAGAGAGAGCGTTAGAGAGGAAAACTCGCATTATGTAATGTTATGTGGTTTGTGTGTGTATGGGTGTATGTGAAATATACATGAAATTGTATATGAGCTATCCTGTTATACTACTCATGGCATATGGGTTAACAACCTACATACACAACCTATTTAATCATAACATGCATAGCTAACCATAAACATCTATAAGAGGTAGAGATTTAGTTATGTATATACATATTTATAACATGTATGCCTAAGCTCTATATATATCTATACAAGTATGTGATCATAACATAGAGAGGAAAGGTTAGGTTACATGACAGCGTATACTAAGTTAGGGTGTGTGTGTGTCCTTGTACAGGGTTATAGCTTAGTTTTGAAAGGTTAAACCCAGTTTTAGTTTAGCATTTACATACAAAATCTGAAAATAAGCTAACATTTAAACCAGTATAATATTAACATAATACAGTCTCAGATTTTACAAATTTAACATAATTTAACCAATTTCTCTAAAAATTGAAACTCTGCAGATATCATACATGTGCAGTTATGTAGACAAAACTAATAACATGAAATTTATATTTAAATTACGAATTTAAACTGAAAAAGTAAAAACCAGAAATATTGGAGTTTTAAAAATTTTAACATTAAATATATTAATATGTATTTAGATAGGTGAAAAATCAAGTGTAGCATGCATACGTATCAGGCAAGTGTCTACTATGTAAATATACTCATATATTCTCATGTCCCAAAAAAATTAATTTACGTTAAGACCAACATTCAGATTCCTACCAAGATCGTAAAATAGGTGATTGACGAAATCAAGGCAGTTTTATATATTATTCAATACTAGAATAATAGCAAGAAGGAAATAACGATAAAAGCTGTTTGCTTATTTGCCTAAAAGAAGGAACCATTTTGAAACCAGAGCTAAATATCAAATCCAAGATAAAGTCTAGCAAAATTATCGATTCATTGTATTAAGAAGAAACTCATAGCAAGAAGTTACACAAGCTACTCCTAAGTTAAATAATTAGAAGTAAAACAAAGCAAAAAAATAATAATTCTTTTTGAAGGACTGCATCAAAGTAGAGAAAACATGCTTGAAAATTTTAAGGTATAATCTGATAATCATATACGTCTATCCAAAATCATGGTACTCTAAATCCCCGTCATACTAGTAAGCAAGGCTACGATAATCACAGAGTCCTTGACTTATGCACATACCTCTAGAATCATGGTATTTAACATTTTTGCGGTGCCGCTAGCTTGGCTGCGAAAACCTTAAATTCCCACATCCGAGAAATATCCAGAGTCAGACTATATGTCCTCACCATGCTGGCTAATGTGACTATAGAAGACTAGATTCCATAACATAGATGACCTAGCCCATATAATTTCATCTTGTCAAAAAAATTAAATTAAATCAACAATGAATACCCATAAGTCAAATCAAATTTATCAACGAACTTCAAAATTCAAAATGAACAAAAATCCATCAAAATACAACTCGAATGCAACAGCTATCATCAAGATTCAAAATTCGACAATCATTCATCAAAATCAATGAAAACAACTCAAATTCAACCATAATCTATCAAAATCAAATTTAACAACAGTAAGTAAAATAAATCAAATCAAGGGAAAAAAGAGTTCTCAAATCGAAGTTAAAATAAGATTCTCAAGGGTCGTTCCAGGAATCTCTCAAGGGTTCCTAACTGTGATTGAGTACCTTCAAGATATATCCTATTCCTACTGCAGGCTGTAGTGGTACTCAAGTTCGAATACCACTACATAAACTCGACCTGCATGGGCCACCACTAAAAACGTGTCACGACCCGCACCCTAGAGTTTGGGCACGAGAACGTAACAACGCCCAGCCTACGCCGCAGTGTCGGTGGTAGAACGCTGTCCTAGGTCTCAATGCATCTAACAATATAAGACTAAACAGTTTATACTCCCCGAATGGGGTGACATAGCAGAATGTAAACTCAATCACATCTAAGGTAGAGCATAAAGGAAGATAGATAAAACATAAAATCGAAAAGAGATGCAACAGATAAAAGTCTAAGTGTCTAAGATACATAAACCCAGAAGTACATCTCAAAACTCAAATACAGTAATCCACAAGTAAATACAACTCCCGACAAAATGAAATAACTATCTAAACAACCTCTACTGTGTCTCCTCTATGCTAGCAGGCAATCCCAGGCTATCTGTAAAATTTATCAACAGGTCCAGTCAGGATAGGAGCGAGCACAATACATCTCATGCAGTTATATCATGTCAGGAAATATAAAGCAGGCAATAGAATAAGATACATAAAACGCTGTAAGAAGATGTACATGAAAATAGAAAAGATATTTGATAACTGGAATATATACATGATAAGTAAGAACTGTAAGTGACTAGTGATTTAGAGTACGAGATAACATGTAATTAGCTTAGGTTGAACATGATGTACATGAGTGAACATGTAGGACATCAGCCAATAAGACTGTGTTGTACATGATAAAACATGAAAAGTAACAGAGTGAACATGATGGGTAAATCACATGACCATTTACTCACCCCTACCCACACATCATACACAAGGATCTATTCAAGTTACGTTACGGACATGATGTTTTGGTTATACAAGAAACACATGAGAAAACATGAGCGTACATGAAAGAACATGAGAGTACATGAACGTACATGTAAGAACATGAGAGAACATGAGTGTACATGAATAATGCAGAAGCAAGGAATACATGATGTATGAAACACATGTCATAAAGTATCCGATGCGCCCGCTAAGGGGGATAACATCCCAAGAAGAGATCCATATAGTACCAATCCGTGATGATAACGTGACAGCATCAAGTAAAGTAATCTAGAGCGAGAATATAAGTCGTGACAAGTATGAAACGATCAGAGAATGTACTCGCCTGATATCTGAATGTCCAAGGTAAAGATACTGTCCGAGGAGAGGTGTCTGGCTCCTAATTAGAACAGCACAAGTCACAACATGTCCAGAAGGGTAATATAAAGCACTACAATGTATTCTACATGAATCTAGGTCAAACTAGACCAAAGTCAATCCTTGGTCAACCTGGTCAACTGCACTAGTCAAACTAGGTCAACTAGGTCATGTCCTAACCCAGCAAGTCTTACTAGGCCTAACCAAGACTATCCTAGCAAGCACACATCAATACAAGGCTATACAAGCCAACATACACCCAACTCTATAGCATGCAATTATTCAATACTCAAATAGACGAGAATTCACATTGGATATACACTAGGTAATCTATTACTTTAAGCTATATATGTCTACACATATATACACATGCATATATTGGTATTCAACATTAGGTCTATAATCATGGCATTTCAAATGGTTATATAAACTTATATATTACAACACAATATGCTAACATATATATAATATACATACATAGCTAAGTTAACTATATTCATAATACTTATTTAAGAGGCTATGTGTGTGTATGTGAACATGGCAAAGGGGCAAGTGAGGGTTAAATGGCATACATAGTGTATACATATCAAAGAGTGTCAAAGTGTAGTGAACAATATGTCAAGTGTGATAGTGTCAACATAGTGTAAGGGGTACATGAGGTAATATAGGATTTGTGTTAACATAGAATATTACATCTCATTAACTTGTATATTGCATACATTACATCTATTATTATATTACATTCATGCTTGCATTCATTCCTCATTCATTATTCTCTTGCACCACTATATGCACCATACATTACATACTATGGAACCTACATATTCATTACAAGCCATACTTATACATGCTTACATTAGATAGGATACTTACACCTCATACATCATTTATTTAACCATTACTCATGCTTGTATTCTCTATTTAATTACATAATGTATATACATTAACATGGGTTAAAATCAAATAGAATATTATATTACACTAAGGGTGCACAAAATGCATATGCCGAATAGTAACTCCTACTAATAATCAATACTGTACTATCTCAGCATGAATTAAAATTTAGAATTAAGTATGTTATAGATCTATGTGTTAGCTTTCCGAAACTTTAAACGGATCGCGTTTTCGTTTCCGAAACTCCCGGAATCACAAAAACACCAAGAACGCGTTTGTCTTTCGTACAGCTGACACTCAAATAATTCTCCAGAACGTTACAGAAAAATAGGCCTATTAATACATGTTTTTGGAAAGCTAACTTCAATACGCTTCTTTTAAAAAAATGGGAGATTAAACCGAGCTTTGAGCCAGAAGTTATGACATTTCTAAGTTAGGGATAAAATTAAAAACGTGGATAAAATCATGACGGATTTAGATAGTTTGAGCCAAAAGAAACACAATACATATCCTAATTATCCACAACAATAGTAGCAATAATAATATGAGGAACCACACTCACAAACTTGATTATATAATCATCATGAACCATTTATTACATATATAAATATAGATACACTCTCATTACAATATATATATATAAATTATATATGTAACATGAACACATCCACAACACAAAGGACACTCCTATGACCTCCAAATGGACACAAAATGGACACAAATGAAGATACAACCATGGGGGTCATTCCTATGGGATCAAAATAGACCTTATGCATGAGAAAATGAAAAGGAGAAGAGATTTATACCTCCGGTAGATCGAATCGAAGAAAAACCTTCCCGGAGCGACACCGACACGTAAGATTCCAAAAGGACACGAACGAGCTCCGAATCCTCCCAAACTTGGGTAGCTTCCTCCTTGGCTAGAATGGAGAAGGAAAGAAGAAGATTTGGGTGAAATGGAAGGATTTGGTGGAGAAATTGCTAGGGATTGCTCTCTAGGAATTTGGAGAAGAACAAGAGAGAGAAAAATAGATGGATAATGACAAATGGGAGGCTCAACCCTATCCTTATTGTGGCTGGCCATAAAGGTGGTTTTGTCCTATTAGGAAAAGTCCAAAAGCCCCTACTAACCTATTCTATGAGTATTAGGAAAGGGCTAATTGGTTAGGGCTAAATTAGTCATTCTAAAGTCTCTAATCACACTAACCTTATCCATAATAATTAGTCTAACCTCTAACTAAAATATTTCTATCATGTGGACTAAAATTAATATCATGTGGCCATGTCTAACTAGTGTGTGGGTCCCACTAGAGTCAAACTACCCCCGGGTCCCCGTTTCAAGTCGGATTGAGTTGAAATTCGAACCCGACTCAAATAACCCCAAAACAATACCATAAAATAATAAATAGTATCAAAATAATTCAAAGAGGTCAAATGCAAAATATCCTTAGGCCAAAATGACATTAAATATCATAATCACATGGTTAGGCTCTAGGTCAAAGAGTCTCTAGGGTTTCACTAGCAAAACGTCAAAACCACAAGTCATTGATTTAAATAATTTTAAAATAATTTAAATCACTAAAAATCATATCATGAATTAAATATTATTATTAAAATAATTATAACACAAAATTTCAAATTACCCTCACTTGGGAAACTGGGTGCTACAATCTATGAGCATGGGCTCAGGCATGCCTGGAGGTAGCCTTAGGGCGGCTTGGCGGAAGCGTTCAATGTACGCTCGTACGGGCTCCTTTTCTTTTTGAACGTTGTCCATGAGAGTAAACATCGTCATGTCCAGCCCTCCTTCGTAGAACCGTTCCAGGAACATGTTCTTCTGGTCTTCAAAGGATTTATATGCAATTATTGGGCAAACTGCAGAACCATTTATAGGTTACCCCCTGTAGAGCTCCAACGAAAATGCTGTGAGAAGGGCGTCATCCTTTGGCAGGTGTCATATTGCTGAGGCAAAGTACCTCAAGTATCGTCTGGACGACTCCTTAGTATCATAAGGGATGATAGTCTGTGGTTTACATTTAGAAGGATAAACAACATCATCCCACTCAGCAGGATAAGGCTGCCGGATGCCCATCTTTCGGAGTGTGGCTCGCTTTTCATTAGCATCGTGGCGAGCATATAACTCCTCGAGTACTTGCTATATTTCGTTGGATACTGCTGGATTGATGGTCGACGGAGTGGCCGACGACTGCGCGACCTGGTTTATGACGGTAGGGTACTAGACCCATCACGAACCGTCGGAGCCGCAGGTGTAGTGGCAGTGGAAACCAATCTGTCCTTGATCTTCACCACAACAGAGGCTAAAGTCTGCATGGATATGTTTAATACGTTAAGACTTCCTTCGAGAACCTCAATATGTTTCTGCTGATCAACACTTTCGCTTGATTCGTGTTGTCATCAACCGCCATGTACACAGATGTTATATGCGTGTAAGTAGAAGGGTGGTAGATCTTTTGCTTTCTGGTTCGGAGTGCTGGTGCTCATCGTCATATGGGAAGACTGGCAAGTCGCGATCGTCCTCCGACTCGACATTGTTCCTACCCCTGATCTTCTGACTGCTTGTATCGACGAAGTGTCGATGTCATACGTCTCTTCGTCATACTGAAACGAAGGGTTGTTATATACCGTAGGAGGCTGGCTACCCCCGTAGGTGTAGCGATCGATGAACCATCTTCTTGCGACGATGATCTGTCCTTGGAGCGCGTGTTTGGAACACGCCTTCCTTGGACGCAGGCTTCTTGCTACCCCCAGGCCGGTATTTGGAATTGCCAACCGAGGAAAGGGGTTTCTTGGATAGCTTCTTCTGGAACGGAGAGTCCCGAGCAACATTGCATGAAGCAACACGGGGCTTTC
>JANAVB010037419.1:8347709-8500154 GCA_029216955.1 Iris pallida | reverse complement strand
GCACTGGCACTCGTCCGCTTATGCAGCCTAAGATACTCATCCTAGAAAAGTATGCATCTTGATAAGCTTAAAATTTACTATCCAGTAGTCATAGTTGCTAATGTCTAAGGTACTTATTAATAACTATATGAGTATCTATTTGCATATTTTCTAAGTTATATTAAAGTTAATGAAACATAAACTAATACTTACGTAGCTCTGTGTGGCCCTCTCATCAATGAGATTTCCGTCCTTCCGATGGGTGGCCAGGAAAACGGTCACCATGTTGGCATCTTCACCCCTATAGTTGTTAAAAATAATTTGTTTGTTATTAAAATTAAACATTTTTCCAACTTTTATTAAAATAATATATATTCAAAATACATACCAGACGACAAAATGTTCCGTCATAGGAATCAAGCCACCACACCACCTCCTTGCCCTCGTTCTAGTCGCCTTCTCCTTCTCTGATCTTTCCTTGTCCCCGGATCGTCGAATGTAGCCCTCATTACATGTAATGCCTATTGTTCGTATTACGTATTTAGAATACGTGTACGTATTTTATCTCGTATTGGCCATGGTTCATCTTGGTTTGGGTTGGCTTGGTTGGTTCGGCTAGGCTTGATTAGCCTTGGTTCATCATGAACCAAGGGTGAACCCCCTACCTACCACAACCAACCCCATTATTAACCTCTTCCCATTCTCTCTCCTCATTATTTCCTTTCTTCTTCATTACTCTCCACCACCAACCAAGAAACCCTAGCCTAGGCAAGTGCAATCTTGCTTCATGAAGAAACCTACCATTTTTGTTCTAACCTCTTCTTTGCAACTTTCTAATCCACATTAGAACTTGTCATTTTCTATTTTGAAGCTTGGATTTTTGTAGATCTAGAATTTAGTCATTTTCGGATTTTCATGATTTTGATCTATTAAATTCCCTTGTTTTCAAGTTTTGATGGTTCCATGTGGTAGAGAATTTTCTTCTACCCAATTTTGACCTTTGAAAAGTTGGATTTGGACTTGTTTTGACTAAGTTATGGACTTTGGAAGCTTAGGGTTCACTATGAGTTCCTGCTGTTTGGAGAAGACAGTGAGCAGTGCGCGAGCTTTTTAGCTTGCGTCACTGAGCTGTACGCGCTCTTTAGCGCAACGCAGTAGCCCCCATACGCTGCCTTTTTGGAGCGTATGTCTTGCATACGCTCACTTGGATAGCCATGAGTCGTATGGAGTCCATACGCTGCCTTTTGGAGCGTATGTCTTGCATACGCTCACTTGGATAGCCATGAGTCGTATGGAGTCCATACGCTGCCTTTTTGGAGCGTATGTCTTGCATACGCTCACTTGGATAGCTATAAGTCGTATGGAGTCCATACGCTGCCTTTTGGAGCGTATGTCTTGCATACGCTTACTTGGATAGCCATCGTATGGAGTCCATACGCTGCCTTTTGGAGCGTATGTCTTGCATACGCTTACTTGGATCCATGAGTCGTATGGAGTTCATACGCTGCCTTTTTGGAGCGTATGTCTTGCATACGCTCACTTGTGTGACAAGGGGTCGTATGGACCTCATACGCTGCCCTTTGTGAGCGTAGGCTTACCTGAGCGTAGCTTGACTTGAGCGTAGCCTGACCTGAGCGTATGACTTTTGCACTGAGCGTATGGCCTTGGCTGACTTGGTCTTATGTCAGCATGTCACTTTGGTTTTATTTTCCTTAAGCCTGGCTCTTCTATAGCCCTGAATATGATATTTTATTAGATTTTTACGCCCATTTTTATCCTTACGCCTTTTGTCATGAACTTAATAATCATGAATTTATTTAATAGGTTTGTTAATAATAATTGAATACGGCATGGCAGGACAAGCATACCTGACATGATTATCTCGAATTGCTGTTGCGACGGCTAACGTGACATGACCTGACAAGAATGACTAACCTGGACACCGTGAATGATTGCGTTTGTACAATAAACCAGTATTGTCTTGCATCATATCTAGGATGGGATCCCTGAGTACCACGGTCAGGGATACCTACTTTAATTAACTAAGAGTAATAAACTAGAATAATTCAGTAGACATGAAGAGATTCCCAGCTACAGGCAATCCCGTTATCTGGGCGCATTAAGTGGACTTGTAGCCTACCGACGAGTAGGGCACACTTCCAGCACACAGTCATGTGGTGCATCCTTCATAAATGGACATTCGACCTGGATAACTTGGATGGTCTGCAGGGCTTGTGGCTGTTGAAATAATCTCATTGCATCTTGCTAGTAACTAGGCCTGTGAAACCCTAGCTAGTTAAAGTATCAAGCCGTACTTTTGATTGGCCGTGATTGATTGGATGAAGTTATTCCAGCTTAGTCTTATCCTGATCCTGTGCAAGATCGTGACAAGACATGATCATTGATGCTTGCCTTAACAATAACGATCGGGGACCAGTTCTGTTCAGGCGAAGGGTTACAACCCCGGTCCTTGTTTGGTTTAAGGGTTGTAACCTGGCTCCCGGAGCAGTTCTGTGTCTTTCCTTCGGTTATTGTCTTATTTGTACCCCGTGCCATGCTTGTCATGTTCTATCTTACTTCAGCAACATGATTATCTATAATGGCCTTAACAATAAAGATCAGGAGTCCAGTTCTGTTCAGGCGAATTACAACCCTGGTCCTTGTTTGGTTTAAGGATTGTAACCTGGCTCCCGGAGCAGTTCTGTGTCTTCTCTTCGTTTATTGTCTTATTACCTTATCCATAGTATTTGAGACGGATTTCCATTCAGGTGAAGGATTGCAACCCCGGTCCTTGTTTGGTTTAAGGGTTGTAGTCTGGCTACTTGAATGGTTTCCTCGTACTCTATTATTGTTGTTATTTCTGATAATTTAACTTTAATGTTCCTTACTATATGCTGGTTTTAGTTTCTAAGTGAAGCCTCCTTTGTGGCACTTGCTCTTTCTGGGGTCTGACCCAGCTGGTTTTGTGTGGCCAGATATCGGAGCAGCTCTAGAGGATCCACCGATCTTCCAGCCAGATGGTGACCACTAGACGGAACCCTGGCAACGAGTGGGTTTCTTTTTGTCCTCCCACTTATTTGTAAAAATTATTCTTTTGAGGCGTTTAGCCGGCGAGCACGTGTTAGCTCGATTGCATCTTTATTTACTGTCTGCCTACGGGCTGTAACATGATTGACAGATCCTAGGGTTGATCATGTATGACTGAACTCTTGCTAGTCATGGCATTTTGTACGACTAGCTTCATGATCATCCAATATGTAATATATGGGATGCCTTGTTATTATATTTGGTGCTCTGACATCTTGTAATTACTATTGTTTGCTTGTGATTGAGACAATAGGCTTGTTCATGACCTTAGGAGACTTCTGGCTTGTAGTTAAACCCTCATGTATCTAGACAGCCGTGACCGTATAGTGAGATGGATTCCATTTCATATACGTAGCTGGCTATGTCTGCCCCCGCTCTCCAGTATTCTGGTTCTGGGGCGTGACATGGTTTAAGTGGTGGCCCATGCAGGTCTTATAAATCAAGATATGTGAGGGTTTACCGAATAGATGTCTCAATCAGTATTCGTCCTTGATCTCTGCTCGTATCTTCTGAATCCCTGGATTCTTGTCCTGATCATATGCTTGTATCGTTGATCTGTCCTGGTCCTTCCTTATTGTTCCCTATGTCGTCTTCTTCAGCGGCATTGTTCGTGGTCCTACTGACCAGCAAGGCGGAGCACCTCCCGCGGACCAGCAGCAACCTGGAGATCAAGCCCAGCATTCCGGTAGCCTCTAGAGTCGTGCCTTCTGGCGGAGAGCCACCAGTCCAGCCAGTTCAACCAGTAGAACATGATGACGGCACTTTGGTAGGACTCGTCAGGACCTTGATAGCTTCCCAAGACCGGCGTGGAGATGCCTTGTACCAGGCAGTGACGGATGCTTTGACCCGGGTGGTCATCAGGGTAACAGTACGGCCAACAGCTTCAAGCGCCTGAACCCTCCATTCTTCGACGGCAGCGAAGATGCGATCGCCGCGGATGATTGGCTTCAGGATACCGAAGTGATTATAGAAGCCAGGACTCCAGAAAATGAGAAGGTGGCCGTAGTGCGCCTGCAGTTATTAGATCTTGCCCACAGTTGGTGGGCGGCACAGGCCGAAGGATTAGTGGCACCCATTGCTTGGGCAGTATTCAGAGAGAGATTCCAGACGAAGTATTTTCATGCTGTGGCTCGGTATGACTTGCAGACGAGGTTTACCAACCTGAAGCAAGGAGGCAGAACAGTCGATGGTTATGCATCTGAGTTTTCTAGACTCAGTAGGTTTGCCCCCACCTTGGTGGCAACCGAGTTTGATAGGGCCCAGCGGTTCCAGCAGGGGCTGCATTTGGAGATTTTACTAGCAGTTGAGCAGTTTGAACACCAGACGTTCGATGCAGTATTGAGGGCGGCTAGGAGGCATGAGTACACCTCCCAGCGGATCGTGGATCGGACCGGAGGTAGGAAGCGGTCCCACAGTCAGATGCACCAATCATCAGCTCCAGTCCCGGCAGCTAGAGGTTTAACTATTGGAACTCCGAGGCGGGCGGCCTCGGTGACGTCGGTTCAGCATTCTACCCCCGACGCACCCTCAGCAACAGAAGCAGAAGCAGTCTTCGCAGTGGGATGTTCACACTGCGGGAAGCCAGGGCATGTGGTGTCAGAGTGTCGCAGAGCACAGGGATTGTGCTTGGTTTGTGGTGCCCCAGACCACAGGGTTGGGAACTGCCCGAACAGGGGGAGTTCATCAGCTTTCTCTGGTCCTTCAGTTAGAGGACCAGTGCCAGTCCCAGCAGCAGCAGTTGCAGTACCCGCTCCCGAGGCCATTGCTGACGCAGGCCCAGGCATTCCAGCAGCAGAGACCGCAGTATGCTCAGGCCCAAGCCCTGATCCAGAGCAGGCAGAGGAATTTTCAGCAGAGGGGACCTGCCCCTAGAGGACATGGTCAAGTGCTGGCCTTGACCATGGGAGAAGAAGGAGTAACACCAGGTGAGGTAGTGGCAGGTACTATTCTCGTCAACACCTTTCCAGCTTCAGCTTTATTTGATTCTGGTGCATCGTATTCATTTATGTCTGCACGATTCGCGATACGGATAGGATTGGAGCCCGAGTCGTTATCAGTAAGGCTCAATATACTCACTGGTAACGGACTTGTGGGAGTCGATAGAGTATTTTCTTCGTATCGAATCGTAGTTAGCAGTAGAGAGTTTTCCGCTAGATTGATAGAATTCCCGTTGGCCGATTATGATGTAGTCTTAGGGATGGATTGGTTGAGGGACCAGTATGCTAGGATAGACTGTCGCATTGGCAGGGTTGTTTTTAGCATTCCAGGAGAGCCGGAGTTTTCTTTCTCTCGAGGCGAGGTTGAGCCTTCTCCTCCAGTATTGCGGATGGCAGTAGCAGCAGTTCAATTGCCCAGGATAGTGGATGAGTTCCCAGATGTTTTTCCAGAAGAGCTTCCAGGTATGCCGCCAGAGCGGGAGATTGAGTTCACCATAGACTTGATTCCCGGGACAGTCCCGGTGTCAGAGAGAGTCTACAGGATGGCGCCATCAGAGTTGGAGATCTTGTACAAGATGATTGAAGAGCTTAGAACCAAGGGATTCATTCGTGCTAATGGATCACCTTGGGGAGCCCCGATGCTTCTTATGAAAAAGAAGGATGGTACGTCCAGATTATATGTGTAGATTATCGTACCTTGAACTCAGTGACAATCAAGAACAGATACCCTCTTCCGAGGATAGATGACTTGTTTGATCAACTTAAAGGGGCAGCTGTATTCTTGAAGATTGACTTGCGCTCAGGATATCATCAGATCAGAGTCAGAGCAGGACATCCCGAAGACAGCTTTCAGATCGAGATACGGGCATTGGGAGTTCCTTGTTATGCCATTTGGAGCAACCAATGCACCGGTAGTATTCATGGACCTCATGAATCACATTTTTATGCCTTACTTGGATCAGTTTGTGATCGTATTCCTAGACGACATTCTGGTCTACAGTAAGAATGAGGCAGAGCATGAGCAGCATCTCAGGGTTGTTCTTCAGATACTCAGGGAGCACCAGTTATATGCCAAGTTCAGTAAATGCGAGTTTTGGTTCGATCGCATTTCGTACTTGGGTCATCATCACCAGAGGAGGAGTAGAAGTGTATCTCCAGAAGATCGTGGCCATTGAGTCATGGCCGGTGCCTAGCACAGTTGCAGAGGTTCGTAGTTTTCTTGGATTGGCCGGCTACTACCGGCGATTTGTTTCGGACTTCGCTCGGATCTCGGCGCCGCTGACCCAGTTGACCCGCAAGGATGCACAGTTTGCTTGGACAGCAGAGTGCCAGGAATCTTTTGAGAAGTTGAAGCGAGGCTTAATGACGGCTCCTATTCTCACGCTTCCTGATGGGACCGGAGGATTTTCGGTATACTGTGACGCTTCAGACAGAGGTTTAGGATGTGTTCTGATGCAGCATGGGAAGGTAATAGCTTATGCATCACGGCAACTTCGTGATCATGGGAGGAATTACCCAACCCATGACTTGGAGCTGGCAGCAGTGGTGTTTGCACTCAAGTTGTGGAGGCACTATTTGTATGGAGATAGGGTGGAGATCTTCACCGACCACAAGAGCCTAAATATGTTTTCACCCAGAAAGATCTTAACATGCGTCAGAGGAGATGGCTGGAGCTACTTGTGGATTATGATGTCAACCTGCAGTATCATCCTGGAAAGGCCAGTTGTTGCGGATGCATTGAGCAGGAGAGCGAGAGCTTATTTTCTAACAGTGCAACCAGAGCTGTTAGCAGATCTTCAGAAAATGGATATTGAAGTTGTTCTCCCTTCCAGTGTGGCCTTGATGGCCAGTATGCAAGTTCAGTCCACTATAGTAGAGAGGATCCGGATGGCGCAGTCGGCAGATTCTAAGCTTCAGCGACTCAGAGCAGAGTGTTAGGCGGGACGAAGACCAGAGTTATGCGTTCACGAGGATGGTACACTTCGACATGGTAAGCGTCTTTGTGTACCCAGCGGAGATATCCGGCAGGAGGTCATGGCAGAAGCTCATAGTTCGCAGTATTCCATCCATTCGGGTAGTACGAAGATGTACCGTGATATCCGACAGCATTTCTGGTGGAATGGCATGAAGCGAGAGATAGCTCGGTTTGTCTCTCGGTGTTTGGTTTGCCAACAAGTTAAAGCTGAACATCAGAGACCGGCAGGACTGCTTCAACCCTTGCCGATTCCAGAGTGGAAGTGGGAGCATGTGACCATGGATTTCGTGACTGGATTACCTAGATCCCCAGCTGGTAGAGATGCTATTTGGGTTATAGTTGACCGGCTCACGAAAGTGGCTCACTTTCTTCCATTCAGAGTTGGTCAGTCGACGGCTCAGCTAACGGCGATGTATCTTAGACAGATTGTCAGATTGCACGGTGTGCCAGTTAGCATCACCTCGGACCGAGATTTCAGATTTATATCGCACTTTTGGCGTAGCCTGCAGGCGAGTTTAGGGACTCATCTCCAGTTCAGTTCAGCATATCATCCGCAGACAGATGGTCAGTCAGAGCGCACGATCCAAACTCTTGAAGACATGTTGCGGTCTTGCACACTTGACTTCAGTGGTTCATGGGAAGATCACTTGCACCTGGTGGAATTTTCGTACAACAATAGTTTCCAGGCCAGTATCCAGATGGCCCCGTTCGAGGCGCTGTATGGCAGGAAGTGCAGATCCCCGCTATCCTGGGATGATGTTGGAGAAAGACAGATGCTTGGTCCAGAATTGATTGCTCAGACCATTGAAGTGGTCAGAAGGGTCAGAGATCATCTTCGAGTTGCCCAAGATCGCCAGCGTCATTGGACCGATTCTCATCGGCGCCCTCTGGAGTTTTCGGTCGGCGATCATGTATTCCTGAGGATTTTGTCCAACCGTGGCGTCATTCGTTTCGGCGTACGGGGAAAGCTTAGTCCTAGGTATATAGGGCCGTTCGATATCCTAGAGCGAGTAGAAGATGTATCCTATCGTCTCACTCTTCCGCCGTCGCTAAGCGAGGTGCATGACGTGTTTCATGTATCCCAATTACGACGGTATATCCCGGACCCGAGCCACATCCTGGATCATTCGGAATTGGTTGTTGGTACCAACCTTTCGTATGAGGAGAGGCCCGTGTCTATATTGGACCGGAGAGAGAAGATCCTCAAGAACAAGACTATCAAGTTAGTCGAGTTGCTTGGGGTCATCACTCTTTGGGGGAGTCAACGTGGGAGCGTGAGGAAGATATCCGATCACGGTATCCCGACTTGTTTGACTCATGAGGTATAATGTCTTCCTTATGCCTCATGTCTTCGATTCCTTGCTTGAATGAGTGATTGCTTGCCAAGTTATAGTTTGCATGTAATTAGTATAGCTTGTTCTAGTCTCTCTAACATCTTAATTAAATTTCGAGGACGGAATTCTTTTAAGGTGGGTACAGTTGTAATGCTTGTTGTTCGTATTACATATTTAAGAATACGTGTACGTATTTTATCTCGTATTGGCCATGGTTCATCTTGGTTTGGGTTGGCTTGGGTTGGTTCGGCTAGGCTTGATTAGCCTTGGTTCATCATGAACCAAGGGTGAACCCCCTACCTACCACAACCAACCCCATTTATTAACCTCTTCCCATTCTCTCTCCTCATTATTTCCTTTCTTCTTCATTACTCTCCACCACCAACCAAGAAAACCCTAGCCTAGGCAAGTGCAAACTTGCTTCATGAAAAACCTACCATTTTTTGTTCTAACCTCTTCTTTGCAACTTTCTAATCCACATTAGAACTTGTCATTTTCTATTTTGAAGCTTGGATTTTTGTAGATCTAGAATTTAGTCATTTTCGGATTTTCATGGTTTTGATCTATTAAATTCCCTTATTTTCAAGTTTTGATGGTTCCATGTGGTAGAGAATTTTCTTCTACCCAATTTTGACCTTTGGAAAGTTGAATTTGGACTTGTTTTGACCAAGTTATGGACTTTGGAAGCTTAGGGTTCAACCATAGAGTTCCTGCTGTTTGGAGAAGACAGTGAGCAGTGCGTGAGCTTTTTAGCTTGCGTCACTGAGCTGTGCGCGCTCTTTAGCGCAGCAAAGTAGCCCCCATACGCTGCCTTTTTGGAGCGTATGTCTTGCATACGCTCACTTGGATAGCCATAAGTCGTATGGAGTCCATACGCTGCCTTTTTAGAGCGTATGTCTTGCATACGCTCACTTGGATAGCCATGAGTCGTATGGAGTCCATACGCTGCCTTTTGAGCGTATGTCTTGCATACGCTCACTTGGATAGCCATGAGTCGTATGGAGTCCATACGCTGCCTTTTTGGAGCGTATGTCTTGCATACGCTTACTTGGATAGCCATGAGTCGTATGGAGTTCATACGCTGCCTTTTTGGAGCGTATGTCTTGCATACGCTCACTTGTGTGACAAGGGGTCGTATGGACCTCATACGCTGCCCTTTGTGAGCGTAGGCTTACCTGAGCGTAGCTTGACTTGAGCGTTGCCTGACCTGAGCGTATGACTTTTGCACTGAGCGTATGGCCTTGGCTGACTTGGTCTTATGTCAACATGTCACTTTGGTTTTATTTTCCTTAAGCCTGGCTCTTCTATAGCCCTGAATATTGATATTTTATTAGATATTTTACGCCCATTTTATATCCTTACGTCTTTTGTCATGAACTTGATAATCATGAATTTATTTAGTAGGTTTGTTAATAATAATCGAACACGGCATGGCAGGACAAGCATACCTGACATGATTATCTCGAATTGCTGTTGCGACGGCTAACGTGACATGACCTGACAAGAATGACTAACCTGGACACCGTGGATGATTGCGTTTGTACAATAACCCAGTATTGTCTTGCATCATATCTAGGATAGAATCCCTGAGTACCACGGTCAGGGATACCTACTTTAATTAACTAAGAGTAATAAACTAGAATAATTCAGTAGACATGAAGAGATTCCCAGCTACAGGCAATCCCGTTATCTGGGCGCATTAAGTGGACTTGTAGCCTACCGACGAGTAGGGCACACTTCCAGCACACAGTCATGTGGTGTATCCTTCATAAATGGACATTCGACCTGGATAACTTGGATGGTCTGCAGGGCTTGTGGCTGTTGAAATAATCTCATTGCATCTTGCTAGTAACTAGGCCTGTGATAACCCTAGCTAGTTAAAGTATCAAGCCGTACTTTTGATTGGCCGTGATTGATTGGATGAAGTTATTCCAGCTTAGTCTTATCCTGATCCTGTGCAAGATCGTGACAAGACACGATTATTGATGCTTGCCTTAACAATAACGATCGGGGGACCAGTTCTGTTCAGGCGAAGGGTTACAACCCCGGTCCTTGTTTGGTTTAAGGGTTGTAACCTGGCTCCCGGAGCAGTTCTGTGTCTTCCCTTCGGTTATTGTCTTATTTGTACCCCGTGCCATGCTTGTCATGTTCTATCTTACTTCAGCAACATGATTATCTATAATGGCCTTAACAATAAAGATCAGGAGTCCAGTTCTGTTCAGGCGAAGGGTTACAACCCCGGTCCTTGTTTGGTTTAAGGGTTGTAACCTGGCTCCCGGAGCAGTTCTGTGTCTTCTCTTCGTTTATTGTCTTATTACCTTATCCATAGTATTTAAGACGGATTTCTATTCAGGTGAAGGATTGCAACCCCGGTCCTTGTTTGGTTTAAGGGTTGTAGTCTGGCTACTTGAATGGTTTCCTCGTACTCTATTATTGTTGTTATTTCTGATAATTAACTTTAATGTTCCTTACTATATGCTGGTTTTAGTTTCTAAGTGAAGCCTCCTTTGTGGCACTTGCTCTTTCTGGGGTCTGACCCAGCTGGTTTTGTGTGGCCAGATATCGGAGCAGCTCCAGAGGATCCACCGATCTTCCAGCCAGATGGTGACCACTAGACGGAACCCTGGCAACGAGTGGGTTTCTTTTTGTCCTCCCACTTATTTGTAAAAATTATTCTTTTGAGGCGTTTAGCCGGCGAGCACGTGTTAGCTCGATTGCATCTTTATTTACTGTCTGCCTACGGGCTGTAACATGATTGACAGATCCTAGGGTTGATCATGTATGACTGAACTCTTGCTAGTCATGGCATTTTGTACGACTAGCTTCATGATCATCCAATATGTAATGTATGGGACGCCTTGCTATTATATATTTGGTGCTCTGACATCTTGTAATTACTATTGTTTGCTTGTGATTGAGACAATAGGCTTGTTCATGACCTTAGGAGACTTCTGGCTTGTAGTTAAACCCTCATGTATCTAGACAGCCGTGACCGTATAATGAGATGGATTCCATTTCATATACGTAGCTGGCTATGTCTGCCCCCACTCTCCAATATTCTGGTTCTGGGGTGTGACATTACAGTACATTGCTTGGGTGTGATCCAACCTTCGATCGATTTTCCAAAGCACTGACGAGTCTTCTGGTCGTTGATCGCATCACGGATCAACTTGGCAGCAACGATAGAAAATTACTTCTCGATCTGCTCAGCCCGGTGTGGTGGATAAAATATGTTTTCTACAAGAAATAAAATAGTAAGTTATATAATATGCATAAAATATCATTAATATTAAAAGCAACACTTTAATTACCTTGAAGTGGGCAAACTAGAATGCCTTCCTCTCGTCCAAGGCATCCGAGTAGTTGATCTAAGAGCCACCATAGTTGGACCTCAGAAATAGCCCCCGTGCCCACTGTACCGACGGGAGACGATATCTTTACAACGATAATTATATTCATGAATATATAGATATATGTATAAAGTAATGTTAACTAATTGACTTATTTTGTAGGCCCGTTGGACCAAATCTCCATCCTCGTCTCGTCTAGAGGCACACATGGAGGATCGCTCTAATACGGAGATGGAGTAGGGTCGACCTTATTCAACTGCTTCTCTGTCTCTATAGTATCGTCAGCTGGAGGAACGCTGGACGGGGGAGTAGTCTCATGTCTGGAACTGCCCATCCCTGGTTTATTACCACGCACCGTCGATGCAGTCGGAGATGTGACTGGTCGGTATACTGAAGTACTCAGAGACGAGGGTGGGTCCGATACCATCATCCTATAACGGATGAGCACTCCGTCCACCGGTAGAGCCTCTACCTAGACGGGGTGTTCCTTTACCTCGGGGCTGACCGAGGTATGATTCTCTTTGTCCTACCATACATAATAATAACATATCATAAAAAAAATAGACAGATACAAGAAATATAATACATATTCTAAACCAAATATGCATGCATTTAAGAAATCACAATTTATAAAAATTATACCCAAAGCAACCCTTCTTTGAATTTCTAGATAATAACCAAGTCTAAATAATAACATCCAGAAACATCCAAGTCTAGATAATAACCAAAAGTCTAGTACATAAATAAGACAACTGCATCCATGAAATGTAACACCCCAGTCCCAAAATACTTAGGACTAAGTACGTAGACATGCCAGCTGTATACATACGAAGTATGCTCCAATATATGGAATCCTCGTATGTATACATAAGCTGTAAATGTAGTGAAACCAAGGCTAACTAATCTCATCCACAAAATGAAAGAATATAAGATATCATATAATCAACTATAAAAAGTCTTTGTACAATATATTGGACGGAGACAAATCCAATACCAACAAGTAAGGAAAGAAATACATAAAAAATGAAATAATTTGTCGAGAGTAGCAAGAAAAGATCCAAGACACGTCATCTTCGAAGGGAATGAGAAGATCACGACCTCGGCTAGAATACTCACGGAAGACAAGAACACACACCTGGAGAGATAACCAGGTCCTCAAATGGACGTAACAAGATACATAATATCATGTCATATAAACTGAATAAATACTGCTCAATAATAATAAGTAAGATCAGATCATAACATGGTCCAATAACTCATCATTTGGATTAGCGTACCATCCCCCTAACCAAACAAGGATAGGAGATGGCACACTAACCCACGATGAAGTATCTTCCCAAGTCAAGAATCCAATATGGTATGCGGACCCCAACAAGGTTCAATACCTTCTCATCGGAGTAGTAAGCCACACCTACAACCAAACAAGGACAAGATGTGGCGAACTAATCTGCGACAAGTTATTGTTCTAAGCCACGGTCAGATACAAGTACCCAAGCCAATAGTACTCATACCTAACGGATAAGGTAGCCTAACCAGTCTAAGTGTATGTAGTTTTAAGAGCATCCTCGAACGCATGGGCCCTATCTAAAATGGGATTGGCATGGTCCCCCCTTGGGGCACCAGAGGCCCAATCAATAAGAGCATAACATTCCGCAGAACGTGAGTGACCGTCAATAATCATGGGTCGTCAACCTGTATCTCCGGTGGAGCGTACTGCCACAAGGGAAATGTGTAACGTAGCCCATACGCTATGGATATGTCCTCCATGCCCAATGCCTACTATGTTGTATCCACAACACATATAACCTCTATTAACCGCAAAGTCAAACTAAACATGCAACCTCTATTAGCGGTTAATCCTATCACACGGCTTATACATACTGGTGGCCAGTCAGTCACGCATGTCCAAGTTCTATATGTGACTCACAACAACGTGGTACAAATGAGTCAAGGCCTATGATTGTAATACACAAAGGGTGGTTCCTTAAATCTAAGTTTAATATATAAGAAAATAGTACATAGCAGAAAATAGAACTAAACAGTAAAAATTCTATCTACTTATGCCATGTATCACAGTTTATTTTATAGAAAATAAATAATGAGTAATGCATGAATATAAGCTAAAGTAAAATAATCAGCTAATGGCAAGGTACCTTGCCTGATAGTACGCCTGGTGTACTGCGATGATCAAGGTGGCATGAACTATGACTTCGCTGTTACAACTATGCAAGACGGCCTCCGATGATGGCATGGACTGTTCGAATGGGTCCAAAATAATCAAATTAGCTAGGGTCGATAGGAAGATGTACAAAATTGGCAGGGGAATATGAGAAAGGGAATTAGTCATGGGATGTAGAAAATCGAGAAGTTGGAAAAATAACATATATACAAAATTTGAAAGATATTTATAATACTTAAAACTAGTTTTTCATGAGTCAAAATATTTATAGGAAAAATATTTAAAGTCAAAAAAAAATAATTTTGGCAAAAATTCGAAGTTGTAAAGATATGGTTATAGATAATAACTACACTTGATAAAAATATTTTAACAAAATAAATCGAAATACTAATAACTCATCTAGGCCAACTTATAACTTAGAAAAATAAATACTTGAAAAAATAGGAAGTTTAGGACTATATTTTATTAGTACCAATAATTTAGATAAATCCTTAAAACCTAAAAATTATTTTAGGAGTAAAAGCTTTAATCTGGTCAAAATATAAAACTATAAATTTTAAATGGATGTAAAATACTATAATAATATATTTACGTCCCAAATCGTATTTTGAAAATATATGTAGGGTCAAACACCATATAATATTAGGAAATAGTAGTATCATTATAATAGTTGTATTTACTTAAGGATACTAAAAATATTGTCATGGAATCATAATTTCCATGACCATATAATACGCAATTATGCTAATAATGTATTAACAGTTAGGAACTACTAAAATCAATTAAATATAAATAATATAAAAAATACAAATGATATCTCAGCTGTACAGCTATTGTTCTCTTCTCTGAGAGAGAACATTAATAAGAGGAGGGACCAAAAATAAGTATCAAACATAATAAAAGGGTGGAAGAGAGCGGAGAAAGGAGAGAGAGAGAGAGAGAGAGGAAAGAGATCGGAAGGGGCTCACCGGTGAGATGTGGTGCTGGCACCGGATAGTCGATGGCGCTGGCATCACCCAGTTGACGGAGGTGCATGGTAGATCCAGGAAGGGCGGTCGCGGCGGAGCGGGGAAGTCCAAGCCGGCGCTGTGGTGCTCGACTTGGCGGCAGAAATAGGCGACGCCGGGCGGCGCTCACCGGTACGGAGGCGAATCCAGTCTCTACGGAGTCTGGCGATGCAGGCTGGCCATGGGCGAGGTGGAAAGGGACTTGCGGCGGCGCACATGGAGGTAGGTGGCTGTGATGGTGGTGTTTCTTCGGTTTTGGGGGTTTACCGGGGGTCAAGTTTTTGGTGGGGTTGGCGGCAGTTTTCGAGGAGGTTGGTCGGACGGGTTGAGGTTTAATGATGCTGTGGTGGTTCCAAGGGTGTGGTGGTGGTGGTTCCATGGGTGTGGTGGCGGTTGTCCGGTGGCGAACTTGGGGCTGCGCTCGGGGTACGCGGGGGATCGAGGTGAGCGGGTGGTGTATAGACGGTGGTAGTGAGGGCCGTGGTAACTGGCCGGATTTGGTGGTCGGGTGGAGAAGGGTTGGCCTGAGAAGGCGACCAGAGGGCTGTGGTTTGGGGGTGAAGACGGGGATTGGTAGCGGTGTCGGAAGAGGGTTGTCAGGGTTAGTAGGGGATGGAGTCGGCAGTATCGTGGGAAGCAGTAGGTTTAGAATTCTGGTTGGTATTATCGGGTTGGGTTGACATCGTGTCGGGTTGTGTACGACACGACGGGAAGGATGCCCGAAATTATTGGGCACGAGATGGGGAACTGTTGTATATGTAACGGACATATATAGTGGATGGACAGGGAACACAGACACGATGCACTTTGTGTTTGTTAAGAATTTATGGAATAATTTATGGAATGAAAAACTTATGGAGGCTCTCCTTATATAGGGGGTGGAACTCCTAATCGGATATCGACTGGAAGATTTAATTCCCTTAGTGGATATTCCCCTATTTAGTTTAAATAGATATTTAAAACCAATAATCCAATTTAAATTAAATCTTAATAAATTTTATCTATAAATTGAAATCATTTAAAACAAAACCAACAGATAAATCTTAATTTAAGTCATGACAATTTAAACATCTAAATCAAACGATTTACAAATTATCTTTTTATTATTAAATAATAAAAATAATAATAATTTGAAAATCAAAGTAAATATATAAATATTTGAAATACCTTTTTGCTAAATAAATAATTGTAATTTATAAAATTTTATTTTTGAAAATATACATGAAATAATTTTCATTACACAAGTAGAATATTCACATAAAACCTAGTTTTCTAAATTACCACTATCAAAATAAGATAGCCTTTAATAAATAAATAAAAATAATAAGTTTTGGCAATCTCGATAGATACTTTTCACAACTTTAAGTAAAATAAAAATAATTATTATATATATTATTTTGAAACTATCCTTCATAAATAAAATCTATAATAAAAAACCGTTTTTCTAAAAATATGTACCTCGCACATATTCGCACTCGACGTGCAAATATGAAAAATATAAATTATGCGTGCGGCGTACAATATGCAAATATAATCAAAACCAAATTTATAAATAAAAAAGTCGTAGTAAAAAATAGGAATAAGTTGGTGTTTACATCCTACCCAACTTACAAGAATTTCGTCCTCGAAATTAAGAATAAGTAGGGGGTTGAGAAGGTACAAGGGTATATCGATATGGAACACGATCAAATCATTAGGTGAGGCAAGGAGACGACATTTAACACAAACATGTATTTAGAGAGACGAAAATAAATCGTGGATATGGAATTGAACGAAGGTCGCTAGTTTAAGGCAATATGATAACATGAATTAGAGAATAGTAAGGAATCAAGAGAATAATTAGGGCTTAGAAGATATGGGTCATAGGAAGGAAATGGTGTACTAGTCATCCAGGGTGAGAGCAAAAATAAAGGATTATTGGAATCATCCAAGTGATTAGGACGTCGCAATAATAGGTTTAGGGTCGAGGAAAGGACGAGTAGTTTAAGACGAAGATAAAGTCACATGGAGTAGTAATAGGCATAAGTGATATGACAGCTAGAGGGAATTCACTTACAAGCGCCTTCGTCCTTCTAAAATAGGTCAAGGGCGAAAGCAATATAGTGTTCGAAGAAGATAACATTGACTACGATTATGTGGTTCAAAGGCGACTGGATAATTCAAAAGAGAATTGCCAAGACAGTCGTGGATGAGACTCTAGAGGCTAAGTTTAACTATGTCTCCATCCACGTAGAACGATATCTAAAAAAGCTAAGTTTAACTATGTCTCCAGTTCAAGTTCCTTAAAAATCTAAGTCTCGCCCAAATTTGGATCATATAGTGGTCATAGTGTCTCCTTGTCTATGGCTTGGCTGGCTAGATGGGTTAGGGTCCTCTAATTTCTACAGTCTAAGTAAACTTATTAATATAGGTCACAAGGACAAGGGAGTGTTAGGTCGTGAGGTATTCTACCCAACTTACAGGAGGAAGATAAGATAATGGTGTTTTGGGGCAAACGAAACATGTCTATCTAGTAGGGCCACCTTTCTAACCTCTAGCAAGTATGAAGGGAAGATAAGAATCAAGCAAGATGCAATCGATGAGTCAAACGGTAGTTCGCAAATAGAATCGAGGAAAGAGGTCAAGTATATGGATGAGATCCTATACTATAATCCTATACGCAGGCTTGCTTGGTACGGTAAAGTAACCAAACAATTTATCTAGACCTGCATGGGCTACCACAAAAATATGTAACGCCCCAGTCCCAAAATACTTAGGAATAAGGACGTAGACATGTCAGCTGTATACATACGAAGTATGCTCCAATATATGGAATCCTCTTATGTATACATAAGCTGTAAATGTAGTAAAACCAAGGCTAACTAATCTCATCCACAAATAAAAGAATAGAATATATCATATAATCAACTATAAAAGTCTTTGTACAATATATTGGGCGGAGACAAATCCACTACCAACAAGTAAGGAAAGAAATACATCGAAAGTGAAATGATTTGTCGAGAGTAGCAAGAAAAGGTCTAAGACACGTCATCTTCGAAGGTAATGAGAAGATCACGACCTCGGCTAGAATACCTGCGGAAGACAAGAACACACACCTGGAGAGATAACCTAGTCCTCAGAGGGACGTAACAAGATACATAATATCATGACATATAAACTGAATAAATACTGCTCAATAATAATAAGTAAGATCGGATCATATATAACATGGTCCAATAACTCATCATTTGGATTAGTGTACCATCCCCCAACCAAACAAGGACAAGAGATGGCACACTAACCCACGATGAAGTATCTTCCCAAGTCAAGAATCCAATATGGTATCCGGATCCTAACAAGGTTCAATACCTTCTTATCGGAATAGTAAGCCACACCTACAACCAAACAAGGACAAGATGTGGCGAACTAATCTGCGACAAGTTATTGTTCTAAGCCACGGTCAGATACAAGTACCCAAGCTAAGAGTACTCATACCTAACGGATAAGGTAGCCTAACTAGTCTAAGTGTATGCAGTTTTAAGAACATCCTCAAACGCATGGGCCCTGGCTAAAATAGGATCTGCATGGTCCCCCCTTGGCGCACCAGAGGCCCAATCAGTAAGTGCATAACATTCCGCAGAACGTCAGTGGCCGTCAGTAATCATGGGTCGTCATCCCGCATCTCCGGTGGAGCGTACGGTCACAAGGGAAATGTGTAATGTAGCCCATACGCTAAGGATATGTCCTCCCTATAACACCTCTTCCTGAATTTTTAAACTTAACTTTTATTATTATGTTTAAATGTATTTTTCGTTGAACTTTGTCAATGATATTTATGATTAATTCTTTTCTTGATTAAATATTTTAGAGCGCTAATTTATGTTAATAAAAATATTCAACTAAATATTATTATTGGAATTATAGAAGTTTTGAATTTTATTCAAAAATAGTTTTTGGAAAAGAAAAACATGAATATTTACTTTTAGGAAAAAGAGTTGTTAAAAAGTATTTTAAATAGAATTTTGATATACTTTAAATTATTTTTGATGAGCATTACCTATTAATTTAAAGTTATTATTTTGACACTACTTGATTTGGCTTAGATTATGTTTAGTCTAACTTAATTGGTGATGTCAGATATAGCTTAACATAGAGGAACACTAGATTATGGCTTGTTCTGTACTTATTAGTGATACATCTATACTTGCTTTATGCCATCTGAAAGGTGGAAGGTACACAAGAATATTCAAATTTCCTTGCGAATACTCAAACCCCCTCCAGCGTTCACACCCAGATCGAATTAGAATTTGATTTCTTCTAATCCTCCTAGGATTAACATCAACCCAATTCCATGCATATAAATAAAAGCATCAACCAACCCATATCCCCTCTTAAAAACCCTACGAAAAGCCATCCTTTCGACACAACATAACTCCGCAGGAGCCCTGCCCAACCACGACAGTCCTCCTTCTCCGACCTGTCCATGCCCTCATTCCTGCGTCCGCCGAAGTATGGCACTTTCTCGACCGCAGCCGCATCCCCTGACCCCCGGTCGAGTCGCGTCCCCTGATCCCCTTAAACACCCCCCGAATCCTCCGCCAACAACCAAAACACAGAATAAGTGCCGTGTCAGTCGGGTCCGACCCCGAGTGTCCGTATCTGTGTCCACATCCATCCACAATAAGACAACAGAAATCCAAAACAATAATATTGCAGAGAGAAAACCTTGTCTCTGGCTATCTCCACTACCCTCGCGACGACCGACCCTATCTCCTCTTTGGCGCCATCTCAGTGACGCGCTCAGCCGCCTAGCGTCCACCACCTCCTTAGCTGACGGTTCTTGCCACCGGTCATGCGCCACCATCATCGTTGTTCGTTGCCGGTCCCCGCGCCATAGGCCACTGTTAGATTTGGAGACCACCGATGTCGCGACTGCGTGTGGGCCATATGTGCCGCATCGCCCTATCTCGATGATCAACGTCCACCGTGCGCCGGTCGTGCCCAAATCGGCCACCCAGCTCGACCTTTCCGTGCCCTGTCGCACAAGCAACTGGCACCGGCCATCGCGTCAGCCAGCCCTCGCCGGCAGCTGTCATCTCTAACACCGCCGCCACCATTGGCCGCCCGCCGGAGCCAGATCTGGGAGCTCTCGAGCGCCCAGATTCCAGACGATTTCAGCACGTCTTCGCCCCCGTGCCGCCCCTCCTGTGCGTCGGTCAGCGGCGAGCCGGCGTTACAAAGGTGCGACCGCGTCCGTGTCTCCGCGAGCGCCGTCGCAAGCAGCACTCGAGCCTGCCGCCTGACCTTCCCAGCCACCGCCAACCATGGAGACTCGATCTCCGGTGAGTCTGCGACCCACGCCGCCGTGGAGTGCTAACCTCTGACGCGCCTCTGTGTCAGTCCCGCCTTCCGCGACGCCGCCAGCGCTGAGCATCACCGACGTCGATCCCAATGTCGGTGAGCTTCCCTTTTTCTTCATTCTCTCTCACTTATTCATTTCTCTCTCACACTCTTTCAGAAAAAGAAAGTGATTTTGGGCTAAGTGATATATAAAGCATATTGGGTTTTAATATAGGCCAGAGGCCTGTAGGCTGTGTTAGGCCTATAGGCTGTGTTAGGCCTATATACACATAGGTATTGAACAATATTTTATATGTATATATATATACTATTATCAATATCAGTATTTAATTTGTATATATTATTATATTATCTGATACCGTTAAAATCGGTTAATTTACGTATATTGTTTTCCTAAAAATTATAACAAATGTATATTTTAGATTTTGGTTCATTGGGCTTTTGGGCTATTCAATACATGGGCTAAATAGTTTGTATTAGTTATGGTTTTTAAAATAAATAGTTTGGGCATTGGTTTGATAAAAATTAAGTTTTATGTTTCTATTTAGTTATTTGTATATATAAATGGTTGGGGTAAAGGGTTAAATTGTTTACTTTTGGTATTGTACAACCATTTATGGGTTAATATCTACAAAGTATATATATATATTTTTTCTAAATTAAAGCATATTGGGTTTAACAAAATATTTGGAATTTATATATTTTAAAATACATATATTCAATTTATGTATAAAAATATTTTAATAGATTTGATACAAATTATAGATATTTCGTAATGGGCTCTAATGTATTTCAAAATAATTAATCTATTAGTGGTCTTCTCAAATAAGTTTATATAAAGCTTATAATTATTTTTTAAAATAATTTTAAATAGTTTATATACATATAAATATTTTGAATAGTAAATATGGTTTGACTCGAAGTATATTTTGGAAACAATTTCTTAGGTTTCAAGTACTTATCTAATTTATTCCTAAAAGATAGTTTTCAAGTATAATAAGTATTTTCAAAAGTTATATATATACACCCAAAATCCCCTTCAATTTCTATTTCGACCATAACTAGTCATACGTTCCTATCTCTTGTGATGCTGACTACTTAATATCAACCCTAGGCTAACATGCTATCCTGGACCCAACGGGAGTATCAGTTTCACCAGCACATGACCTGAGGCGAGTACATCTCTGATAGTTCTCATATTTGATTATCTCTATGAATCATGTATGTAGTAGTGTTTTACATTGATATTTTATTGGTTCTTGACACGATGTTACACGAGATAGTAGTTATAGATTCTTTACATGTTGTTCGTAACCAATCTATTACAGTATTCGTGACCTGTTTGGATCTATGAGTACTAGTCGGGCGGGAAAATACTCTAGACATGTAAACAAACCCAAAACTATTCGTGTCTGATAGTAGTCACACACTTCACGTGCGGGGTGCCGGATCTTATTCGTGCCTGATAGCAGTCGCACATTTCATGTGCAGGGTGCCGGATTTACGCTTAGCCATTTACATGTCGAAGTAGTATTTCAACTCACTAGATAGATACAGTTTTTGGTTCTACATTATACATTGCTAGCTACATGTCTACTCTGTTTTAGTACTCACTTGTCATTTACACCATGCTCAGTTTTTGCCATGACTCCGTGCTTATCTTTTCGTCGTGTATTTCATTATTTTTTACAGATTTATGGATTTTGTCATTTATTGAAACTGTTGTGAGAATGTACTCGTTCCATTCCTGACTGGAAACTAACATTTTCCAGGTTAGCTGTGGCTTCACTTAGCATTGGGAGATACGGGTGTACTTGCAGACCAAAACCTAGAAATTAGATAGAAATGATATCATTTTCATTACTTGTAAGAACTTTGTACTTTTCTTTAAATATAAATCTTGTAAAATTTTGTAGATTTGATTTAATAATGTGAATGAGCAATAAATGTTATATTTTGTGATTTTGAGCATCTTGGCCGTGACATCGTTCTACCGCCGACTCTGCGGCGTAGGCTGGCTTGGACACGCACTCGTATCCCAAAACGCGGGTGCGGGTCATGACACTCCCAGCCCAATGCTTACTATGTTGTATCCACAACACATATAACCTCTATTAACCGCTAAGTTAAACTAAGCATGCAACCTCGATTAGCGGTTAATCCTATTGCACGGCTTGTACGTACTGGTGGCCAGCCAATCATGCATGTCCGAGTTCTATATGTGACTCACAACAATATTGCACAAATGTGTCAAGGCCTATGAATGCAACACACAAAGGGTGGTCCCTTAAATCTAAGTTCAATATATAAAAAAATAGTACATAAAACTAAACAGTAAAAATTCTAACTACTTATGCCATGTATCACAGTTTATTTTGCAGAAAATAAATAATGAATAATGCATGAATATGAGCTAAAGTAAAATAATCAGGTAATGGCAAGGTATCTTGCCTGGTAGTATGCCTGGTGTACTACGATGATCAAGGTGGCACGAACTATGCCTTCACTGTTACAACTACGCAAGACGGCCTTCGATGATGACATGGACTGTTCCAACGGGTCCAAAATAATCAAATTAGCTAGGGTTGATAGGAAGATGTACAGAATTGGTGGGGGAATAGGAGAAAGGGAATTAGTCATGGGCTGTAGGATAATCGAGAAGTTGGAAAAATAACATATATACAAATTTTGAAAGATATTTATAATACTTAAAACTAGTTTTTTATGAGTCAAAATATTCATTGGAAAAATATTTAAAGTCAAGAACAAATCGTTTTGGTATAAATTCTAAGTTGTAGAGATATGGTTATGGATAATAACTACACTTGATAAAAATATTTTAGCTAAATAAATCGAAATACTAATAACTCATCTAGGCCAACTTATAACTTAGAAAAATAAATACTTGAAAAATAGGATGTTTGGGACTATATTTTATTAGTACCAATAATTCAGATAAATCCTTTAAAACCTAAAAATTATTTTAGGAGTAAAGGCTTTAATCTTGTAAAATATAAAACTATAACTTTTAAATGGATGTAAAATACTATAATAATATATTTACGTCCCAAATCGTATTTTGAAAATATATGTAGGGTCAAACACCATATAATATTAGGAAAGAGTAGTATCATTATAATAGTTGAATTTACTTAAGGGCACTAAAAATATTGTCATGGAATCATAATTTCTATGACCATATTATATGCAATTATGCTAATAATGTATTAACAGTTAGGAACAACTAAAATCAATTAAATATAAATGATATAAAAAAATACAAATGATATCTCAGCTGAACAGCTGTTGTTCTCTTCTCTGAGAGAGAACATTAATAAGAGGAGGGACCAAAAATAAGTATCAAACATAATAAATAGGGGGGAAGAGAGCAGAGAAAGGAGAGAGAGAGAGGAAAGAGATCGGGAGGGGCTCACCGGTGAGACGCGGTGCTGGCACCGGACAGTCGACGACGCTGGTATCGCCTAGTCGGCGGAGGTGCATGGTAGATCCGGGAAGGGCGATCGCGACGGAGCGGGGAAGTCCAAGCCGGCGCTGTGGTGCTCGGCTTGGCAGCGAAAATAGGCGACGCCGGGCGGCGCTCGCCGGTGCGGAGGCGGATCAAGTCTCGACGGAGTCCGGCGACGCGGGCTGGCCCTCGGCGAGGCGGAAAGGGACTTGCGACGCACAGATGGAGGTAGGTGGCTGTAATGGTGGTGTTTCTTCAGTTTTGGGGGTTTGTCGGGGGTCCGATTTCCGGTGGGGTTGGCGGAGTTGTCCTAGGAGGTTGGTCGGACGGGTTGAGGTTTGACGATGTTATGGTGGTTCCAAGGGTGTGGTGGTGGTGGTTCCATGGGTGTGGTGGCAGTTGTCCGGTGGCAGACTTGGGGCTGCGCTCGAGGTGAGCGAGCGATCGAGGTGAGCGGGTGGTGTATAGACGGTGGTAGCAAGGGCCGTAGTAACTGGCCAGATTTGGTGGTCGGGTGGAGAAGGGTTGGCTGGAGAAGGCGACCAGAGGGCTGTGGTCTGGGGGTGAAGACGGGGATTGGTAGCTGTGTCGGAAGAGGGTTGTCGGGGTTGGCAGTAGATGGAGTTGGCGGTGTCGTGGGAAGCAGTAGGTTTAGGATTCTGGTTGGTATTGTCGGGTTGGGTTGACATCGTGTCGGATTGTGTCCGACACGACGGGAAGGATGCCAAAAATTATTGGGCACGAGATGGAAAACTCTTGCATATGTAACAGACATATATAGTGGATGGACAGGGAACACAGACACGATGCACTTTGTGTTTGTGGAGAATTTGTGGAATAATTTATGGATAAAAAACTTATGGAGGCTCTCCTTATATAGGGGGTGGAACTCCTAATTGGATATCGATTGGAAGATTTAATTCCCTTAGTGGTAGTTTAAATAGATTTTTAAAACCAATAATCCAATTTAAATTAAATCTTAATAAATTCTATTTATAAATTGAAATCATTTAAAATAAACCAACAGATAAATCTTAATTTAAATCATCACGATTTAAACATCTAAATCAAACGATTTGCAAATTATCTTTTTATTAAATAATAAAAATAATAATAATTTCAAAAATCAAAGTAAATATATAAATATTTGAAATACCTTTTTGTTAAATAAATCATTGTACTTAATAAAATTTTATCTTTGAAAATAAACATGAAATAATTTTCATGTGCTTTATACGAGTAGAATATTCACATAAATCTAGTTTTCTAAATTACCACTATTAAAATAAGATAGCCCTTTTATAGATAAATAAAAATAATAAGTTTTGGCAATCTCGATAGATACTTTTCACAACTTTAAGTAAAATAAAAATAATTATTATATATATTATTTTGAAACTATCCTTCATAAATAAATTTATAATCAAAAACTATTTTTCTAACAAAGTATATCTAATATCACTGAGCAGACAGTAAATCAAGAACGGTAAGAACTGGGAATAAGTGAACAGTGATATGTAATAAAATGCAACTGAATATAAATAATATAATGGCAAGATATCTTGCCTGAGGTTATGTGCAAAAGAGAATAATCTAGTAGTTCGAACAGACAAATAAACGAAGCAAGAAAAGCCAAATCCCGCAGATGACTCCGGAAGCTGTAACAAACATCACGAACGAGTTTGGAATAAAATATATGCCTAGGAAGCGCCTATCCAAAAGTTAAATTCTAGAACAGGGACAAAATCATAATTTTGGGTCAAAACGATGTCCGCCGTTGGACCCGCTTTGCACCGAAATGTGTGCCAATATCTACGGTCTCTAAAGTCGTCAAACTATATGTCTACAAATTTATTTTGATGAGACAAACCCAACGGTATGTCCAATTTTGGATTCCGGTGGGCCGTGCACAAAATCGTCCGTTGAGTGGGATTGTGGGCCCACTAAAATGGCGTCCCGATGAACCTTCTCAGAATTGAACCAAAATTGGCTCACAAGACCAAAAAAATATTTTGAGTCCAATGGTGCAAGTTTCGTCGTGATTTGATGAGTGTACACAAAGTTGTGACTTAATTTGCAAAGGGTCGATACGGGGGTATCTCGACGGATACACACTGATTTCGTCGCGCACATGCAACAAAATCGGGTTCCGTCAGTTCTCACATGTCGACAACATCCATACGCGCCTTTCGATGCGTATAGTGCGCGACCACGTCGCCCGATTTGTCGGGACGGACGTCGTATCGGGGTATTTTTCTAATTTTCGAAAACAGAATTTACAATTTTTCGTGAAACTTTAACAACGTGTAACTTTCTGCATACTAGATGAAAAGTGAATCCAGAAGGTACGTTACAATCTCGGTTATGTTGTCTTTGATTGTCTTCAATTAGTTTCTACAAAATCCTATTGTACAGAACGAAAATTGGCCAACAAGTTGGTGTTTTACAACAGTTTTTAATATTCCAAATAAGTAGTTTTTCTCCAACTTCGCTTCGATTTTTCGAGCAAGTTAGATGGCCATGTCAAAATCCACCTGGGGAATCTCGAAGAGGGTCATGTGGGATTTCTAAACGAATTTACGGATCTAAAAATGGGGTTAAGATGAGAGAGATATCGATCGGAGAAGTTGAGTACCTTAAAGTGGAAAACTGTTGTGTTGTTTGTTGTTGTCGTCGTGGCGACCGGGAGGCGGGGATGATGTCGCTCCGGCGAGGCTGGCACATACGCCGAGAAGAGGGAGGAGGATGGATGAGAGAGGAGGAAGAAGATGGAGAAGAAATTAGGGTTTGAAAGGGGATTTGGAGTTTACTAATATATATGTGTATATATGTAAGGAACAAAGGGGTTCGGCCTATATGGGTTTGCTACTGCTATATTTGCTTTTGGGCGGCTAGCATTGAGTTGCTGCTAGCATGTAGGAACAAGAAAAAGTGGGCGGCCACATGAAGGTTTGTTATTATTATTATTATTTTATTTTTATTTTTCTTTTCTTTTCAATCAATCTTTTAAATATATATATCTATATCTATATATGCATATGTATATATATCCATATTTATACACCATAAATGTATATAAAAATCCAAATAACAGTTTAAATGTTATCTAATCCAAATATTTAATATATTTAAACATATCTATATATATATATATATAAATTCAATCAACTCAAGATAATAACAACATCTCAATAAACATATTTATTAAATGTTCACAAAATAACTTTAATATTAATAAAATAATAAAAATTTCTCCAATGGGTGGACTGTACCACACACCCTTATCCGGGTCCAGAAAAATATACCATTTTATAAAATATTATTATAATAATAAAAATACTAATAATTGTATAAATAATTAAATAATTAGAAATTGTACATGAAATTCTAAAATAATTTAGAAAATATTTTTACGTACATAAAATATGTCTACATGGCCACATTTGGTCACACCACATGCTTACATGGGCTTAAATTGGTTCGGACCCAATTCGGACTGGTTTGGACAAACCGGGTCAGCTAAAAATCAATATATAAAATAATATCTAAGTAAAATATTTTAAATGCGTTATTTCAAAACTCTGCCTGGTTTTTCTAGTTCAGACTGAACTACGGCTAGGCCTCCCACGACATGGCTAATATACTGGTCAAAGCACACTGTTACATCTTTTTCGTGCCAAAATTCATGGTCGCCTTGTGCTCCAAACACAACAATGGCTAAGGTCATTTTTAATAATTAAATTAAACAATAAATTGTATAAATTAAATTTAAAGTCTAATAAAATAATAAAAATAATAATTTAAAAAAATAGGGTTTTACGTCCTACCCAACTTACAAAAATTTTGTCCTCGAAATTTATGATTAATAGGGTAGATAGGGTTGAGGGATAGGAAGAGTTCGTCAATACCAAAATGCAATTAAAATTTTGAGGAGGCGATAAAACGTCGTTCAACACCACCGTGCAATAGAAAATTGTGGAGTTGATATATACAAAAATATATCATGGTTATGGAATTGAATAAGGATTGCTAGTGAAGGTAACAAAATTTTGAATATCCAATTTTAGAGAACAGTAAGGAATTGAGCAGACCAAAGAGAATAAATTAGACATTTAGGAAATGTGATCCCTTAAGGGTGAACTGGATACTAATCGGCTTGGTCGTGGGTTTGATTAAGTGATGATTAGAATCACTCTCGTGCGTTCAAGTGGGATTAGAAGGGCACAATAAAAATTTTAGGATTGAGGAGAAGAAGAGTTTAAGGTGAGGGTCTAGCCACATGAGTTGGTCGGTGGCTATCTTCATTTCGTGTATATATAACTGATAGGGCAACTAAAGGTAATACATTGAGTCATCTATCAAGTACAGTGTCTGGTCATTCTAAAGTAAGTAAAGCCCACAATAAAAGAGTTCAAAGACGATGCTATTTAGTACGAAATACGAGGTTCATAGACGACGAAAATAATTCAAATAAGAGTTGTCAATGCTGTCGGGATGAGACTCTAAGGCAGGTTTAGCTATGTCTCCATCCATGTAGAATAATTCATGAAAAGCGAACCAAAGTGCAATAGGTTGATCAGACCATCATGCACCGGTTTTGATTAGACAATATGTTAGTGGGTGCACCCAATAAAATATGTCATAATCAAGCTTGATAATGAAATAAGCTTGCAAAACTGAAGCTACATTAGCAGCATGAGATAGTCAAAATATGAGCAAGGGAGGTACTGATGAAGAAATTTTTTAAATAGTCCAAGATCTTTTAAAATCAAAGCTCATTCGAAGTTTGGGCCTATACAGTTGTCCTAGTGTTTCTCATTTATGGCTTGGTAGACTAGATAAGGTAGGGTCCTCTGAATTTATAGTCAATGAACTTACCAATGTGGTTCACAAGAAAAAAGGTTTGTTAGGTGGTGAGGTATTCTACCCAACTTACAAGGGTTAAACTAGTAATAGGATGGGACAATGGGTTAAGCAATCAAGATAAAGTATTTAAGGAATTTAGTAGAACACAATCACATATCGGGTCGAAAGATTTGGGTCGAGGTTGATTCCCTATCCGTGGTCGAAAATATATCAGTATCATGGTAAAGATTATAGCTTAGCCATTTTGACAAGAAGGTCATATCATGAAAATAGTGTACAAGGAGGAATGTTTTAGTGGGACATGATATATCTACATGAAGGTGGGCTTGTCTAGGCCTTACATATAAAATTTGTTGGAAGGAAAAGTATAGTATTGTGCTCCAAATATCCAAGTCACGGTAATGAACGCCAAAAGATCAAAAATAGAAGGTGGGAGTTTACGAGGTGATAATTAATGCACAAAAATAAAGAAGATCAAGTTAAAGCATGAAATAAAATTAATTAAAGAATCCAGTAAAAATAATTTAGGAACACAATTTCGGAGAGAATATAGTCTTCTAGATGAATACAGTTAAGGAACCATTAACTCATTATTCAAATTGCAAATGGGTTAGAAGGTCGCAATTAAAAGATCTAGAATTGAAGGAAGGTCGAGCACTACCAAAATAACCAACTTTAGCGACGGCCACATCCGTCGCTCGTCCGTCGGTAACATGAATTACCGACGGCATAGCGACGGATATTTGATGAAAATGGCCGTCGGGAAATACGTCGTCGCTACAATTTGACAGTTTAACATTAACCAAGTTCGAATTGTAATCGCCAAATTGAATTCTAACTAATCAGTGAACTAACTAACAGGAATCTAATCTAACATGTTGTTTAAACATGGAAAAGAACTTGCAAAAATCAGTATAGAACTGGAATTAAAATCGGTTTCAAACAGGAATGTATCCAGGACTGTATCAGTCCACATTCCAATCCAAACTCAATGTCAAATCCTCATTCAAAATCCCAATTAATTCTCCACATGAACCCAACATCCCAACACATAAACTCTAACATAATAACTAGCTATTCAGAAATAAAATTCTAGATAACACATATTATTAATCGTTAAGAAAAATAGGAAACAGTGGTTACATTGATATATGAAGTATCAGAAATGTAAAACCAGCCTCGACCATACAGGAGAGTTAAGATAAAGCTTCAGGTTAAGTGTCAACGAGAGAGCACGCATGAGATAATAATTCAAAGAGAAAATTTGCATAGGCATGAAAGCTCGAGCGAGTAAGTATCAAATAAATGAATAATACAGTCAACCCAGGAAAATCAGTATTCAGTAGCTTCTAAATCATAGTTTGCGATATCGGCCGATACCGATACTGGTATTGAAGTCGAAAGAGAAAATGTTTGGGAATTGTTCGTCCCCCGTAATGGTTTATGGATCTATCTGAGTGTTGGGTAGTTTAAGAAACTGTCGAAGATGGATGAGCTAGTTTTCTTTTCTTTTCTTTATTTCTTCCTTCCTTCGAACAAGTGCAATGGATAAAAGCAATTGCCAGACAGTCACTGCAATTAAGTAGTACTGAGTAGTAGTAGTAGTAGTATAGCAAATACTATTTGTTAATATACTTCCGTGGATTCGTCTTCGTTGCTGATGATTATTAACAAGTTCTTCTCACATTATGTAAACCCTAGAATGCAACACTGATTAAAAAAATACGAATGGAAAAAGTCATAATCCCCACCCCCTCCCCCAAAAGAAGATTAAGAAACAACAATAATAATAAAGAATTTAGAATAGAAAAATGAATGGGTTACTAAAAAAAGGAATGGGTGTTTTGACCGGAGTCGGGATTGTTGGCGTCGCAGTGGAGATTGAAGGAAGCCTTGGCGAATCTGAGGTATATGTAGACCGGGAGAGAAGAGGGGCATGCTGTTGGCAACCCGAAGCAACCCTTTCGACCCCCTGACCCCATTCACCACCCCCCCCCCGCCCTCTCCACCCCCCGCGAAGCCGACCCCCCCCCACTCCCCCCCCCGGCCCCAAAACCCAAAATTAGAGAAAGAGAGAGAGAGAGAGAGAGAGAGAGAGAGAGAGAGATACCTAGTAGAGAGAGAGAGAGAGCCGCGAGAGAGAGAGAGAGCCGCGAGAGAGAGAGAGAGAGCCGCGAGAGAGAGAGAGAGAGAGAGAGTTTTGGGGGGAATGAAAAATTCCCCCCCGTCGGTTCAATTTAAGTTAGGGCACAGAACCTAGCGACGGAATAGCGACGGAATAAATTAGTCGCTAAACCGTCGCCAATCAAAAGCTGTTTTCCGACGGATATATCCGTCGCCAGTTAGTCGCTAAAGTTCCCGCCAATGTTTTAAAGATTTTGCCGCCAACATTTGCGACGAATAAGCGACGAAAAAGAATCCGTCGCTAACGTTCGTCGACTTAGCGACGGAAACCCGACAAATTTTACATTTAAAATTGGAAAAAATTATGTTATGTTGTCTGTCGCTAATCCGTCGCTAAGATGTCGGAAACTGGTCGCTATTAGCGACGGAATCCGTCCGTCGCTAAACTTCCGTCGGTAAAGTGGGGTATTTTAGTAGTGGAGTAAGTCGAGGTGGAAATACAGTCACATAGCTTGGTAGATGACTAACAACACTTGTGTACATACTATTATCATGGCCATGAGTGATATGGCAGTTTAGTGTGGAATACTGTGGAATTCATCCATCTTATTTGGACTCTCTTGGTTGTCCACCATTAAAATTTTGCTCAAATTTTCTCCAAAAGTCTCTAAATAAAATTTTCAAAAATAATCACCCAAAATTTGTATTCACTGCAAGTCGTTCAATTTAATCATGACCAAAATTTAAATTACTTTCATAAATCTCAAAGCAAACTTTATCACGTTACCACTAACCTTTTCCAAAATTAACGTTTAAATTCAACTATTTAAATCAAGAGTTCATAATTTACGAATCTATAAAAATTTCACAATCAATCAAAAATTTAACACTCTAAAATTTTCAAATAACTCATAGTAAAACTCTTAGCATATTAAAAGCAATCTCAAAAAATTAAGCTTAATGCTCTCATCAATTTTAACTTCTATTTATGCTATGTTATTCTAACAAAATCACAACTTTTAAATGGCAACTTCCTTTAATCAATAAAAATAACTTTCCATCACATCCTTCGAAATTCTCCCAAATTTTTTAATATTAGCAATCCCACATTAAACTAAATTTTCAAATAATCTTATCAGTCAAAATCCTTTTTTTTTTACCAAAAATCTAAATAGATTTGTAAATCCTCAATCATAGGACACCATTTAAAATAAAAATTTCTCAAAAATCATTTCATAACTTTCAAATATTTTAAACCATAATTCGCCATCATTACTTCCACTTAAAATTCAAAATTTACTAAACACAAAAATTGCAAGTTGTATGACTCGAATTTAAATAATTTATACTGCCACATTTAAAATCTAAGATCATTTTCAAACCAAATTTATAACTGTTCAAAGGTGTATAACTATATTCCAATAAATCATAAATATCACAAATCGAAAATCAAATCAATTTTATATTTGTTCAAAGATGTATAACTATAACTCCATAATTCATAAATATCAAAACTAAAAAATCCAATCAATTTCTTAAATCAATGATATAAAGATTCTAGCTATATTTTTTTTCTCCTTCCTGCAGTATCAATCCTATGGTGTTTACTATTTAGAAATCTCAAGATTAAAACTTTTCGTGGCAATATCCTACTTTACAAATTACTAATCATTAAATCACACTTAAAAAAAAAACCTTTTTAACTCAATTAGAGTCTTAAATGTATTCCAGTTGCCCATATAACCATTCTAGCCATGCGTTTGACCTATGAGAATATACTAGTGTAGTCATCTTCCTATTTGACACTAAGCACGAAAATAAGAATCAACGGTAGAAAGGAATCAAGCAAGAGACAATTCAAGGAAGTCAAACGAGAGTTCGAAATTTGAAGCCAAGGGAAGAGGTCAAGCTGTATGGATGAGATTCCTAGATTCTAATCCTATGTTGCAGGCTCACATCAGTACAATTATGTAACTGAAGCGACAAACTCGACCTGCATGGGCCACCACAAAAACATGTAACACCCCAGTCCCAATATACTTAGGACTAGGTACGTACCCATGCCAGCTGTATACATACGAAGTATACTCCAATATATGGAAACCTCGTATGAATACAAAAGCTGTAAAATGCAGTAAACCAAGAGTAATCTAATCTCATCCACAAATAAAGAATTAAAGAAATCATATAATCAACTGTAATAAGTCTTCGTACAATACGTTGGGCGGAGACAAATCCACTACCAACAAGTAAGGAAAAATATAATAGAAAAGGAAATGATTTGGCGGGAGTAGCAAAGAAAGACCCAAGAAATGTCATCTTCGAATGAATAGAGAAGATCGCGACCTCGGCTAGAACACCTGCAATATCACAGAAGCACACACCTAGAGAGATAACCAGGTCCTCAGAGGGACGTAACAAGATACATAAAGAACATGCCACGTAACTGAATATATATACCATGTCATAAATCACAAGTATAGTAAATAGTCCTACTCGTAACAAGATCCAATACCTCATCATCGAAACAGTAGACTACCCCTACAACCAAACAAGGACAAGGGGTAGCACACTATGCCGCGATGAGACATTGTCCCAAGCTACTAATGGGACGGGGTGATATGACATTTGACAAGGGTTACCTGACCATTCTAATGTGTTTATGCAGTAAGAACAAACCTTCAACGCATGGGCACTCTGGCTCAGTAGCAGTAATCTCAGGTATGGTCCCATCAGGATACCAGGGACCTCAAAGCATAACATTCATCGAATGTCAGAGGCCAGCAGTAAATCAGGTATCAGGATCCAGGACCGTATCTCCCGCGGAGATAACCGGCAATAGGGAAGGGCATACTTGGCCCATACGTTAAGGAACTGTTCTTTCTACCCAATGCCTAATAGAGTCACATCCATGACTCATATACCTCTACTAACTGCTAAGTCTCCTAACATGCCTCTATTAGCAGTTAGCCCTAACGCATGCTCATGGGGAATCAGCCCACACGCAAAAACCTCTACATGCTAGTCATCTCACACATCCTCGTGGTACAACTGTGTTAAGGAATATGCAATACATTACAAACGGTAGTCTCTTAACTCTAAGTCCACATACAATCAAAGGATAATAACAAAGTATATCTAATATCACTGAGCAGATAGTAAATCAAGAACGGTAAGAACTGGAAATAAATGAACAGTGATATATAATAAAATGCAACTGAATATAAACAGTATAATGGCAAGGTATCTTGCCTGAGGTTATGTGCAAAAGAGAATAATCCAATAGCTCGAACAGACAAATAAACGAAGCAAGAAAAGCCAAATCCCGCAGATGACTCCGGATGCTGCAACAAACATCATGAACGAGTTTGGAATAAAAAATATGCCTAGGAAATGCCTGTCCAAAAGTTAAATTCTGGAATAGGGGCAAAATCGTAATTTCGGATCAACACGATGTCCACCGTTGGACCCGCTTTGTACCGAAATACATGCCAATACCTATGGTCTCTAAAGTCGTCAAACTACATGTCTACAGATTTGTTTTGATGAGACGAACCCAACGGTATGTCCAATTTTGGATTCCGGTGGACCGTGCACAAAATCCTCCGTTGAGTGGGATTGTGGGCCCGCTAAAATGGCGTCGTGATCAACCTTCTCAGAATTGAACCAAACTTGGCTCACAGGACCAGAAAAATATTTTGAGTCCAATGGCTGAAGTTTCGTCACGATTTGATGAGTGTACACAAAGTTGTGACTTAATTTGCAAAGGGTCGATACAGGATTATCTCGACGGATACGCACTGATTTCGTCGCACACATGCAATGAAATCGGGTTCCGTCAGTTCTCACATGTCGAAAACATCTATATGCGCCTTACGATGCATATAGTGTGCGACTACGTCGCCCGATTTGTCGGAACGGACGCCGTATCGGGGTATTTTTCTAATTTTTGAAAACAGAATTTACAATTTTTTGTGAAACTTTAACAACGTATAACTTTCTACATACTAAATGAAAAGTGAATCCAAAAGGTGCGTTACAATCTCGGTTATGTTGTCTTTGACTTTCTTTAATTAGTTTCTATAAAATCCTATTGTATAGAACAAAAATTGGCCAACAAGTTGATGTTTTACAACAGTTTTTAATATTCCAGAAAAGTGGTTTTTCTCCAACTTCGCTTCAATTTTTCGAGCAAGTTAAATGGCCATGTCGAAATCCACCTAGGGAATCTCGAAGAGGGTCATGTGGGCTTTCTACACGAATTTACATATCTAAAAACGGGGTTAAGATGAGAGAGATATCGATCGGAGAAGTTGCGTACCTTAAAGTGGAAACTGTTGTGTTGTTTGTTGTTGTCGCCGTGGCGACCGGGAGGCGGGGATGATGTCGCTCCAACGAGGCTGGCACGCACGCCGAGAAGAGGGAGGAGGATGGAGGAGAGAGGAGGAAGAAGATGGAGAAGAAATTAGGGTTTGAAAGGGGATTTGGAGTTTACTAATATATATGTGTATATATGTAAGGAACAAAGGGGTTCGGCCTATATGGGTTTGCTACTGCTATATTTGCTTTTGGGCGGCTAGCATTGAGTTGCTGCTAGCATGTGGGAACAAGAAAAAGTGGGCGGCCACATGAAGGTTTGTTATTATTATTATTATTATTTTCTTTTTCTTTTTCTTTTTTTTTTCTTTTTCTTTTTCTTTTCTTTTCAATCAATCTTTTAAATATATATATCTATATCTATATATGCATATGTATATATCCATACATATACACCATAAATATATAAAAATCCAAATAACAATTTAAATGTTATCTAATCCAAATATTTAATATATTTAAACATATATATATATATATATATATATATATATATATATATATTTTTTTTTTTTTATATATATATATATATATATATATATATATATATATATATATATATATATATATATAAATTCAAACAACTCAAGATAATAATAACATCTCAATAAACATATTTATTAAATGTTCACAAAATAACTTTAATATTAATAAAATAATAAAAATTTCTCCAATGGGTGGACTGTACCACACACCCTTATCCGGGTCCAGAAAAATATACCATTTTATAAAATATTATTATAATAATAAAAATACCAATAATTGTACAAATAATTAAATAATTAGAAATTGTACATAAATTTCTAAGATAATTTAAAAAATATTTTTATGTACATAAAATATGTCTACATGGCCACATTTGGTCACACCACATGCTTACATGGGCTTAAATTGGTTCGGGCCCAATTCGGACTGGTTTGGACAAACCGGGTCATCTAAAAATCAATATATAAAATAATATCTAAGTAAAATATTTTAAATGCGTTATTTCACAACTCGGACTGGTTTTCCTAGTTCGGACTGAACTATGGCTAGGCCTCCCACGACATGGCTAATATACTGGTTAAAGCACACTGATACATCTTTCGTGCCAAAATTCATGGTCGCCTTGTGCTCCAAACACAACAATGGCTAAGGTCATTTTTAATAGTTAAATTAAACAATAAATTGTATAAATTAAATTTAAAGTCTAATAAAATAATAATAAAAATTTAAAAAATAGGGGTTTTACAAAATCCCTCGAGTACAAATGATATGTCATGTATACTTCTGGATGATATTTTAAGTTGCGACCTCTCACACATGGATACTTAATTTTGGTGCGGTCCATATGCCGAGGGAACGCCTTGGTGAATTGTAGGAACTGCTCTACCCCTTGTATAAATTTATCCCGTACACCGCACGTGTTATCAGGATGACGATTATACATTCATGAACGATGGCACAAATAGTGATTCATATGCATTTAAAAATAATTTTGCAAAGATGGATACACATTATTTAAGTATATTGTCCAAGTGAATGCATAGATGGATACACATATTCATCATGTGACTATCCAAAAGCTAGTAGACACGTGGACAATCCCGATTTCAAACCCAATTAAACAAGTGTCATCACGTGTTCAATGTTAGCCCTTTCCTTCAAAGAAAATTTACTTCTGCAAGCCTTTTAAGGCTTTCAGAGTTATATCGGATTTTCGAAAATACTAGAAAATGCCAAGTATTATAATTTTTCTTTTCTAGGATTTTTTATTCTATGTTTTTATGATTTTTTTTACTCCTTTTGTTCTTTATCTTTCCTCCTAGTTTTTGAAAAACGATATAACTCTAAAAGCCTAAAAAAGGCTTACAGATGTAAAATTTCTTTTTTAGAGAAGAGCTGACATGGACACTTGACTTTGAGCTGACATGGACACTTCACATAGGAGATCAAGCAACCTATATCATAGTTAGAAATTGATACCTACCACTTACCTTCCCAGAACTACTTCAAATATACTCTTGTCGATACCTAGTACTTACCTACATATCACCTGAACTCTAAGTATTTTTGTATCATGTGGATATTATATACCACGGTACACAATATCACATTGGTACTCTATTGTATCTTGACACTAGGATACAGTTTCAAATACCCATGACACTAACTATTCTTGGCACTTGGTATCTTGGTACCAACATGCACTCTAGGCCACTAATTATTGACATGACCAAGTAGGATCTGGCCGGGCTAAATCATCTAAGAAATAAATTTAGACAATTTGGATTTCAGATAATGACTCACATGGACATATGACATTGGAGTGTACAACATATATAGGTAGTCACAACTATTATTAACTTTGGAATTTAAACTTAACCAAAAGACTAGTATCTTAGTATTTTGCCGAATTTAGACTAATACAATTATGACATATCCATATGTGATACTTAGGTATTGTTACAAATATATTAAGGGAAATATATTCCGTAAACATATTCTACAAATTAACAAATTAACTAAATAGAAAAAATTTAACTAAATGTAAAAATTTAACTAAATGCAAACAGATCATAAACATATTCGACAAATTAACTAAATTTTTGTCCTGTGTCAGCGTGTCATTGTGTGCGTATCCCGTGTCAGCGTGTCTAAGTTTCACTGTCCGTGTCTCATGTCAGCGTGTCCAAGCCTCTGTGCTCGGGTGTGTCCATGTGTCCTATGTCAGCATGTGTGTCCAAGTCTCTATGCTCGGGTGTGTCCCTGTGTCCTATGTTCGTTCTACGTAAGAAAAAGAGGGGGGTTTTATCGAGATGGGGGGCTAGAGGCGGCGTAGGCGAAAGGGGGGCTGGATGGGCTGGGTTCCGAAGGATGAGGGGGCTTCGAGCGAGGTAGAGGGGTCGGCGTGTGGGTCGCCGGAGGGGAAGGTTGGTCGCCTGGTCGGGGGTTCGACGGGTGGGTCGCACGGGAAGGGGGGGGGGAGGGATGGTCGCCGCGTCGGTGGTCTAGAGCTCGGGGGGAAGGGGACGGGAAATAAAATTTTGGGATAGAGAGAAATGAAAAATCAAACTAGGAAAATCCTATTTAAAGTAATATAGCGACATCATTAAAAATGTCGCTAGAGGTCGCTATGTTTTAATATAATGCGACGTATAAGATAGTGAATCGCTAAATGTCGATAACAGTAAAAATATAGCGATGTTCACCAACTATTCCACGACATTCATTTTTATTATGTAAATGTGGTCGCAATGCGTCGTTGATAGTCGCTAATAGTGACATATTGTAATGTTTTATATATTCGTCACTAATTTCCAAAATTTTAGCGAGCACCACCACTCAGTGACATATAGTCGCTAACAGAGGACCTGCCCACCAGCTCCCTAGGTGCCTCGGGACCCGTGCGAAAGGCTGGAACAGCTGGCCAGCTGTCCTGGCGCGGTCCACTCGAGTTATTCTCCTCTAAACGCACTTGTCCGGCTGTAGCCCACGTGGACAGGTCCTCTTCTGTGCGCCCCTTGGCGCTGGCAGTTGGTTACGCACATCTTTCTGCACGCACTCTGGCTCCTGGGGTGAGCTACGTACACCCCAGCGCCCTGGGAGCTCTGGCCAGCCTTTCCTCTATTTTGGCGGCGAGTACCCCCTCGGGCTATTTGGCACAACACTCAAGGATGGGAGGGTCCTCTCCTCCGCCCATTTAGCTCTTGCAGTGGGTTGTGCGCAACTTCCTATGCGGTCTTTGATGCCCGGGACGAACTGTGCACCCTCCAGCGCCCGGGGAGCTCCGGCCGGCCTCCCCTCTGTATCTGTTGCAGGCATCCCCCTCGGGCTGTGCGATGCCACCCTCGAGGATCTCCTGTCCCGGCAAGTCTGCCCCCCGCGGGGGCCAGCCGCCCAATTCGGTACCTTTCCTGACCGCTGCAGCCCTCCAACCCCCTTCCACGCTCCTGGTGCCACCTACCCTTAGCTCAGGCCCTCTCCATACTTCAGTATCCCACGGCGAACGCTTCCCCAATGTGACTGGCGCAACCCCCCAATTGCGTGCGGTTCTCGTAGGATCCCGGCCGGCAACACCCTGGCGCAACCCACGGGTTGCGCCCCATGTCCCTCCTTTGGTATGACAGGGGCCCACGTTGTGGGCCACTCCCTCTCTATCCTTGGGCTATCGTGTACCCCGTCACCCACGTCCCCTCCCTCCCGCCTTCTTCCCTCTCCGGCACCAACTTGTGTCGGAGTTGCCCTTGTGGGCCTGCCGTACGCATTTGCCTCTTCGGGGGCATCTCCAACCGACGCAGCTACTCCCCCGGGTGGTCCTGTGCATCAGGCTGGCCACACCTCTTCCGCCGTTCTCGTGTCCTCTTTCTCTTCGGACTATCCCTGTGTAGTGGCCCCACCCGGTACCACCTCTCACTCGGGTATCCCGAGCGCGGTGGTCCCCACTCGTGCTCCCTCTTACGCCAAGGCTCTCCGGCCAGATTGTTGGAGTCAATTACCCCCTCCGACGGTAGAGATTCAGCTTTTGGACGTCAAATTTTTGCCACCTCTTGCCGGCTACCCGATCCGTGTCCCCTTCGCCGTACAGAAAATCTCCTCCCTATCCTCTTCCTTCACTAAGACGTTTATCCTCAAATTTGGATCCGGATGCCCGAAAATCACCATTGTTATGGAAGCTGTCGCAAGGTGGGGCCTCTCCGCAGCATACCGGGTCGCTCCGTTTGACCCCAAGCACATCTTCCTCCACATTTCATCCGAATCGGACTATTCTTTAGTCCGGGCCAAGGGCACTTCCAGAATCGGAACACAGACTGTTAAGATTGTCAATTGGTCTCCTAACTTCAACCCCAAAATTGATTCGACAATCATATCCACATGGATCACCCTCCCCAACCTTCCCCTGGTTTGCTTCCCTGCAGCTGCCCTAAAAAGGATAGCCAGCTCCTTTGGGTCCCTGGTAGCTATCGCTGAAGAAACTCGCAACCTCTCCAAATGCAACAACGCGAAGATATGCGTGGAGTTAGACCTCGGGAATGAACCTCCCAAACTTACAGAGATCGAGCTCGGAGATCAAACACACAGCCAACCGCTGGTTTATGATAACAACATCATCTTTTGTAATCACTGCCAGATGAGCGGTCACTCCATGCAGCACTGCTTCCGTGCCCACCCCGAGCTAAAAAAGTATAGCCCGTGCTACTCGCGTGCTCCGGCTACCCCCCAAAATACGGACAATGTTAATCAGTCTTCGCACCCCAATCTTCTCCTTCTGATTGACGACCGAGCACTTCTGCCCAGCCCCCGTCCGACCTTCATGCCTAGTTTTGCGATTATCCCATTCAATCCCCCCGTTATCTCTCTCAACAATTCCTTCGAACTTCTCTCATGCATCGCTCCCGACAGGGCTGCCGACGCCGGCGAGCCCTGTTCGTCTATCCCCGGTGGAGACGTCCAGCCAGATTCCCCTCAGCCCAGCCGTTCGGTCGAGCGACTTAACCCTCCTCGCTCACATCAGCCAGGCATCATCATCACTCCCACCGTGCCACCCCATCTCAACCCACAACTTATCAGAGTTCTCTATCTCCCTCCTTCTGAGGACTCTCACTCTTCCCCTCGTTCCACCTGCCCCCCTCATCAGCTTGGAGAAGTTCAGACAGAGAGCCGGCCAGCCGAACCCCGACTTCTCGAGACTCGTCAAACTTGTCTCACATCTGAAATGAATATCCCCTCGTCAGTTGCTGGGCCGCCCCGGCACCCCCTCCCTCACATAGCAGACGTCCAACCTAGCTTCAACCTCACTTTAACCGACAGGTTCTGGCAAGCCAAGGAAGCGAATTTTCCTGGACAACGACATTCCCTTATGTGCCCTAGAAGAAAATAAAAATGACTCTATTACATCCTTGACAGATGACAATGGTAGCAGGGATCCCGGCTGGACTAGCACCGAAGTCAACGGGGCTACCATCACACCCAACAAAAAACTTCCTCTAAAAAGCATAAAAACAAACATAAGCAGCAGACAACGATAACTACAAGGTCCTCCTCGAAGCTTAGTTTCCTCCCTCCCACCACCCCATCAAATGCTTAACATCATCTTCTGGAATGTGAGAGGGCTCGACAATAAACCGACGCTGAACAGAATCCTCAGCCTAAAAAAAAACTAATCGTATTGACCTCCTAATCATTATTGAACCTAAAATACCTCAAAAAAGAATCAAACCCACTCAACTCAAGCTCGGATTCCCCCATGACATCACAGGATGTAATAACATATAGATTTTCTTTGGGTCAGAATTTAAATTTGGCACCATAAAAGATTCGCCTCAAGCTCTTTCTTGTTGGATCGAACATCCAGCCCTTAAGTCCCGCTCCATCCTTTCCGTCGTCCATGGAAGCTATGATTCCCACGAGCGTAGATTACTTTGGGAAGACCTGTTGGAAGCTGCCTTACCCTACCAGGGTCTCCCGTGGCTCTGTATCGGAGATTTTAACACGGTGTCCAGCAGAGAAGAGAAATCCAGTGGTCGCACACCCCCCAGCTTGCGATGGATGATTTCAACAACTTCATCTTCCATGAAAACTTAAACTCCATCCCCTTCCACGGCAGTGCTTTCACCTGGTGCAACATGCAGGAGGGCCATCAGCACCAGTACTCTCGCTTGGATCGGGCGATGGTCAACGACTGTTGGTCTGACATGGGCCTGATCACTAACCTCTATTATCTGAACTCCACTGAGTCGGACCACTTCCCTCTTCTCATCATGATCAGCAACAACCAAACCAGCACTAAAAAAGCTTTTCGCTTCCTCGACTTCTGGCAGCATCATCCCTAGTTCAAGAACGTGGTGGCCTCCGCTTGGAACTCTGTTTCGAAACTTGACCCACTGATACGAATAGCGGCTAAACTAAAAGTCACTCGTAAGGCATTATCGTCCCGGAGCAAAATGGCATTTGGAGACATTTTCCAGGCTATTAAAGTGGCGGAGGACGACGTCACTCGCGCTGAGATCTCGTTCACCATCGACAGATCTCCGGCTACCGGTGCCTCGTTCAACCTTACCAGAACTATTCTGAAATCCAGACTTATGGTGGAAACGGAATTCTGGAGGCAAAAAGCAAGATTGATTTGGGACACCGAAGGTGACCGGAATACCAATTTCTTTCATGCGTGTGTCAAAGGCCACAGAAACCAACTAAAACTTCACCGGATATCCGACGACAACGACGCCATAGTGGATGACTAGGAAGGCATCCAGGCTACGGCGGAGATCTTCTACTCTATACTTTTCACTGAAGAGCAAGTCGTTAAAGACGTCGCGCTTCTGTCCGAAATCCCATCCCTCATCAGCGACAGCAAGAATGAAACCCTGTTGGCTACTCCTTCGGTGGAGGAGGTTGAGGCAGCTGTCTAGTCCATAAAAGAACACAGTGCCCCAGGTCCTGATGGATTCAATGGCGTCTTCTTTAGATCTTGTTGGCATATATTAAAATCCGACTTATTGGAGGCTACTATCGTCTTTTTCCAAGGGGCGAGATATCCCAATTCCATTTCTTGCGCCAACATCATCTTTATCCCCAAGAAAGACAACCCAGAAACCTGCAAATACTTTCGTCCTATCAGCTTATGCACCTTCACCAACAAGATTATATCGAAGCTCGTTGCCAACCGTATGTCCAATTTCCTCCCCAAGATCATCTTCGAAGAGCAAAGCGGGTTTATTCAAGGTCGAAACATTACTGACAATATTCTTCTAGCTCAAGAGATGATCACATGTATGAAGTTCCCGTCCAGAGGGGGAACATTGCCATCAAACTGAACATGGAGAAGGCATACGACCGCCTGGACTGGCAATTCATGATCTGGGTCTTCAGGGCTTTTGGCTTTTCCGAATCTTGGATTGACATTATTTTTAGATCTATCAACAATACATGGTTTTTCATCGTCATCAACGGCCAGGCTGTGGGCTTCTTCCGATCTACTCGTGGGGTTAGACAGGAGGACCCCCTCTCTTCTACCATTTTTATCATTGCGGTAGAGGCTCTCAGCAGAAGCCTCAATAGCATGTCCAGAATGCTCGGTTTCTATCACTTCTACACCACCACTGGCTGTCCACTTATCACTCACCTGGCATACGCTGACATCCTTATTTTCTCTTCTGGAGACTTCAGATCGATCGAAGTGGTTTTAAGTACGCTCGTGAGATACTCCAGATGCTCCTGACAGTGTGTCAATAACAATAAGAGCGTCATCTATACCCATCACAAAGCTGACAGAACTCACTCTGTAGTGCTTTATGATATGACCTCGTTCGCCATGGCCTACTCATCTTTCCTTTACTTGGGCTGCCCGTAGTGTACGGAAGGTCTAACTCGGGAATATACGACCACCTTGTTGACAAAAGCCGTAAACTGATCGCAGGATGGCACAATGCCACATTATCTCCAGGGGGTAAGATGATCCTTATCAAACACGTCCTTTCCTCCATCCCATTATATATCCTAGCCGTCTGTTCCCCTACCAAGAAGGTCCTCCACTATCTCGAATCCCTCTTCGCCAAGTTCTTCTGGGGTCAACGCGACGGCAAGGACAAATACCACTGGGCCAGTTGGGATACCATAGCTAAACCTACTGAAAAAGGAGGTCTAGGATTCAGCAGACTCGCCCACATCATCGACGCCTGCTCCATAAAGTTGTGGTGGAAGTTGCACACGGAGAGCTCACTATGGACGAGGTTTATGAGAGTTAGATACTCCAGATTCTCTTATCTGTCAGAGGCTCTCACTAACAACAGATCGTCGACGTTGTGGCGTCGCATAATTCATGGATGCAACATCGCAGAACCTTTAATCCATCTACAGTTGGTCGACGGACGCTCATCAGTCTATCTGGAATGATGGTTAGGGAAAGACATCATCCAGCCCAACGTTCGAACTCCGCTAGGGTGCAAAATTAGGGATCTTTGGGTGGGCGATTCTGGATAGAATTATAGGAGGGTCAGAGATTAGCTTGGTCAGCCGGCGGTCGACGGTCTTCTTGCAGCTTACCTGCGGGTCACCAACATATCCGACACGTAGAAATGGTCCCCTAACCCGAGTGGGACTTTCACGTTGGCTTTCGCCAGAATTGTGGCTAGAGGTAGTGGCATTCCATATCCTACTTGTGCTAAGTTTTGGCAGTCTTGCATACCCATCAAATGGTCTATCCTTATCTGGCATGCATTACGCCAAAATCTACCAATGGATGACTATCAAATCTATCGAATTCAACCTCGTGTCCAGATGCCACTGCTGCGTGGAGCACAAATAGAAATCGACAGAGCACGTCCTGCATTATGAGGAATTGGTGACTCAGATTTGGCTCAATCTTCACAACAGACTAAGTCTTGTCCTCCCGACTGGGGGCTTCTATGATCTCCTGGCCAGCTGGAGCCGCTCCCACGGACATCAGATCGTAGTAGCCGCTGGAATTTGGGTTTTATGGAAGAACAGGAACAAATTTAGATACAAAGGCCGCCAACTCTCCCCCACACAATTATTCAGAGAGGTTATCAGGCAAATTCTTAAAGCTAGGAGGCGCTGCTCTCACGCCTCCAATAGTTTTTGGGAGGCCCTTGTTTAGGTCATCATCCAGGTCTCTCGCGCTTCCCCTGTCGGATGTCGTAGAGATCTGTTTCCTTTTTTTGTGCGTCTCGTGCTATTTTTTTTCCTTTCCTTTGGTCGCGTTGAGCGCGCTTACTTGTACAGGCTTCGACATTTTGTGCCTATTACTTCAATAAGGTTTCGGTTCCTTAATATATATATATATATATATATATATATATATATATATATATATGTGTGTGTTAGTATGGTTATTAATGCTAGTTATATATTTTTTATAGGAGTTCGTGACACCGAGACTGTAGAAGTTGGAGATGGATCCATAATCTACACTCGCGGCGATTCCAGGCAAGATACCGTGCCAATGTCATCTTACTTTATTTTATGTTGTACATGGACGTGTTGTGGTGTGTTAGGATAATATGTGTTAGGAGAGCGTCCAAGTATGATTTGGATGCCGTAGTGGGTGTGCTTGTGACCTAGCGTGCTAGTTGACTTCCTCGTGTTGAAGTAGTTTTTTCAATGACTTTTATGACTGGACCACATCTCATGACACGGCACTTTGAGTGATTTACATTGTATTGGCATGGGCTTACACACTTGACTGATCATTAGTGTGAGCGGTTTGTGTGTCGGTTCATATAGAGTTAGTGTGAGTCTAGCTTGTGACTTGTTTTGAGATATGTATTGTTCGAGTCATGGATATGACTGGTGCAAGAGATGGGCAGGGAAAATTGTTCGACATGACAAAAGGTTGAACGAACTTTTTGTATTATGAACGTAAAAAAAGAGTACAATCGATTCTTATACGAAGAAATCTAAGTAAAAAAGTTTCTGAAAAACTGTGACGGTGGAGATCGAGTACTGTAGCGGCTCCTTTACTCCATTGACGATCCGATGATGATATAAGACTTGCTCTGACTTTTTGGTGCCTTCGATGGAACTCTAGGGTTGCCGATCAGGAGGACGCCGAAGTTGAAGATTTTGATAATTTTGTAGATCTTCTTCTCTTTGTCGATCCTGTTAATCGAGATATGAAGGAATCTGCCATCTTTATACGGTACGGACTTCTGTGGCACTGACATATGGCGAGTGCTGAGGTTTTCCTAAAATAAGATATCCGGTGGTTATCAAAATAACCGAAGGAGGTGACACATGGCGCGTGCCGATTTGCTTGTTAGGATGTAGCCGAGCAATCTTAGGATTTCATCTAAGATTTGTATTCTGTGGAATCTTCGTCTGAGATTTAAATCAATCTGCATTTATCAACATGATCAATCTTAATCCTATTTTTGAGAGAGGCAGTTTTAGCAAACCGATTGGGTAGGACCATGCCATCTGTGCTTCAGGCAAGTTTGGCTGCACTTTCGAGGTGACGAGTGGACTGTGCTTTTGGAGACGACGGAACCTCTGTGCTTTAGAGCGACAAGTGGACTATGTTTCGAAGACAATGGGGCCTCTATGCTTTTAGGGGCAACGAGTAGGCTGTATTTCGGGTAAAGTCACTATGCTTTAGGGTGACGAGTAGGCTATGCCTTCAGATAGACCATTTTACTGTGCTTTTGAGTAGCAGTCAGGCTTGTACTGGAGGCAAACAGTGTCTTCAAGGTAGTTAAGCTTCTGGGTCAGAGCAGAGTGTTGCGCCGTTGGAGTTGAGGTAGTGTGAAAACATCACAGTCTGTGCCTAAGGTTGGCGCAGGAATGTAGCTGTGCCTCTGGATTGAAGATATTGGCTTTGAAGTATTCTTTTAAAGAGCAATGCATGACCGCTCCTTAATGAATGACTCCCTCTTAATTGCCACCGTTACTTGGAAAATTTCAAGGGGTCCTAGGAGAGTCCATGACTTAGTCGAATGAACTTTATTTAATGAGGTTTATCGTGGAGTCCTAGGTTCATCCTATTAATGTGGGAATTTTGACCGTCGACCATGTGGCCTGTGTTTTGGACCACTTCTGCCCTATATAAAGGGGGAGTTTCTTCTGAAGAGTCACGTCTTCTTTCTGGCACCCTTCACCACTATGTTTGATCCAGACTTAACTTTAGACGGTTGCTGGCCTTGCATAAGTCGGCTTTTGGTTGAGGATTCCGTTGTTCAAAGGAGGCTATGCCTTCGTAGAAGAACTATTGATGAGCCTTGGAACGTGCTGGAATGCTTCTCATGAGGAGTTTGAACCTGGGCGATGCATTAGAGGGCTTCGAGGTCCAAGCTACGGGGTAGGATTGGTTGCTCATCCGATGAGTAGCCGATCGTGCTCTGCCCCACTCATTGAAGGCCGTTGGGCTTCACTGTGCTGTGGTCTGGGTCTTCTACTGCTTCAGTATATATTGGAGTCCCAGCATCCCTCGGTGACGAGATGATTTGTTCTGATGATGTTATGAGTCAGCAGGGAGGAGAGTTTGATGGAGATCGTATACATCTCCTCTGGTCTTTTTACCCATGATGATCACACTGTGGAGGCTGCCCGGTGAAAATGAACCTTCTCGTAGATCTATAGGAGTTTCTATTCTCACTATGTAACAAAGAATTTGCAATTGATCCCTGTAATTATGATTCAGGAAGTTTCTCTCTTATGTAATTGCGACACGTCTGTGATAGACCCTTGTAGCCATGCTTAATAAAAAAAAAGTCTATTCTGAACTTAATTATGAGAATGTCTCTATTTTTGGCTTGTCTGTGCATGTGATCGCCTGCGCCTGTGTGAAGCTGGGGGGTTATAAGAGTACCCGCCTGCGCCTGTGGATGCTGCATTTTTCATGCTTCTACAAGACCCCCTTCAAAGTATTCTGAACTTGAGTCAAGCTCAGGATACTTTGAACAGAAGCATGACATGTATTCCTTTGTAGACGTGCTGTACATCACATTTGTTGCCAGGATGGCATCATGCTTAGGCTCCGGTATTAAATGCATTGAGCTGTCTCCTCATTAAGCGTGATCAAGACTCCTCGCTTCTAGTGAACATTCATCATGACCCTTTTTTGAACCTACGATGTCCGAAGCATTTTGTCTTCTCTTGTTGACGTGGCTGTTCCTATAAGTAGGAATATTGGGGGAAGGAGAAATCTTTCTGTCTTTACCTACTTTTTAGAAGTTTGTGTCAGAGTTCCTTCTTCCTTCGAACCCTAGCTTTTCCCGCCATGGCCCCCAAGAAATCAAGCACTCTGAAAACGCCTGCAGCTAATTCCAAGAAGGCGAAAGGAAAGAGGCCTGTCTCCGATGTTGGTGATCTCGACAAGCCTTCGGCTGTTGGCGCAATGGTCTACCGTGACGTGCGCCCGCCCATAGTAGGTATCTATTTTGATCTCTTCGATTCTGAGTGTGTCTGCACAAACGTTTTGTATTCTTAATCTCACGTTTATTTTTCGTACAGTTTCTGTGACCATCCCGTTGAGCGAGATCCTTTGCGACTTTCTTTCCTGCTCGTTGGGGATCGATCTTGAATAGACACTCGTCACTCCTTTTCGAAGATCAGTTGCTGCAGCTCTACCGGAAGGACGGTTGGAGGTAATATAGGTACAGACCTCGGCCTATTTTTGTCGCATGTTAGACCAAGGATGGTTGATTACGAGTAACAACCTCCTCTCTATCAAATTGGCATGGTTTATTACTAGTAACAACCTTCCTTTGTATATCCCTACAACCGAGCGCTACCTACCTTTGTCGGTCTTCTTCTGTTTTGCCGAGGAGCGACGTTTGGAATGGGGTCTGACCCCTAGTCAGATGGGTCTAGTTTCGGGCCAAATCCAGGCGGGTAAAGGTTCTAAGGGTCAGAGTACCCCAGTGCCTATTTGGGGCAGTTCATCGTCCTCTCTGTGAGTGTTGCTCCCTGGGCGTAGGTTTAAAGATGTCCCTGTCGATTTGTCTCCGTTCCGTGCTTCCATCTTTGCAAATAGACTCCTGGCGTTTGGCCACACTTATCCGACGGGTCTCTTTCGTGTCGAAGAATGGATCTAATTTAATCAGGAGTACTGAATACGACATTCCATCCAATTAACCCTTATTTCTGGCTTTGCTGGAGTTATTCAATTGTGATACCGGGACCTTCTTCCTACCCTGTGGAGAGATGGGACTGGCCCTCCATAAGATGTTCGCTGTCTCGAAGCTGCCTTAGGGTAAGGACCCATATGAGGAGTATTGACCTACCTCAGAAGAGCTTGAGGGGCTAGAGAATCAGTACCCTGAGATGGCGACGGTATATAAGGAGTTACTTTGTCATCCCCAGGCTTGTGTGCGCCTGGACTCCGCGTATGCTCCGCCTCATTATAATGCTTGGAGGCAATATTTCTTCAGTATTGACCCGCCAAAGGGTCGGACTATCCAACCTTCTATTTATGGGGCGTGTGGCCATGCTGAGATAACATAGATGGAGGTAAAGTCTGCGACGCAACCTCATCCTACGGATGCCGAAGGGACCCCTGATCCTGTATTTTTAGCTGCTTCCACCAGAACTCAGCTTCTGTCAGCCGCAAGGCAGCGTTGGCAGCATTTTTGATGATGTAGCTGCAGAAAGTTGTGGTCCCTGGAGGCTTAGGCTCCATGGGATGATTGGGTAGGGAGCTCATCATACCGGTCGTGAGGTTTGCCTTTGGCAATTCATTGGCATTGCTTCCGGCTATGGTCTGCGACCTTCTCCAAGGTCTGAAGGATTTTTCTGGGAAGGTTATAGAGCCTCACGGTCGTGGCATTAGGTTTCCCCAAACGGAGCTACCCTACCATTATCTAATAGCCTGGTTGGCCTTATACCATCCTGGACTGATTGCCTCTACTGTCCTAGAAGGCGATGATGGGGACGATGCGCTTCTGTGCCACTATCGTCACTCGAAGTGGTTTTATGTGGATGTCCCGATATGTAGACAAATATTGGGCTGTCTGGATAGTTACAGTTTTAATCCGGTCTCACCTTCTTATGGTGGACATAGAGTCGACGACGAACTGAGCGATCAAGCGGGAGCAGAAGGTGGACCGGTGGCTGGTGCTTTTCGCTGGCTATTATCTATCCGCCCTTCGTACTTGGTCTATCGGAGCCAGAATAAGGTATACTTGGAGTCTTATCTGCCAAGTCACTTTGTGCAAAAATTTAGCTATGGCCAAACCATGATGGGTAATCCTACCGCTTGTCTAGGATACAAGGGGAGTTTGTTGGATGGCGCCTGCCCCTGGAAGTACCATGCCACCATCTTCATCGGGGCAACATTTGCCTTCACTGATGTAAACGAGGAGCCCTGAATTTTGTTCTCCGCCATAAGGTTTTATTCCTCGGCAAACCACTTCTCGCCAGGTTACAATCAGGAGTGGAGCTTCATTGGGGGTACAAAGTTTGACAAGCTCCAACCGGAGCTTCAGGAAGTAGAAGGGATCGACTACAGGTCTCTTGTCGTCTCAGATGACTCCCAAAAGCGAAGGGATGATGAAATACCCTTGAGCCTTCTGATGAAATGCCCGACTTCAATAGCCACGGCTGCTCCTGTTAGTAAGAAGGTGAAGCGAGTGGCCTTTTAGGGCAGTTCTCTTTGGCGTAGCGCACCTTCCATTGCCTCAGATTTCCAGGTTCATTCTGGTTCTTGACTGCATTTCGAGTCATCGTCTTTGGTATATATTTTTTTTATTCCCCTATGTTTTATTGGCATTTGCCCAGAGCACCCCTGCGTGTTTAGAGGGGCCTCCGGCCCAGGCAGGGGACCCTGGTGTCGGGTCGGAGGAGGCTCAGTTTTTTGAAGGCTTGATTTCGGACGAACTGCCGGTGGCATTCACCCTTCCGCGTCCTCGCGTGGAGGTTAAGGAGAAAGTCAGAACTCAGTTTCCAGCGATGTTTTCTGATAGTGATACTGATGGACCTATTGATGAGGGCCTTCCGATTTCGAACAAAGAGGCAGAGTCAGCTGAAAGGATGACTCATGTCTTGGTGGGGGAGTCGTCCCTTGAGGCTTCGCCTAAGTTGTCCAACGAGACCACCTGTGAGCTTCATGTTGAGGAGACCCTTAGTAAGTCGACCGCTAGGGATCCAGTTGAGGGGTCGGTTACGAGGGTTGATGAGGCGACGACTGTCACGGTGGCACCAGCTCCGGTTACTGTAGCTTCGAAGTCTGCGGGGGTGTTAACCGATCGTCGGTCGATATTAACTCCCGTTTGTGACTCATTATCCACTCCATTAAGGACGATGGTACCTCCGCTTTTGACCGTACCATTCGAACTTTCATAAATTATTGGTTCTTCTGATGAGCTATCTGCTGCACCTCTACCAGTGACTTCGACGAGTCAGGTGGATAGGGAGTACTATGCAGGGCTCCTGCTGGATACCATTCGAAATGCCCTGAGGCGTGGTATAGAGGGTCCTCTACAAGATAACCCGTCCCTTAACCAAGTCCAGCATATAGTGTAAGGCATGTTAGTGCTCCTGCACGAGTACTCGGAGCACGAAGCGAAGGCTGTTGTAGTGAGAGACTTGTTGTTCGGTTTGGAGGCCATCACTCAGGAACTCCAAAACTTGGAAGACAGTCTCCCAATCCTAGCTATGACAGAGTTGGAAAGAATAATTTCTGAGGAATCATAATATGAACATAGTTGCCAGGTTCTGGCCGCTCGACTTGTTGAGGTTGACTCTGAGATTGGAAAGATGGCTGATGCTGAAGAAGTTTACATCAGTTGCCGTACAGCTATGGAGAAGAAGTGTGAAGCTCTCCTAGAGCAGATCCGCCAGTTGGAGACGATACTGGCTTTCGCCGTCTGTGACTTGAAAGAGTCGAAGGGTCAGAAGGAACTTTTGTGCCACCATTCTGATACATTAGCCCGGAAGAAGGAGGACATTGGCAATCGTTAGGCCGAATTGGTCCTTGTGAATCAAGCCCTGTCTTCTGTTGGAGATGAAGATTCCCAACGTCAGTAGGTTGAGCGAAGGGTCCCGGCATCAGTCGACGGACGGAGAGACCACTTGAGAGGCCTCTTGGAGGAGCTTCGAACTCAATTTTCTCAGTTATGATTTTCTTCTCTTTTTGTGTCTCTCTCTGTGTGAGAGAATCTCTTTTGTAATAGCAAATATTTTTTAATCACATGTGAAATTTTCTTTGCTTCCATTTCTCTGTTAATATTCATGTTTGTGAAATCTGTACAAGGATAGGAATTCCCACATGGGAACGACTTTATTGGAGACAGGTTGTTTACTCAGAGGTAATATGTACGTGGCAAACACCGAATCTTTATAGAGAAAGTTTCCTTACTCAGAGGTGATATGGACATGGTAAGGATAGAATCTACGAGGGTATAGAACAACTCAGAGGTAATATGGACGTGAAGGGTTCTATAAATGACAACTGTGGAGGATTGTCATGGAAAGGGTGCTTTACTCAGAGGTAATATGGACATGGCAAGCATCCTTCTACTAGAATAACAGTTAAGAGGTAATATGGACATGGCTGTATTCTAGGGAGTTATGACAACTTTGGTGTTATCGTAACGGAGGTGACTACTTAGAGGTAATATGGACATGGTAGACACAGTTATAGAAGGACACTTCAGAGGTGATATGAACGTAAAATATTTTCGATGTGGTCATGATGACACAGAGTCTTCACGGGAGATACAATTACTCAGAGGTGATATGGACATGGTAGATGCACAGCAGGGTGTGAGAAAGCGATCCAGAGGTAATATGGACGTGGAGGGCTTTACTTACTGGGATTTAGTGTAGGAGGGTTAAACAAGTTTTCACCAGCATCTACGAGCACCCATGAGGGCACAGGAGCTCCTGTCGGTGTTGCTGATGAAGATGGGTTTCAGGAAAGTTTTATAACCTAAGTCAATCTGGACGACCTCGTCCTTGGTGGGAGGCTCTCGCTGTTCGAAATGCCATTCCCACTGAGAGCCAAGGTGTTGAGCTCAGGGCTCTTCTTCGAAGAAATCGAGTGCCTGGTCTTCTTTCTCTGTGGGATCGTCTGTGGAAACCATGTTGATGGATAGTACCTTCTGGAGGTCCCGGCCTATAATGCTATCAGAATCCTAGGTTGAAGAGTCGGAAGAATACGAGTGTAGTGGAGCCTCCGATTCTGAACTCTCCGAAGTGGTTGTAGGAGTAATATAACCCAACCCCCAGCGAGTACGTTGGTAGTAGTTCTAAGGCTTCCCCTTCGGAGTACGAACTTGTAAGGGAAGCCGTCGACCTTTGCCGTAGTTCAGTCCTTTGTTGCTGTTCGTGTCGTATCCTATCTTCTGGATGAGATATTTGGCTTAAGTAGCATAGCGGTAGAGCTACATCTTACCGTCGTCGGGTTTCGGTTCTCCTGAGGCTGGCCGCTGTGAATGCTCCAGTCGACCGAAGATGATAGGTTGCTCCTCTGGGTTCTTTGGCGGGACTAGGAAGTAGGAGCCTTTGGAGGGGACAACTCAGATTACAAGGTTGGCGGTTGTCACTTGCGTTTGTAGAGTACATAGAGCGTTGTCTAAGAAGTACTTAGTATTCTAATGTGCACATGAGTAATTCGAAGACAACTTTTTATTAATAAAATATAAAATTTTATCTCGAGGGATTACATCATCTAAAGACTGTGCCTCGGTATTGGCACAGACATCATCTTGTAATTCCTCGTGGTCAAGAGCTGCTACAGAAGGAGGTGGAGAAGATTTTTGCTTCACCTTGATCACCGCGGGAGGCACAACCAGAGTATCCTGCGGCTTTGAAGCTGGTGTCGGGGCCTTTCGGGAGAACTTTATTTGCAGGGGCTCCTGGTTTGATGCCGTCGGAGGCGGCCGTGCTGAAGCCTTGCCTCGGAGTTTGATGACCAGTGGGGCTGGAGTTTTAGGTGGCTTCCCTTTCAGTCGAACCCTAATGGGTCCTTCCGTGATGGCTGCAGCTTCTGCTTCGTCATCGACTGTGGACACACACAAAAAAGAAGAAAAAATGCTGTCTTTTCTTATTGGCACAAGTCACCACAAATCGAGTACGCCTAAGAGATCCTGTACTGATGATCCCCGAGTACAAAAAGAATTCTGGGGAATAGGACGATTGAGATCGAGCGACAGTTGCTCCTTTACTCCGTTGACACTCCAATTTACAAATGTAGGAGAAAACCTAAGAAAATTGCTAACTCTCGGCTCTCTGGAAAGAAGGACAGCAATTTTGCACTTAAAATGATCTTCATTCTGTGTTTTTAAAGAGGTATGAGACCCATATTTATAGTCATTTTGCACTAAAACGACTATTATGCGCCCACAGGGGAAAATATATTGATTTTTCATGTGGGCGTATAGACTTACTTTGGGTGCATAAGGTGTAGGCGTATGAAGGCTGCATGATCGTGAGTTGATCATGGGGTTGACGTGGCCGCATGCTTTGGTGTACGACTGCTCGTGGAGACTGACGTGGTCGTATGCTTCGTTGTACGACTGGTCGTGGAGGTTGACCGAGTCGTGGAGCTATCCTGACTTGGGTGCATAAGTTGGAATAGGGCTATGTGCCCCCCTTTGGAGGAGCCATATGGGTGCATAAGTTATGCTGTGGGCGCATAGGGATGGGCAGATAGGCTTTGCTCTATGAGTGTCAGCCACTCTCTAGCTTGGGTGCATAGTAATCTCTGACTTGGGCGCATAGCTCAGTTCTGGCTTGGGTGCATAGCTCATTTCTGGCTTGGGAGCATAGATTCTTCTTGGTTTGGGCGCATGGATACTTCCTGACTTGGGATGCTAAAAAATTTATGCTTCTATATCGGCATCGTTGGATTCGTTGTCCCAGGGGAGTGGTTTATACAGATCGGCATCCGTACAGTATGCTTGGAGGCCTCGGAATGGGTCGATATCAGCAAACTCCGTCTTGACGGTTGTGTCACTGGCCACATACTTCATAAACAGGTAAAGGATGGAGGGGACGATCATGTACTCATGGATCCATCGCCGCCCAAGCAATATGTTGTAGTTTATGTCCACATAGATGACGTAACAGGTAACCTTAGTATGAAGATCACCTATTTGGCACTTCAATCGGATCTTGCCCAGAGGCTCACTCTTCCCCGCGTTGAAGCCGCTGATGGTGGTGTTCGATATCATAAGATGGTACATCGGGATGCCTAGAGCTTGGAGCAGACTTCGAGGGATGATGCTGATCGATGAGCTCGGATCGATGTGAATACGATCAACCTTGATGGCACCCACGTATCCTGTGTAGTATAGGGGTCGGTTGTGCTTGTTGTTTTCTAATAGCATATCGTGCTGCGCGAAGGTAATGTTAGGAATCGCCTCAACCACGCTATGGCAATGCGGACATGCTACAGGGTCTTCCTTGGGCTGCTTCACCTGTGTGAGGTAAGCCTCTGCATTCTGCAGCACCTCGCTAAGGGCGGCCCGAGTTGCTTTGGAGAGCCGGAGAAGCTCGAATAGTGATAACTGAGCCAGCATGTTGGTCAGCTTTGCTAGTATATCGAAGTTATAGGAGTTGATCTGGCCTACTGCCGAGTCCTTTCGTAGAGGCTTATCGAAGCGGACCTCCTTCTGTTTCTGATTATCTGCGGCATGAGGTTGAGAATGTCCGGGCTGTGCTATATCGGGAGTAGAATGGGTCGTCGGTGAGGGAGTCTCTTCTTCAGGAGCCTGGTTTTTCTATCGCTGGAGAGCCGAACGAGTGGTCACCCTGGTGTCTTCTGCCGAGGAGGAGACCATGCGACATGTCCTGACCTTCCTTCCTTTAGCCGGGCGTACTACCGGTGCAGTCATGTCAGGAGTGAGATCTGGATGAACCCACATCACTTCACCTTGCAGTGTTGTGAAAAGGATGAAGCCCAGTGTATTGTCCCTGGCGGGCAAAAGCTTGACGACTTCCATCATTGCCTTTGGGATAGGGATGACGCCGTCTTGAGTCTCAGCTATCGGGAAACTCCCAAACTGTATCGTGACCATATTGGCTGTCACACTCTTTTCCTCGTAATCGAGGAAGATGACTTTAGCATCGATAAGACATTGAATCTATCTTTTCAACACGTAGCAGTCGTGTGTTGAGTGGTGGATGTACTAGTGGTAATGGAAGTACTTGGGATTATCCATCTTTTCTACTTCGTCAGGACGCTTGGGAGGTGGAAACTACAGCCTGCCGCCCTTGGTCAGCATCTTGAATAACTCAAGAGTGTCTTCGTCATTGAAGGAGTTTCCTTCGGCTTCTGCGCTTCGGCTGGCTTGGGCCTCACGAGCGCTAGACCTTTTGTAATATTGACGGCCATAGCTTGCATGCCTTTACTATCTCTAACTCGCTTCCCTTTATCTTCAATAGAGGGGAAGGTTAGACCCAGGAGTTGTGCGTCCTGTGCCTTCTTCTGAGCTACATCTGCTTCAGAAATAATGGGCGTCCACTCGGTTCAGGGAGCACTGTGCCACAGTTTGATGGCAGGAAGCATATTCTTGCGGCATGAATCTATGTCACGACCCGCACCCTAGAGTTTGGGCACGAGAACGTAACAACGCCCAGTCTACGCCGCAGTGTCGGCGGTAGAACGCTGTCCTAGGTCTCAATGCATCTAACAGTATAAGACTAAACAGTTTATACTCCCCGAATGGGGGTGACATAGCAGAATGTAAACTCAATCACATCTAAGGTAGAGCATAAAGGAAGATAGATAAAACATAAAATCGAAAAGAGATGCAATAGATAAAAGTCTAAGTGTCTAAGATACATAAATCCAGAAGTACATCTCAAAACTCAAATACAGTAATCCACAAGTAAATACAACTCCCGACAAAATGAAATAACTATCTAAACAACCTCTACTGTGTCTCCTCTATGCTAGCAGGCAATCCCAGGCCATCTGTAAAATTTATCAACAGGTCCAGTCAGGACAGGAGCGAGCACAATACATCTCATGCAGTTCATATCATGTCAGGAAATATAAAGCAGGCAATAGAATAAGATACATGAAACGCTGTAAGAAGATGTACATGAAAATATGAGAGATATTTGATAACTGGAAATATATACATGATAAGTAAGAACTGTAAGTGACTAGTGATTTAGAGTACGAGATGGCATGTAATTGGCTTAGGTTGAACATGATGTACATGAGTGAACATGTAGGACATCAGCCAATAAGGCTGTGTTGTACATGATAAAACATGAAAAGTAACAGAGTGAACATGATGGGTAAATCACATGACCATTTATACTCACCCCTACCCACAATCAATACACAAGGATCTATTCAAGTTACGTTACGGACATGATGTTTTGGTTATACAAGAAACACATGAGAAAACATGAGCGTACATAAAAGAACATGAGAGTACATGAACGTACATGTAAGAATATGAGAGAACATGAGTGTACATGAATAACGCAGAAGCAAAGAATACATGATGTACATGAAACACATGTCATAAATATCCGATGCGCCCGCTAAGGGGGATAACATCCCAAGAAGAGATCCATATAGTACCAATCCGTAATGATAACGTGACAGCATCAAGTAAAAGTAAACTAGAACGAGAATATAAGTCGTGACAAGTATGAAACGATCAGAGAATGTACTCGCCTGATATCTGAATGTCCAAGGTAAAGATACTGTCCGAGGAGAGGTGTCTGGCTCCTAATTAGAACAGCACAAGTCATAACATGTCCAGAAGGGTAATATAAAGCACTACAATGCATTCTACATGAATCTAGGTCAAACTAGGCCAAAGTCAACCCTTGGTCAACTCTGCACTAGTCAAACTAGGTCATGTCCTAACCCAGCAAGTCTTACTAGGCCTAACCAAGACTATCCTAGCAAGCACACATCAATACAAGGCTATACAAGCCAACATACACCCAACTCTATATAGCATGCAATTATTCAATACTCAAATAGACAAGAATTCACATTGGATATACACTAGGTAATCTATTACTTTAAGCTATATATGTCTACACATATATACACATGCATATATTGGTATTCAACATTAGGTCTATAATCATGGCATTTTAAATGGTTATATAAACTTATATATTACAACACAATATGCTAACATATATATAATATACATACAAAGCTAAGTTAACTATATTCATAAATACTGATTTAAGAGGCTATGTGTGTGTATGTGAACATGGCAAAGGGGCAAGTGAGGCTTAAATGGGCATACATAGTGTATACATATCAAAGAGTGTCAAAGTGTAAGTGAACAATGTGTCAAGTGTGATAGTGTCAACATAGTGTAAGGGGGTACATGAGGTAATATAGGATTTGTGTTAACATAGAACATTACATCTCATTAACTTGTATATTGCATACATTACATCTATTATTATATTACATTCATGCTTGCATTCATTCATCATTCATTATTCTCTTGCACCATTATATGTACCATACATTACATACTATGGAACCTACATATTCATTACAAGCCATACTTATACATGCTTACATTAGATAGGATACTTACACCTCATACATCATTTATTTAACCATTTACTCATGCTTGTATTCTCTATTTAATTACATAATGTATATACATTAACATGGGTTAAAATCAAATAGAATATTATATTACACACAAGGGTGCACAAAATGCATATGCCGAATAGTAACTCTACTAATAATCAATACTGTACTATCTCAGCATGAATTAAAATTTAGAATTAAAGTATGTTATAGATCTATGTGTTAGCTTTCCGAAACTTTAAACGGATCGCGTTTTCGTTTCCGAAAACTCCCGGAATCGCGAAAACACCGAGAACGCATTTGTCTTTCGTACAGCTGACACTCAAATAATTCTCCAGAAAGTTACAGAAAGAATTAGGCCTATTAATACATGTTTTTTGAAAGCTAACTTCAATACGCTTCTTTTAAAAAAAACGGAAGATTAAACCGAGCTTTGAGCTAGAAGTTATGATATTTCTAAGTTAGGGCTGAAATTAAAAACGTGGATAAAAATCATGACGGATTTAGATAGTTTGAGCCAAAAGAATACACAATATATATCCTAATTATCCACAAAAATAATAGCAATAATAATATGAGGAACCACACTCACAAACTTGATTATATAATCATCATGAACCATTTATTACATATATAAATATAGATACACTCTATATATATATATATATATATATATATATATATATATATATATATATATATATATATATATATATATATATATATATGTAACATGAACACATCCACAACACAAAGGACACTCCTATGACCTCCAAATGGACACAAAATGGACACAAATGGAGATACAACCATGGGGGTCATTCCTATGGGTTCAAAATAGACCTATATGCATGAGAAAATGAAAAGAAGAAGAGATTTATACCTACCGGTAGATCGAATCGAAGAAAAACCTTTCCGCAGCGACACCGACACGTAGAGATTCTAAAAGGACACGAACGAGCTCCGAATCCTCCCAAACTTGGGTAGCTTCCTCCTTGGCTAGAATGGAGAAGGAAAGAAGAAGATTTGGTGGTGAAATGGAAGAATTTGGTGGAGAAATTGCTAGGGATTGCTCTCTAGGAATTTGGGGAAGAACAAGAGAGAGAAAAATAGATGGATAATGACAAATGGGAGGCTCAACCCTATCCTTATTGTGGCTGGCCATAAAGGTGGTTTTGTCCTATTAGAAAAAGTCCAAAAGCCCCTACTAACCTATTCTATGAGTATTAGGAAAGGGCTAATTGGTTGGGACTAAATTAGTCATTCTAAAGTCTCTAATCACACTAACCTTATCCATAATAATTAGTCTAACCTCTAACTAAAATATTTCTATCATGTGGACTAAAATTAATATCATGTGGGCCATGCCAAACTAGTGTGTGGGTCCCACTAGAGTCAAACTACCCCCGGGTCCCCGTTTCAAGTCGGATTGAGTTGAAATTCGAACCCGACTCAAATAACCCCAAAACAATATCATAAATAATAAAATAATATCAAAATAATTCAAAGAGGTCAAATGCAAAAAATATCCTTAGGCCAAAAATGACATTAAAATATTATAATCACATGGTTAGGCTCTAGGTCAAACAGTCTCTAGGGTTTCACTAGCAAAACGTCAAAACCACAAGTCATTGATTTAAATAATTTTAAAATAATTTAAAATCACCAAAAATCATATCATGAATTAAATATCATTATTAAAATAATTATAAACATGAAATTTCAAAATTATCCTCATTTGGGAAACTGGGTGCTACAACTCTACCCACCTTAGAAAAATTTTGTCCTCGAAATTAAAATGTCCATACTCCCTCTAGGTCAAACCCTCCATAATCAAAGTCCCAGATTAAAACAAATCATGTGATCAAAAGGACGACATACAGGGTCATGGCATACGGTGGTAGTGAAAGTCTCATCTAGGTATACTAGTCGTGCTAATACCAAAACGGTCATAGGGTATTAAAACACACAAGCAATCTAGGGTGCTAACTAGAGAAGTTACAGAAACAACAACCATCAAAACTGTAAGGCGGTCTACCATCCTATATGAAACTGGTACTTATCAAAACAAAATAAAGGCAACTACCAATTATCTGAAAAAGGGTACAGAAAATCAAATTCAAAAATTAAGGAATTGAAAATCACTTGCATTGAAATCCAAATCACAATACATATATACAGAGAGAGCGTTAGAGAGGAAAAACTAGCATTATGTAATGTTATGTGGTTTGTGTGTGTATGGGTGTATGTGAAATATACATGAAATTGTATATGAGCTATCCTGTTATACTACTCATGGCATATGGGTTAACAACCTACATTACACAACCTATTTAATCATAACATGCATAGCTAACCATAAACATCTATAAGAGGTAGAGATTTAGTTATGTATATACATATATTATAACATGTATGCCTAAGCTCTATATATATCTATACAAGTATGTGATCATAACATAGAGAGGAAAGGTTAGGTTACATGACAGCGTATACTAAGTTAGGGTGTGTGTGTGTCCTTGTACAGGGTTATAGCTTAGTATTGAAAGGTTAAACCCAGTTTTAGTTCAGCATTTACATACAAAATCTGAAAATAAGCTAACATTTAAACCAGTATAATATTAACATAATGCAGTCTCAGATTTTACAAATTTAACATAACTTAACCAATTTCTCTAAAAATTGAAACTCTGCAGATATCATACATGTGCAGTTATGTAGACAAAACTAATAACATGAAATTTATATTTAAATTACGAATTTAAACTGAAAAAGTAAAAAACCAGAAATATTGGGGTTTTAAAAATTTTAACATTAACAACATATTAATATGTATTTAGATAGGTGAAAAATCAAGTGTAGCATGCATACATATCAGGCAAGTGTCTACTATGTAAATATACTCATATATTCTTATGTCCCAAAAAAATTAATTCTACGTTAAGACCAACATTCAGATTCCTACCAAGATCGCAAAATAGGTGATTGACAAAATCAAGGCAGTTTTATTATTATTATTCAATACTAGAATAATAGCAAGAAGGAAATAACGATAAAAGCTGTTTGCTTATTTGCCTAAAAGAAGGAACCATTTTGAAACCAGAGCTAAATATCAAATCCAAGATAAAGTCTAGCAAAATCATCGATTCATTGTATTAAGAAGAAACTCATAGCAAGAAGTTACACAAGCTACTCCTAAGTTAAATAATTAGAAGTAAAACAAAGCAAAACAAATAATAATTCTTTTTAAAGGACTGCATCAAAGTAGAGAAAACATGCTTGAAAATATTTAAGGTACAATCTGATAATCATATGCGTCTATCCAAAATCATGGTACTCTAAATCCCCGTCATACTAGTAAGCAAGGCTACGATAATCACAGAGTCCTTGACTTATGCACATACCTCTAGAATCATGGTATTTAACATTTTCGCGGTGCCGCTAGCTTGGCTGCAAAAACCTTAAATTCCCACACCCGAGAAGTATATCCAGAGTCAGACTATATGTCCTCACCATGCTGGCTAATGTGACTATAGAAGACTAGATTCCATAACATAGATGACCTAGCCCATATAATTTCATCTTGTCAAAAAAATTAAATTAAATCAACAATGAATACCCATAAGTCAAATCAAATTTATCAACGAACTTCAAAATTCAAAATGAACAAAAATCCATCAAAATACAACTCGGATGCAACAGCTATCATCAAGATTCAAAATTCGACAATCATTCATCAAAATCAATGAAAACAACTCAAATTCAACCATAATCCATCAAAATCAAATTTAACAACAGTAAATAAAAATAAATCAAATCAAGAGAAAAAAGAGTTCTCAAATCGAAGTTAAAATAAGATTCTCAAGGGTCGTTCCGGGAATCTCTCAAGGGTTCCTAACTATGATTGAGTACCTTCAAGATATATCCTATTCCTACTGCAGGCTGTAGTGGTACTCAAGTTCGAATACCACTACATAAACTCGACCTGCATGGGCCACCACTAAAAATGTGTCACGACCCGCACCCTAGAGTTTGGGCACGAGAACGTAACAACGCCCAGCCTACGCCGCAGTGTCGGCGGTAGAACGCTGTCCTAGGTCTCAATGCATCTAACAGTATAAGACTAAACAGTTTATACTCCCCGAATGGGAGTGACATAGCAGAATGTAAACTCAATCACATCTAAGGTAGAGCATAAAGGAAGATAGATAAAACATAAAATCGAAAAGAGATGCAACAGATAAAAGTCTAAGTGTCTAAGATACATAAACCCAGAAGTACATCTCAAAACTCAAATACAGTAATCCACAAGTAAATACAACTCCCAACAAAATGAAATAACTATCTAAACAACCTCTACTGTGTCTCCTCTATGCTAGCAGGCAATCCCAGGCCATCTGTAAAATTTATCAACAGGTCCAGTCAGGATAGGAGCGAGCACAATACATCTCATGCAGTTCATATCATGTCAGGAAATATAAAGCAGGCAATAGAATAAGATATATGAAATGCTGTAAGAAGATGTACATGAAAACAGGAGAGATATTTGATAACTGGAAATATAAACATGATAAGTAAGAACTGTAAGTGACTAGTGATTTAGAGTACGAGATGACATGTAATTGGCTTAGGTTGAACATGATGTACATGAGTGAACATGTAGGACATCAGCCAATAAGGCTGTGTTATACATGATAAAACATGAAAAGTAATAGAGTGAACATGATGGGTAAATCACATGACCATTTATACTCACTCCTACCCACAATCAATACACAAGGATCTATTCAAGTTACGTTACGGACATGATGTTTTGGTTATACAAGAAACACATGAGGAAACATGAGCGTACATGAAAGAACATGAGAGTACATAAATGTACATATAAGAACATGAGAGAACATGAGTGTACATGAATAACGCAGAAGCAAGGAATACATGATGTACATGAAACACATGTCATAAAGTATCCGATGCGCCCGCTAATGGGGATAACATCCCAAGAAGAGATCCATATAGTACCAATCCGTGATGATAACGTGACATCATCAAGTAAAAGTAATCTAGAGCGAGAATATAAGTCGTGACAAGTATGAAACGATCAGAGAATATACTCGCCTGATATCTGAATGTCCAAGGTAAAGATTCTGTCCGAGGAGAGGTGTCTGGCTCCTAATTAGAACAGCACAAGTCACAACATGTCCAAAAGGGTAATATAAAGCACTACAATGCATTCTACATGAATCTAGGTCAAACTAGGCCAAAGTCAACCCTTGGTCAACTCTGGTCAACTGTACTAGTCAAACTAGGTCAAACTAGGTCATGTCCTAACCCAGCAAGTCTTACTAGGCCTAACCAAGACTATCCTAGCAAGCACACATCAATACAAGGCTATACAAGCCAACATACACCCAACTCTATATATCATGCAATTATTCAATACTCAAATAGGCAAGAATTCACATTGGATATACACTAGGTAATCTATTACTTTAAGCTATATATGTCTACACATATATACACATGCATATATTGGTATTCAACATTAGGTCTATAATCATGGTATTTCAAATGGTTATATAAACTTATATATTACAACACAATATGCTTACATATATATAATATACATACATAGCTAAGTTAACTATATTCATAAATACTTATTTAAGAGGCTATGTGTGTGTGTGAACATGGCAAAGGGGCAAGTGAGGGTTAAATGGTCATACATAGTGTATACATATCAAAGAGTGTCAAAGTGTAGGTGAACAATGTGTCAAGTGTGATAGTGTCAACATAGTGTAAGGGGGTACATGAGGTAATATAGGATTTGTGTTAACATAGAACATTACATCTCATTAACTTGTATATTGCATACATTACATCTATTATTATATTACATTCATGCTTGCATTCATTCATCATTCATTATTCTCTTGCACCACTATATGCACCATACATTACATACTATGGAACCTACATATTCATTACAAGCCATACTTATACATGCTTACATTAGATAGGATACTTATACCTCATACATCATTTATTTAACCATTTACTCATGCTTGTATTCTCTATTTAATTACATAATGTATATACATTAACATGGGTTAAAATTAAATAGAACATTATATTACACACAAGGGTGCACAAAATGCATATGTCGAATAGTAACTCCTACTAATAATCAATACTATACTATCTCAGCATGAATTAAAATTTAGAATTAAATTATGTTATAGATCTATGTGTTAGCTTTCCGAAACTTTAAACGGATCGCGTTTTCGTTTCCGAAAACTCCCGAAATCGCGAAAACACCGAGAACGCGTTTGTCTTTCATACAGCTGACACTCAAATAATTCTCCAGAAAGTTACAGAAAGAATTAGGCCTATAAATGCATGTTTTTGGAAAGCTAACTTCAATACGCTTCTTTTAAAAAAAACGGGAGATTAAACCGAGCTTTGAGCTAGAAGTTATGATATTTCTAAGTTAGGGCTGAAATTAAAAACGTGGATAAAAATCATGACGGATTTAGATAGTTTGAGCCAAAAGAATACACAATATATATCCTAATTATCCACAACAATAATAGCAATAATAATATGAGGAACCACACTCACAAACTTGATTATATAATCATCATGAACCATTTATTACATATATAAATATAGATACACTCTCATTACAATATATATATATATATAAATCTATATATGTAACATGAACACATCCACAACACAAAGGACACTCCTATGACCTCCAAATGGACACAAAATGGACACAAATGGAGATACAACAATGGAGGTCATTCCTATGGGTTCAAAATAGACCTATATGCATGAGAAAATGAAAAGGAGAAGAGATTTATACCTTCCGGTAGATCGAATCGAAGAAAAACCTTCCCGGAGCGACACCGACACGTAGAGATTCCAAAAAGACACGAACGAGCTCCGAATCCTCCCAAACTTGGGTAGCTTCCTCCTTGGCTAGAATGGAGAAGGAAAGAAGAAGATTTGGTGGTAAAATGGAAGAATTTGGTGGAGATATTGCTAGGGATTGCTCTCTAGGAATTTGGGGAAGAACAAGAGAGAGAAAAATAGATGGATAATGACAAATGGGAGGCTCAACCCTATCCTTATTGTGGCTGGCCATAAAGGTGGTTTTGTCCTATTAGGAAAAGTCCAAAAGCCCCTACTAACCTATTCTATGAGTATTAGGAAAGGGCTAATTGGTTGGGGCTAAATTAGTCATTCTAAAGTCTCTAATCACACTAACCTTATCCATAATAATTAGTCTAACCTCTAACTAAAATATTTCTATCATGTGGACTAAAATTAATATCATGTGGGCCATGCCTAACTAGTGTGTGGGTCCCACTAGAGTCAAACTACCCCCGGGTCCCCGTTTCAAGTCGGATTGAGTTAAAATTCGAACCCGACTCAAATAACCCCAAAACAATATCATAAATAATAAAATAATATCAAAATAATTCAAAGAGGTCAAATGCAAAAAATATCCTTAGGCCAAAAATAATATTAAAATATTATAATCACATGGTTAGGCTCTAGGTCAAACAGTCTCTAGGGTTTCACTAGCAAAACGTCAAAACCACAAGTCATTGATTTAAATAATTTTAAAATAATTTAAAATCACCAAAAATCATATCATAAATTAAATATCATTATTAAAATAATTATAAACACAAAATTTCAAAATTACCCTCATTTGGGAAACTGGGTGCTACAATCTATGAGCATGGGCTCAGGCATGCCTGGAGGTAGCCTTAGGACGGCTTGGTGGAAGCGTTCAATGTACGCTCGTACGGGCTCCTTTTCTTTCTGAACGTTGTCCATGAGAGTAAACATCGTCATGTCCAGCCCTCCTTCGTAGAACCGTTCCAGGAACATGTTCTTCTGGTCTTCAAAGGATTTAATGCAATTATTGGGCAAACTGCAGAACCATTTATAGGCTACCCCCTGTAGAGCTCCAACGAAAATGCTGGTAAGAAGGGCATCATCCTTTGGCAGGTGTCATATTGCTGAGGGAAAGTACCTCAAGTATCGTCTGGACGACTCCTTAGTATCCTAAGGGATGATAGTCTGTGGTTTACATTTAGAAGGATAAACCACATCATCCCACTCAGCAGGATAAGGCTGCCGAATGCCCATCTTTCGGAGTGTGGCTCACTTTTCATTAGCATCATGGCGAGCATATAACTCCTCGAGTACTTGCTGTATTTCGTTGGATACTGCTGGATTGATGGTCGACGGAGTGGCCGACGACTGCGCGACCTGGTTTATGACGGCAGGGTACTAGACCTATCACGAACCGTCGGAGCCGCAGGTGTGGTGGCAGTGGAAACCAATCTGTCCTTGATCTTCACCACAACAGAGGCTAAAGTCTGTATGGATATGTTTAATGCGTTAAGACTTCCTTCGAGAACCTCAATATGTTTCTGCTGATCAACACTTTCGCTTGATTCGTCGTTGTCATCAACCGCCATGTACACAGATGTTATGTGCGTGTAAGTAGAAGGGGTGGTAGATCTTTTGCTTTCTGGTTCGGAGTGCTGGTGCTCATCGTTATGTGGGAAGACTGGCAAGTCGCGATCGTCCTCCGACTCGACATTGTTCCTACCCCTGATCTTCTGACTGCTTGTACCGACAGAAGTGTCGATGTCATACGTCTCTTTGTCATACTGAAACGAAGGGTTGTTATATACCATAGGAGGCTGGCTACCCCCGGCAGGTGTAGAGGTCGATGAACCATCTTCTTGCGACGATGATCCGTCCTTGGAGCGCATGTATTGGAACACGCCTTCCTTGGACGCAGGCTTCTTGCTACCCCCAGGCCGGTATTTAGAATTGCCAACCGAGAAAAGGGGTTTCTTGGATAGCTTCTTCTGGAACGGAGAGTCCCGAGCAACATTGCATGAAGCAACACGAGGCTCTTCTTCTTCTTCATCAGTTCTCGATCGCAGCCTTTGAAAGACGGACCTCCTCTTTGGCGGTGATGGATATACTTGACAACAACAGCAGTGATGGTAATATGAGTATAGTTGGATCTTAATTTAGGAACCAATTGCATCTCAGATTCTTCTCTCGTCCTACGCTCGCAGAGAGCAGACTAAGTCTTCATGCCTCTACATTTTTTGTGTACATAAGAGCGCCGTACACAGCCGAAGAGATATGGAGAAAGCATTATTCCTTCGAATTCCTGTAGGTGAGGTCCGAGTATGCCTCAATCAGAGAGTCGCTGATGACGTACCCCCGGCCTTGAGTAGTGCGAATGGGTGCTCAAGGGATAATGGGGTTCCGTCGGACGAGACTTCGGAGAGACTGGGATGGTCTTGTATAGCTTTCCATCGGCTGCACTTGTTACTGTCAACGTGGGCCTCCGGTCCGCTATAGACGTAACACTTTGATCGTATGGGGTGACTGCTGCCTTGGATCTCCTCCTACCACGATTAGATGATGCGTAGTATTCAAAATCTAACATGGCCATACCTGATGGACTGGTTATCCTGTCGAAGACAGAAGTTCTCACCGGTGCAGCATCTTCTACGAGCGGGTGAGCCGTCATCTACTCCTTTCTGTATTTTGTCTTTGTCATGCTTGCCATAGGATAGCCGCGATCTTCTCTGTGTTTCCTGAGCATGGGATGAGAGAGAGATGGCCTGACATCAGCGGTCGAAGGGACCTTCAGGTCTTCATCAACGAGGGGGGTCTAAGATGCAGTCTCCTCCACCGTGTTGCTCGTCGCAGCCGTCTCAGGCACCCTGATCCGTCGAGTCTTCGGTTTTATGAACCGCTTCGAAGGGCTCGACATCTCTTCAGAAATGAGAACATCAAAAGCTTGCTGGTCAAAGCGTACGACCAACATCTTCTGAGAGGATCCCAGCAAGTCATCAACGGATTGCGTCACCACCATCTCGTTGCAGGAGAAGGTAATCTCCAGCAGAGTCGCCGTCTTGTTGGACATGACAAAAGATTGAACGAACTTTTTGTATTATAAACATAAAAAAAAGTACAATCGATTCTTATGTGAAGAAATCTAAGTACAAAAGTCTCTGGAAAAGTGTGACGGTCGTGATCGAGCACTGCAGCGGCTCCTTTACTCCGTTGGCGATCCGATGATGATCTGAGACTTGCTGTGACTTTGTGGTGCCTTCGATGGAACTCTAAGGTTGCCGATCAGGAGGACGTCGAAGTTGAAGATTTTGATAATACTGTGGATCTTCTTTTCCTTTTCGATCATGTTGTTGGGGAAAAACCTCTCCTATTTATAGGACAGAGGCACATATATGCGATGTGCATTAGGGTTTCAAGATATAAAGGAATCTGTCGTCCTTGCACGGTACGGGCTTTCGTGATGCTGACACGTGGCAGGTGCTAAGATTCTTCTTAAACAAGATCTCTGGTGGTTATCAAAATAACCGAAGGAGGTGACACGTGGCACATGTCGATTTGCTTGTTCGGATGTAACCGAGCAAATCTTGGAATTTTATCTCAGATTTGGATTCTATGTAATCTTCGTCCGAGATTTAAATGAATCTACATTTATCAACTTGATCAATCCCAATACTATCATTGAGAGAAGCGGTTTAAGAAAACCGATTGGATGGGACCATGCCGTCTATGCTTCAGGCAAGACTGGCTGCGCTTCTGGGGCGACGTGTAAACTGTGCTTCTGGAGACAACGGAACCTCTATGCTTTAGGGCGACAAGTGGACTATGTTTCGAAGACAACGGGGCCTCTGTGCTTTTAGGGGCAACGAGTAGGCTGTGTTTGTAACACCCAGTTTTCCAGATGAGGGTATTTTTGAAATTTTGTAATTATAATTATTAATTATTGATATTTATTTTATATTATGATTTTTGGTGATTTTTAATAATTTCTAAACTATTTAAAAACTGCCTTAAGTCATGACTTGTGATTTTAATGTGCTGCAAGTGAAACCCTAGTGACTGCTTGACCTAGAGCCTAACCATGTCATTAGGATGATTTATTATCATTTTTAGCCTAGGGATAATTTGGTCATTCTGACTTATTTGAATTATTTGATGATTTATTGAATTGGTGAATTCTAGGTTGACTTGACTTGTTGAGACCTAGTGAGCTAGCCTAGAAGCTAACCCTAGCCATGGTAACCCTAGTCTAACTTAGGTTAACCTACTTTTAGTCATTAGAAACTAATTTTAGAATGAGGGGATTTGGTTTAGTGAATTTAAGTCATGGCTTATGATTTCATGAAATGACTTATGGCTTAATGATTTATTTGATCATGGCTTGGCCCATGGCCCATAACTAGAAGCCCTAACCCTAACCAAATCCTAAATGACCAGCCATAGGGATCCCCACCCTATATAAACACTTATTCTCTAGGGCTTGCCTCTTTCTTTCATTCATTTCAACATTGGAAAAGAAAGGTATTTGTCCCCCTTTCAAAAATCCCCATAAATCCATTTTAAGTCCTTTTTAATCCTAGTTTCTTGTATTAGAACCTAATACTCTCCTATTTTCTATTTTGGGGTTTAATCCCAGCTTTGGGTCAATTTGGAGCTTTTGGAATCAATAGGAGGAATCCCCCATTTGAAGCTTTTCCAAGCTTTTTGCACATATAGGTAAAACCCTTTTAATTGATTTAAATTTAGGTTTTCTTTGCATGTATGGCTAGATCTAGGAGTCCCCTAGGTGTTCCTGAAATTTGGGTGGATTTTGTGTCCATTTTGTGCCCGTATCGGACACGTGTCGTATTGTTTTGTAGGTGTTTGATTAAATGTCTCTAAGGATTTTATTTTCGATTTTTGTAAAACTAATTATATGAATTTGTTGCTCTATATGTGTATACTAATTTTTGTGAAGACTGATTGGATTTTCGTGTCTTTTTCGTGTCCAAAAGGGACACGGACACGTGCACGAGACCCCCGTGCTGTGTCCTGCTGTCCGACACTTCTGTAGGACATGACACGACATTGTAAGACACGATTTATGGCACAGAGGTCGGGGCAACCTCTGCCACCATCATCCTAAAAGATGGGCTCGAGTGGTGCAGTGTGCGAGGAGTTCTCCTCCTCGTACTGGCTGTACTGTCCGCACGCGCGTGCGCTGTGCACGCGAGCAACCTTCACTGATACGTACTTGTAACTTCGACACGGCGACACGACGACACGGTGCAGGGTGTTAGACACCTAGCCCTACTATGGGCGAACCCACGTGCACGAGCACGAGGCACGTATCGCCTTGTGCCGAGAGCACGAAGGCTCGATACGGCTACACGAGGCCCATGTTGCACTGTTTCCTGACACAGTTACTTCTTTGTTTTGACACAATTGTGTCCACTTCGTGGACACGTATAGGCTTATGGGGACACGTGCACATATGTTTGATATTTACCAACCTATTAATTATGATTTAACTGTTAATTTCTAATTCGAAATAGGGAAATCCTAATTTTCTGATATTGTACAGTAATTTCCTATTTCTGGGTTTTTTTGAATGGTTTTAAATGCAGCTTAAATGTTAATTTACATGGTTTTACATGTTGTTTATACTGGGGATTACATGTTGGATGATTAGGGTTTGCCATGTGGAAGTTTGGTTGGAAATTGTTTGTGTTCGAGTATGCATTTGACTCTCATAACTATTTCCTGAACAACCTATTAATATATATTGATTTCTGAACTTAAGACAATTGAGATACATGATAGGTTTGCTAACATTTGTCTTAAACTGAACTGTTGTGGACTGGATATTTCATTGCCTTATACTGAACTTGTTATCACACAGAAACTGAACACTAGGATGTGCATGACACTTGTTTATCTGGACACCATTTTCATATATACACATGAACCTGAACTTTGATATGTACACATGTATTCCTGACACTACAACCTGTACATCACTGAACTGATATACTAATGCTATCAACTGAAATCTGAGTATTCATATGTAATCCACACACACACCCTCATGAAGTCACCCACACACAAAAATCTAAAAATTGGTTTGTACTAGGATTTATGGTTGTGTTGAAATAGGATTTTGATTGTGTTTGGGACTCAAACCTGGTTATTGCCTGTGTTATTACACTGTCACTGAAATGTGGACACAAGCTCACACTTCACATTACACTCACATTCCTGTCAACACACATGTTAGTTAGAATTGTGACTGAGAATGAGATTTAGTAGGTTCCCAGATTTCCTTTCCTCATCCATTTTTGCTTATATTTTCTTTACTTTGGTTGTACTGCCATAGGGAGGGCATTAGGGAGTTAAAGGAGTAGAGATTGGCTTGTAAATTTGGAGCTAGAGGAAGGTAGTGGCTTGAGTTTTAGCAGTGGGTTTAGTCTTGATACTGATATAGTATCAGTTAAGCCTGGTTTCGAGGGTAGCATTGGTATTGGGTTGGATCCCGAGGGGTTAGCTCCTAGGACTTGATTTGGGAAGAGAGCAACAGCAGGCCTGATTTGGCTTGCCTTGCCTTGGCTTGCCAAGCTTTTCTTTGCAGCATTTTCTTGCTTGCCTTGGCTTACACTGCAGGACCTTAGCAGCAGATGCAGCAGCAAGCAGTGGCTTAGGCAGTAGCAGTATTAGGAGCAGTGAGCAGTAGGAGCAGGGGTTGCATAGCATTGCATTGCAACAGCTAGTACAGTTGCAGAGCATTAGAGCAGTAGCAGTGGTTGGCAGTTGGCCTAAGGCTCAATACATTGGCCACTTTTAGAATGTACAGGAGTATCAGAGTTTAGAAGAGGCTTGGGTTTAGACTATGGGTTAGTGGTTTTGCAATTGAGTTGAAGGGGTTTTCGAATTTGGTTTGATTTGGGTTGAGATCTGTCATTGCCATTAACTGAAATCTACCTCTAAACACCATGCCACATTCCTATTGACATTATACACTGTCAAGAATCATGACATTATTTCAGCCATTCCTTTTCCCAATACCTGTGATGTTATATATATTCAGGTGGTATATATATTATAGATATGGGTATGTATATCTGTTATGAGGTATCAAGTGCTAGGAAGGGGACTTGTGAGTATGAGTGAGTGTATTAGTGAATGTATCACTATGAGTGTAGGATATGATGAGGGATATTGGATGTTAGGTAGGCTTGGCCCATTTTGGTTGGCATGCTTGCTTGGGTTAGGCCATTTGGCATGTTGGCTAATGGGTGTGGTGTTGGGGAGTTAGGAAGGTTAGTTTAGTTCATGGTTGTATTAGTGCTAGGTAGGAAATAGATTGGTTATTGATATATATGTCTAAGGTTTTAGTCTAGTATTGTATGAATATATGTGGTAGATGTATATTTGTGATATGGTATACATGGTATCCTAAGTTATGTAGACCTATGGTTTAGTTGAGTTAGCCTATAGGAGTTGACCATGGACTTGACCAGTTGACCCAGAGTTGACCAAGAGTTAACTTTGACCTGGATTGGCCTAGAATTTATGTAGATTGCATCGTAGACTTAATTTACCTTATTTTAAACATGTTATAACCTGTACTGCTCTGTTTAGGACCTTGTGACTCTGGTGTAGACATCTGATATTACACTACTCTTTTCAGAGTAGCAGGCGAGTACATTCTCTGATAGTTCTCTCATTTACTTGTCAATTATTGTACTTTAGTTCTAGTTAGTTGTATGCGATTCTCTGTTACAATACGTATGGATATTTCTGGATTCATGTATACGACACACATTTATTTTCTGGCCTCTATTACTGGTATCATCATTTCTGGCTTCTATTACTGGAATCACCTACTGGAATCATTTACTGGAATTATTATATTTTGGCTGGACTCATCTTCAATCATTGTGTCGGATTTCTGGATTCACTTGCTGGGAGGGAAAATACTAGAGTAAGACATGTAGACATACCCCATTTCTGGAATCACCCCTTTTGCTGGAATCATACTAGAATGATAGCCATCTCACACCCGGCCAGGTGTGTGATGTGCCGGATTACCCATAGCCGTTTACATATCGATCTCGGTATTTTAAAACACACAGCTAGAGTATAGGCTGGACTCACCCTGGAATCATTGATCACTATAACTGGAATCGTCCCTTACTAGATTCATCTTGTATTAGATTCATCTCGTTCTAGACTTACATTGGAGTTACACTTGTCTACATTGTTGTCTGGACTTTATATCATATTACTCTGGTTCAGCTAGTTCTATTTTTACAGTCTTCATTGCTATGATTCTTCTCTTGTTTAGTTATTTTCTTTTCTTGCACTTTATCTGTCTTTCTTACCATCACCTGAATATAAACTACAATATTCATTAATATAACTGTCTATAACTGCTTTATAGTTCTCTGTCATTTATTTGGGTTTTCTAGATGAGATGTGCTCGTTCCTATCCTGACTGGACCTGTTGAAAATTTTACAGATGATTGCCCTGAGGACACTTGCCTACATATTATAGACCCGGAGGCAGGATGGCTACCTTTGGCCCCGACACTCAGGAGTGATCGGGATTTAGTTTAGTAGACTAGCATATATTTTTCTATGATTAAACTTGTTGTAGTAGATTGAGACTTGTGTAGTATTTGAGATTGTTGAGAGTTGTTATTTTAGTAGTTGTCTTCTATTCTTAGTTATTTCTTGTGTGTTATCTTATCATGCTTAGACTGTGATTGAGTTACACCATATCTTATACTTGTCCTCCATTCAGAGTTGATCAGGATGAGTACATTATATACTGCATGAGTTGATGGTTAGTTAGAGACTTAGAACAGCATTCTACCGTCGACACTGCGGCGTAGGCTGGGCGCTGTTACGTACTCATACCCTCACAGTGGGTGCGGGTCGTGACACATTTTTAGTGGTGGCCCATAGAGGTCGAGAGTTGCATTAGTGCGATATCATGGTGGTACAGCGACTTAGTTGTACTGCTGCGAGCCTGCGATAGGATTGAGAGATAGGCTTTAACGGAGATGTTACTCAATCACAGTTAGGACTACTTGAGAGATTCCTGGACGACCCTTGAGAATCTCATTATGAACTTCAAATTGAAAATCCTTTTCCTCTTGTTTTGATTCACCCTCACTCCTTGATGTTTAAAGAATCTTAGACTATTAACTTCCTTCATCGTATCCTTACTTATATTTTGTCTATCTTATGTTGCTAATTTAGCACCAGTTTTGCAAGCTTATCTTATTCAAGCTTGATCATGACATATTTTAATGGGGGCTGGCACCCACTAACATATTGTCTAATCAGAACCGGTGCATGATGGTCTGATCAACCTATTGCACTTTGGTTCGCTTTTCATATATTATTCTATGTGGAGGGAGATATAGTTAAATTTGCCTTAGAGGCTCATCCACGACAGCTTTGGCAATTCTCTTTTGAATTATTTCTATCGCTATAAACTACGTATTGTACTTAATAACATCGTCTTTGAACTTATTATTATTTTTCCTTTCACATATTTCAGATAGAAAAGGCACTGTACTTGATAGATCAACCCAAGGTATCATGTTTAGTTTTTCTATCCAAAGGAAGGAATTGCTTATTTCTATATTCTTGCATCATCCTTTAAATTTTAATTCTTTGATCGTGACCAGTTGACCAGGTCATCCTCCTTAACATCCAGTGTTTGGGGTCATATTCAATTGAATAAATTTAATTGTGACATGGATACCAAATCTTGGATACTCGTGCTCAGACTTCAATGGCATCGTTCTCCATCTTGCCCAAACTTCAATATATCCTGAAATTGGTCAACTTAGATCGTGCCAGGACTAAATCTTTTTTTAATATATATTGTGTTATTGGGTTTCAATGCAATTGACACTCGTGCCTTAAACTTTCGATTTGATCATCTTTGGAATGGTAATCCTTCATAATTAATTCCTAGTTGTCTTTACCAGTTTCATATAGGATGGTAGATTGTCCCATTGCACCTCCTTTTGAGGGGGCTAGGCCACCTGTAGCTCAGTACCAGAGGGGTGGAGCTTTTGCGCAGCCGAGGAGACTGACGTCGCAGGTGATGGATTAGCAGGTTTGACCTTCTTGTTCTGCCTTCCCACTTTCATGTATGATTTCCCTTAGTACCTGCCAGGATATTTCTTGTGATTGCTAGATAGTGTCGCTACCCTGTTCGAGACTGTGGAATCACGACCAGTAGGATTGTGTTGCTTTGACTTTGATTGATTGGGGGTTTGACCTAGGAAGGGTGCGAATCATCTTAATTTCGAGGACGAAATTTTTATAAGGTGGGTAGGATTGTAACACCCAGTTTTCCAGATGAGGGTATTTTTGAAATTTTGTAATTATAATTATTAATTATTGATATTTATTTCATGTTATAATTTTTGGTGATTTTTAATAATTTCTAAACTATTTAAAAACTGCCTTAAGTTATGACTTGTGATTTTGACATGCTGCTAGTGAAACCCTAGTGACTTCTTGACCTAGAGCCTAACCATGTCATTAGGATGATTTATTATCATTTTTAGCCTAGGGATAATTTGGTCATTCTGACTTATTTGAATTATTTGATGATTTATTGAATTGGTGAATTCTAGGTTGACTTGACTTGTTGAGACCTAGTGAGCTAGCCTAGAAGCTAACCCTAGCCATGGTGACCCTAGTCTAACTTAGGTTAACCTACTTTTAGTCATTAGAAACTAATTTTAGAATGAGGGGATTTGGTTTAGTGAATTTAAGTCATGGCTTATGATTTCATGAAATGACTTATGGCTTAATGATTTATTTGTTCATGGCTTGGCCCATGGCCCATAACTAGAAGCCCTAACCCTAACCAAATCCTAAATGACCAGCCATAGGGATCCCCACACTATATAAACACTTATTCTCTAGGGCTTGCCTCTTTCTTTCATTCATTTCAACATTGGAAAAGAAAGGTATTTGTCCCCCTTCCAAAAATCCCCATTAATCCATTTTAAGTCCTTTTTAATCCTAGTTTCTTGCATTAGAACCTAATACTCTCTTATTTTCTGATTTTGGGGTTTAATCCCAGCTTTGGGTCAATTTGGAGCTTTTGGCATCAAGAGGAGGAATCCCCTATTTGAAGCTTTTCCAAGCTTTTTACACATATAGGTAAAACCCTTTTAATTGATTTAAATTTAGGTTTTCTTTGCATGTAGGGCTAGATCTAGGAGTCCCCTAGGTGTCCCTGAAATTTGGGTGGATTTCGTGTCCGTTTGGTGCCCGTATCGGACACGTGTCGTATTGTTTTGTAGGTGTTTGATTAAATGCCTCTAAGGATTTTATTTTCGATTTTTGTAAAACTAATTATATGAATTTGTTGCTCTATATGTGTATACTAATTTTTGTGAAGACTGATTGGATTTTCGTGTCCAAAAGGGACACGGACACGTGCACGAGACCCCCGTATTGTGTCCTGCTGCCCGACACTTCTGTAGGACACGACACGACATTGTAAGACACAATTTTTGGCACAGAGGTCGGGGCAACCTCTACCACCATCCTCCCAAAAGATGGGCTCGAGTGGTGTAGTGTGAGAGGAGTTCTCCTCCTCGCACTGGCCGTACTGTCCGCGCGCGCGCGTGCTGTGCACGCGAGCAACCTTCACTGATACGCACTTGTAACTTCGATACGGCGACACGACGACACGGTGCAGGGTGTTAGACACCTAGCCCTACTATGGGCAAACCCACGTGCACGAGCACGAGGCACGTGTCGCCTTGTGTCGAGAGCACGAGGGCTCGACACGGCTGCACGAGGCCCATGTTGCACTGTTTTTTGACACAGTTACTTCGTTAGTTTTGACACGATTGTGTCCACTTCGTAGACACATATAGGCTTGTGGGGACACGTGCACATATGTTTGATATTTACCAACCTATTAATTGTGATTTAACTGTTAATTTCTAATTCAAAATAGGGAAATCCTAATTTTCTGATACTGTACAGTAATTTCCTATTTCTGGGTTTTTTGAATGGTTTTAAATGCAGTTTAAATGTTAATTTACATGGTTTTACATGTTGTTTATACTGGGGATTACATATTGGATGATTAGGGTTTGCCATGTGGAAGTTTGGTTGGAAATTGTTTGTGTTCGAGTATGCATTTGACTCTCATAACTATTTCCTGAACAACCTATTAATATATATTGATTTCTGAACTTAAGACAATTGAGATACATGATAGGTTTGCTAACATTTGTCTTAAACTGAACTGTTGTGGACTGGACATTTCATTGCCTTATACTGAACTTGTTATCACACAGAAATTGAACACTAGGATGTGCATGACACTTGTTTATCTGGACACCATTTTCATATATACACATGAACTTTGATGTGTACACATGTATTCCTGACACTACAACCTGTACATCACTGAACTGATATACTAATGCTATCAACTAAAATCTGAGTATTCATATGTAATCCACACACACACCCCCTCATGAAGTCACCCACATAAAAAAAATCTGAAAATTGGTTTGTACTAGGATTTATGGTTGTGTTGAAATAGGATTTCGATTGTGTTTGGGACTCAAACCTGGTTATTGCCTGTGTTATTACACTGTCACTGAAATGTGGACACAAGGTCACACTTCACACTACACTCACATTCCTGTCAACACACATGTTAGTTAGAATTGTGACTGAGAATGAGATTTAGTAGGTTCCCAGATTTCCTTTCCTCATCCATTTTGCTTATATTTTCTTTACTTTGGTTGTACTGCCATAGGGAGGGCATTAGGGAGTAAAAGGAGTAGAGATTGGCTTACAAATTTGGAGCTAGAGAAAGGTAGTAGCTTGAGTTTTAGCAGTGGGTTCAGTCTTGATACTGATATAGTATCAGTTAAGCCTGGTTTCGAGGGTAGCATTGGTATTGGGTTGGATCCCGAGGGGTTAGCTCCTAGGACTTGATTTGGGAAGAGAGCAACAGCAGGCCTGATTTGGCTTGCCTTGCCTTGGCTTGCCTAGCTTTTCTTTGCAGCATTTCCTTGCTTGCCTTAGCTTGCACTGCAGGACCTTAGCAGTAGATGCAGCAGCAAGCAGTGGCTTAGGCAGTAGCGGTATTAGGAGCAGTGAGCAGAAGGAGCAGGGGTTGTATAGCATTGCATTGCAATAGCTAGTGCAGTTGCAGAGCATTAGAGCAGTAGCAGTGGTTGGCAGTTGGCCTAAGGCTCAACACATTAGCCACTTTTGGAATGTACAGGAGTATCAGAGTTTAGAAGAGGCTTGGGTTTAGACTATGGGTTAGTGGTTTTGCAATTGAGTTGAAAGGGTTTTCGAATTTGGTTTGATTTGGGTTGAGATCTGTCATTGCCATTAACTTAAATCTACCTCTAAACACCATGCCACATTCCTATTGACAGTATACACTGTCAAGAATCATGACATTGTTTCAGCCATTCCTTTTTCCAATACCTGTGATGTTATATATATTCAGGTGGTATATATGTTATAGATATGGGTATGTATGTCTGTTATGAGGTATCAAGTGCTAGGAAGGGGACTTGTGAGTATGAGTGAGTGTATTAGTGAATGTATCACTATGAGTGTAGGATATGATGAGGGATATTGGATGTTAGGTAGGCTTGGCCCATTTTGGTTGGCATGCTTGCTTGGGTTAGGCCATTTGGCATGTTGGCTAATGGGTGTGGTGTTGGGGAGTTAGGAAGGTTAGTTTAGTTCATGGTTGTGTTAGTGCTAGGTAGGAAATAGATTGGTCATTGATATATATGTCTAAGGTTTTAGTCTAGTATTGTATGAATATATGTGGTAGATGTATATATGTGATATGGTATACATGGTATCCTAAGTTATGTAGACCTATGGTTTAGTTGAGTTAGCCTATAGGAGTTGACCATTGACTTGACCAGTTGACCAAGAGTTGACCAAGAGTTGACTTTGACCTAGATTGGCCTAGAATTCATGTAGATTGCATCGTAGACTTCATTTACCTTATTTTAAACATGTTATAACCTGTACTTCTCTGTTTACGACCTTGTGACTCCGGTGCAGACATCTGATATTACACTACTCTTTTCAGAGTAGCAGGCGAGTACATTCTTTGATAGTTCTCTCATTTACTTGTCAATTACTGTACTTCAGTTCTAGTTAGTTGTACGCGATTCTCTGTTACAACACGTGTGGATATTTCTGGATTCATGTATACGACACACATTTATTTTTTGGCCTCTATTACTGGTATCATCATTTCTGGCTTCTATTACTGGAATCACCTACTGGAATCATTTACTGGAATCATTTACTGGTATCATTATATTTTGGCTGAACTCATCTTGAATCATTGTGTCAGATTTCTGGATTCACTTGCTGGAAGGGGAAATACTAGAGTAAGACATGTAGACATATTCCATTTCTGGAATGACCCCTTTTGCCGGAATCATACTAGAATGATAGCCATCTCACACCCGGCTAGGTGTGTGATGTGCCGGATTACCCATAGCCGTTTACATGTCGATCTCGATATTTTAAAACACACTGCTAGAGTATAGGCTGGACTCACCCTAGAATCATTGATCACTATAACTGGAATCGTCTCTTACTGGATTCATCTTGTATTAGATTCATCTCGTACTGGACTTACATTGGAGTTACACTTGTCTACAATGTTGTCTGGACTTTATATCATATTACCCTGGTTCAGCTAGTTCTATTTTTACAGTCTTCATTGCTATGATTATTCTCTTGTTTAGTTATTTTCCTTCCTTGCACTTTATCTATCTTTCTTACCATCACCTGAATATAAACTGTCATTTTCATCAATACAACTGTCTATAACTGCTTTATAGTTCTCTGTCATTTACTTGGGTTTTCTAGATGAGATGTGCTCGTTCCTGTCCTGACTGGACCTGTTAAAAATTTTACAGATGATTGCCCTGAGGATACTTGCCTACATATTATGGACACGGAGGCAGGATGGCTACCTTTATCCCCGACACTCAGGAGTGATCGGGATTTAGTTTAGTAGACTAGAATATATTTTTCTATGATTAAACTTGTTGTAGTGGATTGAGACTTGTGTAGTATTTGAGATTGTTGAGAGTTATTATTTTAGTAGTTGTCTTCTATTCTTAGTTATTTCTTCTGTGTTATCTTATCATGCTTAGACTGTGATTGAGTTACACCATATCTTATACTTGTCATCCGTTCGGAGTTGATCAGGATGAGTATATTATATACTGCATGAGTTGATGGTTGGTTAGAGACTTAGAACAGCGTTATACCGCCGACACTGCGGCGTAGGCTGGGCGCTGTTATGTACTCGTACCCTCACAGTGGGTGCGGTTCGTGACAGTGTTTCAGGTAAAGTCACTGTGCTTTAGGGCGACGAGTAGGTTGCCGTTTAGGTAGACCATTTTACCGTACTTTTGAGTAGCAGTTGGGCTTACGATGGAGGCAAATGGTATCTCCCAAGTCTCTAATGAAAGGTAGTTAAGCTTCTGGGTTGGAGTAGAGTGCTGCACGTTGGAGTTGAGGTGGTGTGAAAACATCATCAGTCTGTGCCTAAGGTTGATACAAGAATGTAGCTGCGCCTCTGGATTGAAGGCATTGGCTTTGAAGTCTTTTTTAAAAAGCAATGAATGACCGCTCCTTAATGAACGACTCCCTCTTAATTGCCACTGTTACTTGAAGAATTTTAAAGGGTCCTAGGAGAGTCTAGGACTTAGTCGAATGAACTTTATTTAATGAGGTTCATCGTGCCGAGTCCTAGGTTCATCCCATTAATATGGGAATTTTGACCGTCGGCCATGTGGCCTGTGTTTTGGACCACTCTTGCCCTATATAAAGGAGGAGTTTCTTCTGAACTATCACGTCTTCTTCCTGGCACCCTTCACCACCATGTTTGATCCAGACTTAGCTTCAGACAGTCGTTGGCCTTGCATAAGTCGGCTTTTGGTTGAGGATTCCATCATTCAAAAGGGCTATGCCTTCGTAGAAGAACTGTTGATGAGCCTTGGAACATGCTGGAATGATTCTCATAAGGAGTTCGAACCTAGGCGATGCCTTGGAGGTCTTCGAGGTCCAAGCTATGGGGTTAGGATTGGTTGCTCATCCGATGAGCAGCCGACCGTGCTCTGCCCCCACTCATTCAGGGCTGCGGGGCTTCGTCGTGTTATGGTTTTGGTCTTCCACTGCTTTTGTATATATTGGAGTCCCAGATTCTCTCGGCGGTGAGATGATTTTCTCTGACGATGTTATGAGTCAGCGGGGAGGAGACTTTGGTGGAGACCGTATACATCTACTCTAGTCTTTTTGTCCATGATGATCACATTATGGAGGCTGCCGGATGAAAACGAACCTTATCGTGGATCTATAGGAGTTTTTATTCTCACTTATGTAGCAAAGATTTTGCAATTCATCCCTGTAATTATGATTCAGGAAGTTTCTCTCTTATGTAATTGCGACAAATCTGTGATAGACCCTTGTAGCCATGCTTAATAAAAAGAGTCTTTTCTGAACTTTATTTTGAGAATCTCTCTATTTTTGGCTGGTCTGTGTGTCTGATCGCCCGGGCATGTGTAAAGCTGGGGGATAAGAGTACCCGCCTGCGCCTGTGGATGTTGTATATGTCATGCTTCTACAAAGACTATTAGTAGGCGTATAAGATAGCCACCTTTAGCCTCATAGTTGCTCGACTATGGGTTCATAGTTTTTCGGTTATGGGTGTATTTCTAGTAGATGTATCCGGCAGCGACCGCTGACTACGCATCAAAATATGGTCGGGAGGTATGCTAGTATATACATAAGCTTCTAGAGGATGCTATGCTTTATTCCTTCACCTACTCATACGCACCAAAGTAGTCTTCAAGTGCATACACTTAGATGGATAATCTACATTGTCAGTTATTTTCATGTCCATGTATATTACTTTTACTGTTCATATTGTGGTTAGTTGTTGTATCTTGTTACATTCGTCTGAGGACATGGTGATCTCTCCAGGTGTTAGTTGGATTTTCGGCATGAAGTTATCGTGATGTGCTTTGCAGGATTTAGGTACTGTTGGTAATATTTCTTATTATCACTTTCGCATCCTTTCTACTATTTATTTCTGTCTTTACTGTCATAGCCTTGTTTTACTGGACCTCTATTATTCTTCGTGTCCATTCCAAACATATATGTTGATGGGCTGCAGACCACGACCTATATTGTTTGTTATTGATTTTATTCATTACTGTGGATTGAGACATATTTGAGATAGATTAGTTAGTATATGTTAGTATACTATTCAGCGTACTATGATTAGGATAAGTCCACTAAATTGGGAATACTTATTCTAGCCATACAGCTAGCATGATCATGTCTTGGGTTCCTATATATTTTGGAAATGGGGCGTGATAATTCCATGACAAAATAGTGTTCCATACCATAATCAGGTATAGGGTCACCTAACCATTCTATGTGTAAAGGCATTTTAGAACAAACCTTCAACGCAAAGGTAGACCGATTGACCACGACTGACCATCATTATGTGGGTAGCGCTCCAGGGAGTCACTAGTAAAAATACTGGTAATGCTCAAACGAGTCACTAGCAAAAATACACAGGTAGTGCTCAAATGAGTCACTTGAAAAATATCTAGTAGCGCCAAACGAGGCGCAAGCAACACCCGACACGATACGACATAACTCGACATGACATTGTCCAAGCATCCAGTGTCTGTCCTTCCCATCCATTGCTCCTATCTATTATCTATCCACAACATTGTAAAATATTAACTGCTAAGTCCTCTATCATGTTATTCTATTAGCAGTTAAGTCCTATCGTACGTTTCATACGTTCCGGTGGCCAACCGAATATGCAAGTCTGACTACTACATGAGACTCACAACCAGTGGAACACAAGTGTCATGGCCAAAGGAGATATGCCAATACCTCATAATAGTAGGGAGCTCCTCAAGAACTAGGTCGATATGCATAAAATAAATAAAAGTTACAGAAAGTAAATAAACATAATATATTAGTAAGGTATACTTGCCTGAAGGTTGTGGGATGATTTGACGACGTCCTACAGGCGAACTCGTCGAGACAAATAAAGCAACAAAGGTGAAACTTTCGCAAACGTCTCTGGATGCTGAAATAAACATCACCAACATTTTCGGAATAAGAGAAATGACTAAGATCAACTACCATATGTCAAATTCTGACACATAGGAAAAACGGGATCAAAACGATGTTCGTCGTTGGACCCACTTTGTACCGAAAGCGTACCAAACCTAAGATCCCTAAAGTCAACAAACTATATGTCTACAGATCCATTTTTTATACGAACTCGATAGTATAGCCTACTTTGGATTCTGATGAATCTGTTGGACTGGGAACGAGAAGAAAAATACACTTTCCAGGAACCTCGAGCAGTCACGACCCCAAGATCTTCTACACGTATTCCTTCCTCGGGATGGACGTCGTGTGGGAGACGATCTCCCAACCTTTTCTTCTCCTTGGCAACCCTCCCTTTCTTTCCCTACGTGAATCATGAATTTAAAGAAAGCTTCTTATTTTTGATCAGTTTTTGATGGCCAGAGAATAAAAGATATATATAAGGCTACGACAGGGACCATGAGAAGAAATTTCGGTTAGGTCTCCTAATGGATCTGGGTATCCCATGTTCAGCCCGAACACACAACCCAGGCCCATTAACAATAGCTCGGTCCACTAAAGAGCTATTGTTGCACTACCTTCCTAATAACAAATTATGATTGTGGGCTTCTTTTATTATATGCTCGTTTGGCTCCCCATGTTAAGGTATCGAATGTCCGTCGATCAAATTAAGTTACTGACAACTATATTGATCGATATCTTTTATCTTTAAGTAGTACCACTCAACTTTATTTGTCATGTCATATATAATCAACCTGCAGGGTTTACATGACAATTCTTATGAGCTTCTTAAGGGGACATCATCAACCCGACGTATTGGGACAAGGATTCCTTTTATAATCAACAACCCATCATACATACAATGTAATTTCCCAATTCAAAGAGGTTGTCGACCGATAATGAACCTCACTCTTTCATGAGTCAAAGTAATGTATATACATGTATGTTATTATATCCGGATTAAGAGCACAAGCATCCATAATAATAGAGGTGATGTTCTTTTATGTGGTCAGTACAAATAGAACAACCTCAAGTGGTCATGTTCAATAAACACAAAATGTACTAGTGTTGTGAACTATTTATATATTCCATAGGGATTGTCCAAGATAGACTAATACCATATTATACTACAACCTTTCCAATGGATTGTCCAAGTCCATCTCGGTCGTGAACTATTTATATATTCCATAGGAAACTGAGAATATGATCTTATGTGTGACATCATACACCATATTATCTACAATATAGAATATCAGACATTCGCATTAACACTTGCAACAAATACAATATGCAAACATTTTTCCATATGATTCTCATTCAAAATTTAAGGAAATAAAGTTAATACAAAAGTGATGCTTTTAGTATATAAACCTAACAATCTACCACTTATACTCAAAGCATTGCTTTTCAGTATACTGTTACAAATCTCCCGCTTATACTTAAAGCCATGCTGCTACACATCTGACTCCCATTCCCTCAACATGATTATCAAAAACCTTAGCTGGTAAGCTTTTTGTAAAGGGATCAGCTAGGTTGCTGGCTGATGTTATCTTAATCACAACAACTTTTCCTTTATTTATAAAATCTCGTATCAGGTGGTACTTGCGCTCATTGTGTTTACATGTCTTATGGGCTCGTGGTTCCTTCAAGATTGCAACTGCACCACTATTATCATAATAAAATGTAATAGCCTAAGGCAAACTAGGTACCACATCCAAGTCCAACAAGAAATTTCTGAGAGCAAAATCGCTTTTTTGGCTACCTCAGAGGCTGACACATACTCGGCTTCCATGGTGGAATCAATAATACATTTTTGCTTGATACTCCTCCACACAATGGCTCCACCTCCCAAAGTAAATACATAACCTGAGGTAAATTTCCTGAAATCCCTATCTGACTGAAAATCTGAGTCTGCATACCCCAAGGGAACTAAACTATATGCCTGATAAACTAGCGTATACTCTTTAATCCTTTTCAAGTAGTTCAAAATATGCTTTACGACAATCCAGTGCTCTTGTCCTGGGTTAGACTGATATCTGCTGACCATACCAACGACAAAGCAGATGTCTAGTCTAGTACATAGCATTGCATACATTAAGCTTCCTATTGCTGAAGCATAAGGAACTGCTTTCATGTTCTCTATCTATTTAGGTGTCCTCGGACACTGCTCGTTTGATAGATTAATCACATGCCTAAAAGGTAAGAAACCTTTATTAGAATTTTGCATGCTAAAATAAGTTAGTACAATATCGATAGCCCAACATCCTTTTCTTGTGACATCGTAGAACTTTGATCCCAAGGATGTGACCTACTTCTCCCTAGTCCTTCATATCAAAATGTTCGGATAACCATACCCTTACATCAGATAACACCTTCATATTCCAATGAGCAAGATGTCATCTACATAAAGTACTAGGAATACCATCATGTTTCCGTCACACTTTCTGTAACATCCTGACATTGATCAAATCCATAGGATTTTATCACCTGATCAAATGTCGTCCTCAAGACTTCCATTAAGGAAAGCTGTCTTGACATCCATTTGCAAAATCTCAATCGAGATGAGCTGCAATAGATTAAAGAATCTGGATAGACTTAAGCATGGGTACTAGTGAAAAGGTTTTCTCATAATCGATACCCTCTCTTTGAGTAAAACATTTTACAACACGCCGAGCTTTAAAGGTTTTAACCTTACTGTTTGATCCTTTTTTTCTCTTATAGACCCACTTGCATCCAATGGATTTTACACCAACGGGTGGTTCTACAAGCTCCTAAACCTGATTGGAATCCAAAGATTCTATTTCAGATATCATTGCTTTTTGCCAAGACTCTGCATCTTTATCTTGGAATGCTTAGTTGTAGGTACATGGATCATAATCTTGTTCCTCAGGGACGAAGTCTGACGACTCTCCCAAGAACATATATCTATTAGGTTGTATCACAACCCTCCTACCACGACGAGAAACTATTGTTGTGGTGCAACATTTGTGACACATTGTGCAGTTACTTGTGGTTCATCCTCTTGTACTGTTGGTACTGAAGTACTTGGTGTCTCACCTTCTAGAACAACTCTACTTGTGGGTTTATGATTCATCACATAGTCTTACTCTAAGAATCGGGCATTGGTACTAATAATGACCTTCTGATCCTTAGGACTATAAAATAAACCCCCTTCCATTCCTCTTGGATAGCCTACAAACAAGCATACTTCTGTATGAGATTCCAACTTATCTGCTTTCTCATTCAGCACATGGCTGGACTAACCCAAATTCGAACATGTTTTAGACTAGGCTTACGCCCAATCCACAGCTCTGTGGAAGCAAGAGGTACTGACTTAGTAGGAACCAAGTTTAAAATATAAGCTGCAGTCTCTAAGGCATATCCCCTAAACAAATCTGGTAAATCTGAATAACTCATCATTGATCTAACCATCTCCATAAGAATTCTATTCCTTCTTTCAGCTACACCATTCTGCTAGGACGTTCCAGGTGCAGTCAATTGGGATGTAATCCCAGCCTCTGATAAATAATCCCTAAACTCTCCAAAAAGGTACTCACCACCATGATCTGAATGTAATGACTTGATATATTTTCTATGACATTTCTCCGTTTCAGTCTTGTACTCTTTGAATTTCTCAAAGCACTCAAACTTACAACGTATCAAATAAATGTATCCATACCTTGAATAATCGTCAATAAATGTGACAAAATATTCAAAGCTATCTCTAGCCTGGATAGTCATGGGTCCACACAAATCAGAATGAACAAATTCCAATATATCTTTGGCCCTATACCCCTTCGTCGTAAAAGGCCTTTTGGTCATTTTACCTTCCAAACATGATTCACAGACTGGTAGTGCCTCCACTTCCAATGAACTCAAAGGTCAATCTTCAACTAGTCTTTGAATTCTTTTTAAGTTAATACGCCCCAATCACAAGTTCCAATGATAAGTTTGGTTCATATAAGAAGGTTATTTTCTCTTATTTAAGTTAGATGACATATTATTTATTTCCATATTTGCATTATGGGCGAAATAGGATTAATGACATACAGATTATCAACTAATGCACCAGAACAGATAAAATGTGTATTCTTTCTAATAACAATATTGTCATTAAAATAAACTGAATATCCATCCTTAACTAACATAGAAATAAAAACTAAATTCCTTCTAAGTGAAGGTGCATAAAGACAATCTCTCAATGTCAAAGACTTATTTCTACCAAAAGATAAATTAACATCTCATATTGCAATGACTGCTACTTTTGTAGCGTCACCCATGAACAAGCATATCTATCCATCATTGAGTCGCCTGGTTTCTTGGAACCCCTGTAATGTATTACAGACATGATTAGTGGCTTATGTTTCTACACACCAGGTGCCGGTAGATAACACCGCTAAACATGTCTCAACTATTAGTAAATGAGATATACCTTCTTTGTTCCCTTATTTGAGAAGTGGACAGTCACTCTTCCAATGTCATGACCCTTTGCACTTGAAATATTTGCCTTTCGGCTTTTTCACAGCGCCTTGAGGTCCCATGCTCTTTTTTGCTGAGTTTGCTTGTTTCTAAATGTTATTTTTCTTTTTACCGCCTTTTTTCTTAGAAGTAGAAGCCTTTTCAGAAACATAAATATAACTACTCTGCCTAAAGAGAGCTTCAGCATCCTGTAGATCTTTCGTAAGTTCTGCCAAACTATACGACCTTTTGTTTATGTTGTAGTTAAGGCAAAAATTGTCAAAACTTTTAGGCAGAGTCCCAAGAATGATATTGACTTGGGATTTTCCATCGATTTCAGCTCTGAGGATCTCTATCTCATTCAGATGACCCATCATCTTAATAATATGATCCCTTACTAGCGTACCTTAAGCTATTTTTGTATTCATCAAACACTTCATAGCAAACTACCTAGCTGCTCTACTCTGATGTCCGAAGAGTTCTTTGAGGTTATAAATCATGTCATAAGTTGTGGCCATGTCCTGATGCTGATGTTGCAGTACATTTTACATAGATGCCAAACTGTAACACCATACCATCTCATTTGACTTTATCTACTTCTTATAAGCCTCTTTGACCTTTCCATCAGAATTAGCATCAGGCTTAGGTAGGCATTCCTCATTGAGTACATATTTGTACTCTTCAGCAGTTAGGACAATGTCCAAATTACATTTTTAGTCAATATAATTAGGTCTAGTAAGTTTATTTTCTCTAAGAATCACCATAAATGGACTAAAAGAATCCATTTTTTAAATCCTGAGAATCATATAAATAAAAATTATATAGGGCAAAAAAACTTTTTGTATTAATTAAATATTGATTCCCTCAAAACAATAATAAGAAATTCACCAACACCTTGAATACCATGAATTTAGCATGCCACGATATGTGGACGTATACAAATTCATCTTTGTTTAAGTAGGTTTTTTCTATTAATTTTACTATCATATCAACATAACTTTTTGACAAATAAAATTAATCTGGGTCTTGCTCTGGTCATACAAATAATAGCAGTGACTCCGATGGAGAGGATATCATTATTTGTATCTAAGTGTATATCATTACTTAATACTAAGTCCATTACCTTGTAATGAGTTCTTTCAGATGGAGAAGTGAACACATACTATGTAACTTTCTATAATTATTCCTAAGAAAGTTTGTGATGGCGATCCATAATTATACTCATCCGATGTGGAGGAAGGCACTAAAGCCAACACGCAAATATATATATAAAAAAATAGGGATCCATTAGGAAGTTTGTACTGGTGATCCATTACTTAATACTAGGTTTTTTTAAGGATTTGGAAGTTGATTCCTTCGTCGAAAATCATCCGTCTGCCTCTAGACTGCTTAAAAGCAGCATCATGTCCGACATCAGAAACAACCACCACCGCCATCATGATTGATCAAAAAATAATTAAAATTACATCCATCATATTCCTTTCGAAAGAGTTTACACATAATCTAGATTGAAAGATTAAAATTATAAGCACGATCTACCATCGTGATTTTAATTACATCCACAAAAACAACATCTACGACATGTCCGTAGTTTAAAACAACACAAACAAAATATGCATTGAACCATAATAGTTGGATCTAAGATGCCTACAAAACCAAGTTAGAATAGATCTACATCTACAGACTATTACACAACGCAAGTTTTATTAGAAAACATGGATGTATCAATCAATACGCAGATCCAAGGTGGCTTTGATACCAATTGATAGAACTTGGGATTCCTAGGACCCCTAGTTTGGAGTGCGTATTGATCGATAGAAGTTTAACAGATGTAAGACGTGTTCTAACCTTTCGTAGCGGAACTAGGCTCACGAATTATACCTGCAACGAGAAGAAGAAGAAACTTTCCAGCAACCTCGAGCAGTCACGACCCCAAAATCTTCTGCATGTATTCCTTTCTCGGATTGGACGTCATGTGGGCGATGATCTACTAACGTTTTCTTCTCTTGGCAGCCCTCCTTTTCTCTCCTTATGTGAATCACGAATTTAGAGAAAGATTCTAAATTTTGATCAGTTCTTGACGGCCAAAGAATAGAGGATATATATAAGGCTATGGCAGGGACCATGAGAAAAAATTAGGGTTAGGTCTCCTAAAGGATCTGGGTATCCCGTGTTCAGCCCGAACACACAATCCAGGCCCATTAACAATAGTTCGGTCCACTAAAGAGCTATTGTTGCAGTACCTTCATATCCCAAATTATGATTGTGAGCTCCTTTTGTTATATGCTCTTTTGGCTCCCCATGTTAAGAAATAGAATGTCCGTCGATCAAATTAAGTTACAGACAACAATATTGATCGACATATTTTATCCTTAAGTAGTACCACTCAACTTTATTTGTCATGTCAGATATAATCCACTTGTAGGGTTTACATGACAATCCTTATGACCTCCTTAAGGGGACATCATCAACCCGACGTATCGGGACATGGACTCCTTTTATAATCAATAGCCCATCATACTACAATGTTAATATCCAATTCATAGAGGTTGTTGACCCATATTGAATCTCACTCTTTTATAAGTCAAAGTAATGCACATTGCATATACATGTCTGTTATTATATCTGGAGTAAGAGCACAAGCATCCATAATAACATATATGTTTGTCTCTTATGCAGCAGTACAAAAAGAACAACCCAAGTGGTCCTGTTCAATACACACAAAGTGTACTAGTGTAAACCTATAGTCAAGATATACTAATACCATATTACAATACAATCTTTCCAATGGATTGTCCAAGTCCATCTAGGTTGTGAACTATTTATATATTCCATAGGGAACTGATAATATAATTTTTTGTGTGACACCACACACCATATTATCTACAATATAGAATATCAGACACTTGTATTAACAATTGCAACAAATACAATATGCAAACATTTGCCCATATGATTCTCATTCAAAATTTAAGGACATAAAGTTAATACAAAAGTGATCCTTTTAGTATATAACCCTAACAGAATCGTGCACAAATATACCCGTTGAATCAGATCGTACGGATCGCAAAATGGTGATCCGTTCAACTGTCTCAAAATTAGATCATACTTGGCTCACAAGACCAGAAAATGCTACGATTCCAATGGCGCAAGTTTCATCGCGTGTTGATGAGCGTGCAAAAAGTAATTATAGAAGTTGAAATCTCATATCAAATTCGACGTACATACACAACGAATTCGAGTTCGACGCGCACACGCAACAAGTTCGAGTTCTGTCAAATCTCACACGTCTGCAAAGCCCATACACACCTTTCGATGCAAGTGGTTTGCGACCAAGTTGTTCGGTTTATTGGGACGGACTCCATATCAAAGTTTTTAAATGTTTTGAAAACTAAATTTTTGGGTTTTTGTAACTGATTTTATTTACAAACTAATAAAGAGAAAATTAGAAATAGGTAGTCATTGAACAGGCATTGGTTGTAACTCTCTTATTTTTAGATTTTGTAAATTCTAAATATTCTTTTCGGGATTTGGATTTCAAAAATTGTGTTTCAAGATAGTTTCTAACGTCCAAAAATTGAGTTTTTTTTTTCGATTTGGAACTCGATTTTTATCGAGTACAGTACAAAATAATAAAATCTAATTAAAAGGAATTGAAGACGGTTAGCTTGTCTATGCACCTGTCCAGTTGGTTCATGAAATAGTGAATAGAAGGAATCAAAATCTCGACCGGAAGGGGTCACTGCTAGCTGTTGCTAATGTTGTTGCTACGCAGTTGCTGCGGTTGTTGCCGCTACTGCTGGCCGTGCGTGTGCTGGCCGGTGATTGGTGCTTGCATGGGCCAGGGGGTCGTCGGCATGGCCTCGTGTGATGGTCGGACGGCGATGGTTGCCGCCACTGTTATTATTGTTGTTGGCTGCGGTTATTGTTTATGTGGGTTACGGTGGCCGACGACGCAAGCGATGGTCCGACGAGGTTCATCGGAGTGCATACAGGATTGGTGAGGTCGTGGATGCACAGTAGCCAAGGGTTTTTTTTCAAAATTTTCTTCTATTTTGGGTTCGTAAGAAAAATTCGATACATATATATACCGAGTTTAAAACTTATTTTAATTCGAATTAATTTTTTGATAGGATTAAGTTTTTGATTTAGGATTTTAATGCACTCAGAAGAGAATTTGGTATAGGTTTAAATAATATTTTATTAGAAAAAAATTGATTTAGGATTTGATCCACACAGAAGAGAATCTGGTATAGATTTAAATAAGATTTATTTGAAAAAAATTTATTCAAAATCTTTCTTTTTTTCCTTCTTCCTTCCTTCCTATCGGGTTTAGCATAGTACTATTTGTTTGCAAAAACAAAAGTTGATCTTTATTTCAACAAACTTTGTAAGAAGATTACAAGAATTCTGGAAAAGTACAACTATAGGAATCCGATCTGAATGACGATCGCTTTATCCCTTGGACGATGTGAACTTTGAAGACGGTAGCCTCTAAAGATTGCAGCAGCACTTTGGCAAGAACTCCTGATCTCTGATGATGATTTCTGATCTCTATGTGTGTTTCAATGAAGGCTTGAAACTCTATTTATAGATTTCTGAAAATAACTAACTTTTAGTTATTCTGACTTGTGCAGGTTGGATTGCGCACACTTTGGATTGCACAGTAATTAAAATTCGCAGGCAGTTACTCGATCGTGGACCATCTGTATGTGACGCGTGGCATTGTTTGATTGAAATACGCTTGATCGTATACAGACGGTTGCCACATGGTGAATAATTGATGGCATGAAGGCCACGTGTACATTGTCAGTTATCTTGATGGAGTGCGCCACCTGAATTATGCTGGCTTCGTATTGCACTGGGATGGACCGCGCTGGGATGGACTACGCTGCAGAGAGTCTGGAAGATTGTGCTGCATGTACAGCTGTCCTCGAGCGCTGTGCTGTACGATAAACGAACAGTTTTCTCGTTCTCCGTGTTGTCAGTTGTCAGAAGATCTGATTCTCTGTCAGGTAATGATGACGAGGCCACGTCAGCTTGCGCACTTGGATGAGTGCGCAGTTCAGCCTGCGCAATCAAATTGTTGCGCAATCTGTCTTCTGTGCAGTTCATTTGAAGGATGCATAATTTGATTTTCATGACTTCTTTGATAGGTGCAACTTGATTTTTAGGACCTACAAGACCCCCTTCAAAGTTTTTGAAGTTTGAAAATAGTCAAAGCTTCGAAATACTTTGAGTTTTGATTTTAAAATCAAGTTGCGCAAGTAATGACTTGTCTGCGCAATTTGAGGAGTTAGCTCCCATTTCTTCGGCGTAATCTGAGGAGTCTGTTTACTTTCGAAAACTATAAATAGTTTTCATTTCTCTCTCTATTATTCTTTACTTGCTTCTAATCATCTGAGAGAGAAAATTCGAGCCCATTCTAACTCTTCTTCTTCCCCGTCGATCCTAATGGCTCCAAAGCGCTCCGCCACCGAGAAAGGCAAGACCCCCGTCGAGTCTTCAGCTCCGGCTGTGCCGCGCCCTTTTCGACATGAAGTTGCTCATTCTGCAGTACAAGGTAGTAAACCCGATCGAAAGACCCTTTTTAGGGTTCTTTAACACTGTTGATCCTTCGAACCTGTCTCTTTTTAGAGATTTGGTTATACTGTGCCGCCCTGTTTAGGGTTTCGGTTGCACAAGCCCAATAGTTTTCATTTTTATGAAGACTATTTTCTTGCGCAATCGGTTAGAACGCGCTGGCAAAAGTCAACACAATCTGCTGATTTGCGCAAGGCTGTCCAGCGCAAACTGATACTTTACGCAAGTTATTCAGCATAATCTGATGGCTTGCGCAAGTGGATGAGTTGGCACCACCGGACAGTTTGTGCATAGAAGCTGTTGTTGCGCATTCTGATGTTTTACAGATAGCACAATCTGATGCTTGCACAATCTGCTGATTTTTTGGACAGAATCTTTGATTACACTTGTACTGAATTCTGTCTTTCTGTTTGATGCAGTTAACATCAGAGAGGACCCTGAGTATGAAATCTTTGTAGGGTCTCTTGCAGAACCAGAATTCAAAGAAGATTTGTCCCATGTCCTTTTTCTCCAATATGCTCTGCCATCCTCCCGATAAGCCATCTTGGTAGCTCAGGATAATGAAACTCTATTAAGTCTGATGAATGGGCAACCCCTACAGACTTTGATGCCATTACCCATAAGAAACCCATGTTCTTATTTGGCGAAGCTATTGACAAGAGTTCTCAACCAAGACCCCGTGTTGAGCAGAGACTCTTCCAAAGAAAGGAGAAAATAATCCTGCTACCGGATATTGCCAGATGCCTCCCTCTAGCCCGCTATGTCCATGCAAGCCATCACAGGAGGATGGATTGGGATATTACTCCCCTCCAGTAGGCAAGGACAGGAAAGATTTGTGTCAAGAAAGGACCAAACAACAGAGATATGTTCTATAGCTCCTCTGAGCGTCATAGCACTTTGCTCAGAGGGTTGAAGCCTGACTGCATCCCTCCAGAGAACTCTTTCTTGTTGCTGCCAGTGAGGACGCCGATCTTTGCTAATGAATATGCAAAGGTTGAGGGCAGATACCCGGATCAGGACATCCGGCTGACAGGTCTGGTGAACCCAGACAACAAAAGGTGGAACTGCATAACCAATTGGATATTGGTTCAGTTCAAAGACAAGCTCAAAGAGATCGAGCTATATCAGGCGGTATACGCTACCGTGTATGGATTCCTCCCAAACCCTCATCTGTTTCTGGCCTTGGCAGAGAGGTACAATTATAGGACAGGGACATTCTTGACACCCTGCGGGGAGATTGGATTAGCCCTCCATGAGATGAAGTACATCTCGTGCTTACCAACGGGAGACTTCCCTTATGAGGAATATGTTCCAACAAACGACGAGTTAGACAGACTTCGTCGAGAGAATGCAGAGATGGTGGCAGTTTTTGACGAACTACTGTGCCACTACAAAATTTGCTCCTTGTACTATAAGAGCGGTTCTTTCAGCACCTATTATTCATCAAAGTGGTTGCCTTATCTTTTCCTTAGTCATATCGTTGAGAAAAAGACTAAGGATCATGATACGTGCAACCCGACTTTCTTCCAACCCCTCAGCCACAGTGAAGTGATCAGATTGATGGAAAAAAAATAAGAAAATGGATATCAAAGTTAATGACGAACTTCAATACCCTCCACTCAAGACCGGAGATTTTGTTGAGAGCTTTATAAGAATGAGCTACTGGCCCATGTCAAGGGAAGCCCAGCTGGCAGATTTCCTGACATATTGGCTCCGTCGATTCGTCGTACCCGGAGCGAGCGCCGTGGACCGCTTCCACCGCGGCGTACTCTTTGCTGCTGTCCGGTTAGTCTTTGGCTACCGGATGGATTTGTTGTCGGCGATGACCTGTAGAGTGAACGCAGGTCTTCGTCTTTATGTTGACTCCATGATTAAATGGAAGGGTGAGAAGGGGAACTTCCCTCGACTGGAGTTGCCTTACACCTATTTATTCGGATGGTTGCTTCTGCACCATCCGTCATTGATGAACCCCGCCATGGGAGCAGTCGGTGGTAGCTTTCTGCGGAGATTCTCTCAGAGCAAGTGGATATACATTAGTCTGAAGGATTGCAGACGTGCATTGAACCTTGGGAAGGGATGGAATTTTTACTACGTTGCCCCTCCAGCCGGTTATGAACATATATCGACAAATCTAGTTGACCTTGGGATGCAGCTGTTGGATCCGACAGCATTTGACTGGCCGAGGACGATCAGGCCATCGCACTTAGTGTATAGATTTGAAGATGAGTGTTTCTTGGAACCATATCTGCGAAGCCGCTTCGCTCGTCAATTTGGTTACGACCAGTTCCACGTAGGCAATGCTATAACTTGCCTAAAAGAATAGGGGTATCTGATTGATGGTGCCAGAGCATGGGCCTATTACAACGCTCGAGATACAAGGACAGTGTTCACGATGCCAACCAAGAATGATCATGGCCCCCGAATGTTATATACATACTCACTTTTTTATACAGCTGCAAAAACATTCGCCGAAAACTTCAATCTTGTAGATAGCTTCGCGACGGCGACGCGTTTGAAGAAAGGAGCAACTGCTATGCTAGCTACAGGAAATGATGAGCAACATGAGCCAGTAGATGATCCATTGGAAGCCTCAAGGGAAGCTAACTTCCCTGAGGAGGTCAATGAACCACTACGGATTTCTTTGAAAGTTATTAAGCCTCCGACCAGGGAGAGGAAGAGAAGGATTGATGAACCTTCCTCTCCGGTTGCAAAGAAGAAACTTATCTTGGATCAATCAGAGAAAGTTACCACTAGATCACAGTCTCGGCAACTGGCCGAGTCAACCCGAGAAGAAGCGACCACACCGACCTCTCTTCCAAGGCAGGTCGATGTAGTGGATGTGGAGAGTCCCGAAAGACCTCTCCATAGAAAGAAACTAGCCGCCAGAAGGAGAAAGAGGGTGATCACCCTTCCAAGACAAATCTTGTCTTCGGTGGTTGCTAGCACTGCTGCTGGAATTACTGTCATCTCCTACTCATGTCTCTGAGCCTAGGCATGAAACTCCTAGTCCAGAACAGAGGGACGAGACTGATAAGAGAGAGGAGGCTGCAGAGCCTAGGGAGGATATTGTAGAGAAGGAGCATGAAGCTCTGCAATCTCCTTCACCGGCGGTAGAAACTACTCAGCTTCCTGTTACACCAGGAACAATCCGCGAAGAGGAGGATCATTTAATGATTGAAGCATTAAATGATTGCGACTTCAGTCTACAAGATGATGTTGATCATACCGCTGCAATTGCCAGCGAAGAAGTACCTGAGGATAGCATGAGCACTGAAGATACATCAATAGAGGCTATTGATGATACCTTGAATCAAGACGAGGACATTGATGTCCATATTTCTCCTGAAACTGTTGACGACACACTAGATCCTGAAAAGGATGTTGAAGTGGATGTGTGTCATGAAGAAAATGTGGGTGAGGAAGTAGCGCTGGAAGAAGCTACTACCGCTGATCCCAAAGGTATTAAATAAAATTATCAATCTTTTTTTCATAGATTAATGACTGACATCTCTATTTTTGATCCATGTAGAAATTAAATCATCTTCGGTTCGTCCTTGTACTGATATAGTGCCGATAACAGCAATAGCCAGTGGCAGCCGACATCTGTCGGGCAGCTCCGAGGCAGGAAGTAGCCAGGCAGTGATGTCTGAGGCTACCTATGCTAGACTGGAATCTGTACCAACAGACGAAAGGCTTGTTGCTGGGGCAAGTCATGGTAAGATTGCATTTTATCTTTTGATCCTTTTTAATTAATTATTAATGACAACAACAATCAATGATAGGTTCATTTGTCCTTTGCAGAAGAACAACCGGGAGGAGCAACCAGTTCTACTTTAGCTCCCTTATTTAAAGAACCCTCTATTCAATTGCAAGAACGTCCATATGCACAGGCACATGCTGCTTCATCATCTACGGGAGTAGCTGCTACCCCTGGTGCTTTGGCAACTAACCAATTTATCATTAGTTCTTTCAGCAACCTTTTCTTTAATGCATTAGGACCCCTAGTAGATAGGGTACTAGAGAAAGAGGTTGTTGATTTCACTACTGTTAGAAGCCCAACCTCTCATTTGATAAATGCCATCCGAGGTCAAGGAGATGAAGCTTAAGCTGTTTTTTCTTGAGCACATACTGGATGAGCTAGAAGCATCGGTTAAGATCTACAAAGATCTTAATCGAGGGGAAGTGGAATCCTTAGTACAAGCAGAATTTGAAAGGATGTCTCAAGAAGTTGCCATTGAGAATGCTAATTTCCAGACTTTCATATACACTTATACTGCCAAGGCTTCAGAATATGATTCTCAAATGGAGATAGCCACCTCTGCTGCTGGAGAGAAGGAGGAGAAAGTTACTGAGTTGAAAGCGAAATCTGTTCGTCTTCAAGAGGAGATTGCCCATCTCCAAGAAGAGTTGAAACTGGTTCAGCATACTCTAGAAGATGAAGTCACACAGAATCAAGCTGCTACTCAGCAACTGGACATTCTGACTCAGGAACGAAATGAATATATCACAACTCATCAGGCTGAAATCTCCCGCCGCTTAGTGACCTTACCGACTTTTAATGAAAAGTCTGGAATGGAGGAAGCTAGGAGGCGCGTGATGGACTCCCGTGAGGAGCGACTGAAATCTTTAAAGCAGCAGATGGTTAACTTGATGACACCGCCGACCGAATAGAAAGATTTTTTGTATCTTCCATCTTTTTGTGATATGTAATGTTGTAATGTCTTTCAATCTTTTGATCAATCAATAAAAAGACATTTTCTTGGTGGCTCTATTATTTGTTGCATATCTTATTCAGATATAAATAATAGCGATAGAAAATATATTCAGAGGTGCAGGACAAGATATATTTCTTAATTTTGGAAAATAATCATATTCAATTATATCTGTTCAGAGGTAATATGGACGTGGCAAATATAGTTTATCGAATATCATTATTTCAATAGACAACTTAAACAAAGATGACAAATTACTGATATGAACAAAATGGATGAACGAAATGAATTGTCGGGATGAACGGATGGACCGTCAAATGAATTAAATGAACGGATGAACCGTCAAATGAATGTAATGAACGGATGAACCGCCAGATAAATGTGATGAACGGGTAAACCGTCAGATGGATGTAATGAACGGACGAACCATCAAATGAATGATTATGATGAACGGGCGAACCGTCAAAGGGATATAATGAACGGATGAACCGTTAGATGAACGGGTGAACCGTTGGATGAGTGTGATGAACGGATGAACCGTCAAATGAATTTAATGAACGGATGAACCATCAAATGAATGTGTCACTTCATAGTCTTACGACTCTCTGTCTATAAATAGAACAGAAAATCAGATGGGATGGTCACTTTCACTTTTCAACATAAAAAATGTCGTCTGGAGATGCATCCAAGAAGGCTGAGATTGCCTCGAAGCTGAAAGTGGGTACTGAGGAATATCCAGTTGAGCCGAACCAGCCAAAGCAGATGGCAACGGGCGAAGGTTCGTCTGTCCTCAAACTGCCAAAGGACATCTTGGACTTCCTTTTTAAACCAGGGAAGACTGAAGAAGAAGAAGCCATGAGGATGGCTGCTTACAAGTTCCTGGTGGGTTCCAGCAAGAATGTTCTCGGCTCTTTTGCTGATCATGTCTTCGACAATAGCCCGCGTCCTAATTTTGAGAAGGATGATAGTGACCTTCCTTGATATTATGTACTATCATTCATGATAAAATAAAATTGAATTCTATTTATGAACTTGTCTGATGGTTACAAGCAATGTTTGTTACATTTATACATAATACTTTTTTAGGAACTTGCCATTGATAGGCATCATTGCAACTCGACCGTCTAGCTCTGTGAGTTGATAGGCTCCATTTGAGAAGACTTTGCTCACGATATATTGTCCTTCCCACTTTGCATCGAACTTGCCTTTGCTCGAGTGAGTCATAGTCATAGGACGTCTGACAGTTAAAACAAGCTCTCCTTTCTGAAAGGCTCTGACTTTAACTTTGCGGTTGAAAGGCTTTGAGATGCGGGCTTGGTATAACTCAATATGCTGTTGAGCCATTAACCGCTTCTCATTGAGTGCTTTTAATTCTTGGAGTCGAAGAAGGTCGTTGTTCTCTGTAGTGAGCTCGTTGGCGATGGCAATCCTTAGAGATGGGATATGAAGTTCCAGGGGAAGAACTGCTTCACAGTCGTAAACCAAAGAGAAGGGTGTACAGCCTGTAGGGTTGCGGACCGTAGTACGGTAGGCCCAAAGACATTCCCCAAGCTTTTCACTCTAGTTTCGTTTGTTAGTAGACACAAACTTCTTGAGGAGCTTGATGATAGTCTTGTTGAAAGCTTCAGCTAATCCGTTAGCAGCAAGATCGTAGGCTGTCGAAGCGACATTGTCAATTCGATGATCATCACGGAACCTTGTGAACTTTTGGCTGATGAACTGAGGTCCGTTGTCATGAATGATCCTTCGAGGTACACCAAATCTATAGATGACATGGTGTTTGACGAAGTTGATAACACTGCTGGTCTTGACTTCAGCCAATGGTATAGCTTCGGCCCATTTGGAGAAGTAGTCGGTTATTGCCAGTATAAACCGATGTCCTCTAGAAGAAGGAGGATTGATGGGACCTATGATGTCCATGCCCCAAGCTTCAAAAGGCCAGGAAGCGGCAGTCGGATAAAAGAATTCTGATGGTTGATGAATGAAATCTGCATGGATTTGACAAGCTTGACATTTCCTTGCATATTTGATGGCATCAGATACCATAGAGGGCCAGTAGTAACCCATGCGTCGGATACGATCCTGTAGTTTATGACCGAGTTAATGTGCTTCACAGACACCATCGTGAGCTTCACGCAATACTTGCTTCGCTTCATCACCAGCAAGACAGCGCAAGAGTAGGTCGTCATAAGTCCACCGATAGAGAGTCTTAGTGGTTTGATTGTAGTAGAATCGGAGAGATCGTCGGGGAATACTCGTAGCCTCCTTGGGATCTTCAGAAAGTATGTCGTAAACTACGAAGTCAATAAAAGGAGCTCTCCAATCTTCATCGATAATATTGGCTTCAGTAAGATTACTGAACTCAATATTACGATTGTTTTTGATGCAAAACAATTCCCTGTTAGAGATAACCACCACCTGCTGTCTTTTGATAGGGATGGCTAAGACTGCTGCAAGATTAGCCAAAGCGTCGGCTTCAGTATTGCAAGCATGGCGTACATATTCGATGAAGAAAGCTTTGAATGATGTAGCCATGTTGATTGCTGCTTCAAAATAAGGCACTAGATCTTGATGGCAAACTTCATAAGTTCCTCTAACCTGGTTAACAACCAGCTTGGAGTCACCATAAACTTCAAGATACTCGACGTCAAGTTGTTTGGCTAGATGAAGGCCAATGAGTAAAGTATTGTATTCTGCCATGTTGTTGGAGCAAGGCTCATCTAAGGAGTATGCTCTTTGAATAGCTGACCCGTCTGGAGAAACAAGGACAACTCCAACTCCTGCGACAATGGCACCATTGGGTCCAATCCTGCATGCACCGTCAAAGAATAGACGCCAAGTAGGAAATTCTTCAGAGATTGTATTAGATTCCAAAGTCTCGTCTGGAATTTCGTCATAGAGTTTGGATGTCTCTGGAACAGGATGAGCTGCTAAGAAATCCGCCAGTGCTTGACCTTTGACAGATTTTTGAGGAACATATACCATGTCATATTGGGCTAGCAGAATGGTCCATGTAGCCAGCCGAAAATTGAGTGTGCTAGGCTTCTTCATCAATACCCGAAGAGGATTAACTCGGGATATGACATGAATAGTTTGGCCAATGATGTAATGCCTCATCTTTTGAACAGCAAACATAAGAGCTAGGCATTCTTTTTCGACCGAACTATAACGGTGTTCAGCACCAATCATAGTACGACTGACATAATAGATAGCTTGTTCATGACCTTCTTTGTTCTTTTGGGCAAGTAAAGCACCCAATGAATGGTCCATAGCACGGACATACATTAAGAATGGTATGCCAGAGATTGGTGGCACCAAGATTGGTAGATTCATGAGATACCGCTTTATGTCATCAAATGCTCGTTGACATTCTTCGGTCCAAACGAAAGATACACCCTTCTTCATTAGTTGAGTAAATGGTCTACAACGTCCAGACAGATTCAAAATGAATCTCCTGATGTATGCAAGTCGACCTTGGAATCCTCGTAGCTCTTTTAGTTTGCGTGGAGGACGCATCTCTTGAATGGCTTTGATCTTCTCGGGATCCACGTGTATACCCTTAGAGGTAATGACGAAGCCGAGAAATTTGCCACTAGAGACATCCAAGAATGACTTGGTGGGATTTATTTTGAGTTGGTGTTGGCGCATGAGGTTAAAGATAGTTCTCAAGTCTTGGATGTGATCTTCCTTTAGACGACTTTTTACAGCGATATCGCCGACGTAGCATTCGACAGTCTTGCGCAGATGATCTCGAAAGATGGTACTCATGGCTCGTTGGTATGTTGCACCAGCATTCTTGAGACCAAATGGCATTACATTATAGCATTAGACTCCGCGAGGAGTACGGAAAGAAGTATGTTTTTTATCTTCAGGATTCATCCAAATCTGATTGTATCCGGAGAATCCATCCATGAAAGATATTCTTTCGAACCCACAGGTGTTGTCGATCATAACGTCCGTAATAGGGAGAGAAAATTCATCTTTTGGACATGCTTCATTAAGATCCAGAAAGTCGATGCAGACTCAAACTTTGTCGGTTTTCTTCAGGACTGGAACGATGTTGGCTACCCAATCAGGATATTGTTCTTCTCGAATAAAGCTACAAGCGATGAGCTTCTTGACTTCATCGTCGATTGCGTCCATCATTTCTGGCTTGAAGCGCCGTTGTTGCTGTTTGACCGGTTTTGCATTCGGCAAGATATTTAATTTATGAGTAGCAACTTTGGGATCTAGTCCTGGCATGTCTTCATAGCTCCAGGCAAAGACGTCAATGTATTCTTGAATAAGAAGAATTAATTCTTGCTTATCTGCCTCTGGAAGGTTCTTGCTGATGAATATTGGACGAGGTGACCCGCTCTCTCCTACATCAATTTGAACGAATTGATCTTCAGTAGGAGGTTCCCTTTGTTCGAATCGAAGTTCCCATTGGGTATCCATTCGTTGAGCCCAAGGATCTGTTTCAGGATTTTCTTCAATATCCTCGTCATATCCTTCTGGAAGTTCGACGGAAACCATGTTAGAAGATACAGTCATTCGATGAACTTGACCGATGCTGGTGTCAGAATCCCATGATCTGGAATCAGAAGAGTTAGAGCGCTCATCGCTATCGGATTCAGAGCCTGCTGTGGATAATACTGGGGGTGAAGCATATCCGAGACCTCTTTTAGTCCTGCTGTAATACATTTCTAACTTTCCTTTCGGAACAGTTGTACGGATAGGAGTCCTTCGACCTTTACCGTAGTTGAGGCCACTTTTGAAGTCATAACCCATTTTTCGGATGATGTCTTTTGATTGTTGACTATAACGACGGAGTTGAAGATGTCCCGTATCGTTACTTTTGCTATCATCCGTGTAGCTGAATTGTTGTTCCGGTCCTTTACTAAAAAGTATTGGACTCTCGCCTTTCTTTCGAGCAGGAACAATACGATATAAATCATTTGGATGTTCAAGTGAGACTTCTGTTTGAAGAGATTACACAACTCCCATTGTAAATGACTGATAGCTATCTAATATATCCAAATAGCACTTAGCATGATAAATAACATCAGTATACTGGAACGTAGATGCTTTTTCATTAATTTGTACATCTGTATTTACAGCAGGACCTTTAGCCTTAGCAGGCTTGGTCAGATTGATTACAAGAGAGAGAGACGAAGAACGTGGAGGAAGATTGGCCTAGTTACGACGGAGGTCGATAACAAGCGGCTCATAGGAGGTGAGCTCCCTTTTATCCTTGTTATGAGATAAATCAATAACAAGTGGCTCAGAAGAGATGAGCTGTCTTTTTTCCTTGTTACGATGTAAGTCTATAACAAATGGCTCAGAAGAGGTGAGCTCCCTTTGATCTTGACCATCATCACCTGGTTGCTTCTGGACTGGCAAGTGAATAGCCAGTGGTTTAGAAGACTGAGGACGAGAAATACGCCCTTTGACAGGTATGATAAGGGTGCCATTAGGCACTACTTCTTGTTCTTCTTCAGTGTCCAGAGACAGCACTACCTTCATTAATTCATCCTTATACATACGAGCATCATTGCAGTATGCTTCGACGCCTTTAAAAGGATAGAGATCAGCAACTTCCTTTTGAACCTCACCATTATCATCGACATATTTGAAACATTGATGGAGAGTCGAAGGAACAATGTTATGCTCATACAGAAATGGTCTTCCCAATAAATCATTGTAAGAAAAACCATGGTTGTCATTGATGTAGAAGGTAACCTTTGTGCGAAGATTGCCTATTTGGAGTTTTAGGCGAATCTTGCCCAGAGGCTCACTCCTTCCTTGATTGAACCCAAGGATGGTGGTGATTGTACTGGAGAGACTATACACTGGGATCTTCAGTGCATCCAACATTGTCTTCGGTATGATGCTGAAAGCAGACCCTGGGTCTATCAGAATACGATCGACTTTCATCGAGTCGACATATCCTGTATAGTAGAGAGGACGATCATGCCTATTGTCTTCCATTAGCATGTCATCCTGTGTGAAAGTTATGTTTGGAATTAACTCAAACACACTATGACAATAGAGGCAAGAGACTGGCTCTGCTTTCGGCTTCTTCAGAAGGGTTAGACAAGTTTCAGCTTGCATGAGAGCCTCGTTCAGAGTTTTCCGAGTCTCTTTGGAGAGGCGCAAGAGCTCGAAGATGGACAGCCGGGCCGGTGTATTGGCTAAATGAGCCAAGATATCAAAGTTGTAAGGCTTTTCAAGTCAGGAAGGACATGTCTTCTTCAAAGGTTTGTCGAAGCAGACTTGTTGTTTGCCTTTGTCAGCTACCGTCGGCTTGGGAGGAGTAGACTCTACAACCGGTGAGGATGCAGTAGGAATATCCTCAGTAGAAGCAGGCTGTACTGGAGCAGGCTAAGAAGAAAAAGCAGGATTCTCTTGAGCTTCGGGGTAATCCTTTAGATAGGCTTTTCCTGATCTGGTGCCCAGCAGGATTTCCTCGTCAACTATGGGGTCAAAAGATACCATATTGCAAGTCTTTGTCTTGCCCTTGGAGCGGTCTTTCTTCTTGGAGGAAGATGGAAGTTCGAACTCTGAAGCAAGATCCGGATGAATCCACATAATCTCGCCATTGTCGAGAGACAAGGGGACAAGACCTTCACTTCGTGGAGGAGGGAGATTCTCGATCTCAAGAGTAGCTTTGGGGATAGGAATGACACCATGCTGTACCATCTGGGGCGGGAAGTCATCGAATTGAACCGAGACCATGTTCACGGTAACAGTCTTCTCGTCTTGCTGCAGAGTGACACCACCAGCGTTGACCAGCTCTTGAATTTTGTCTTTGAGCACATAACATGCTCGAGTGAGATGCCCAATGAACCTGTGATAAATACAGTACTTGGGATGATCAGTTTTACCGACCTCATCAGGCTTCTTCGGATCTGGGAGTTGGAGCTTATTGCTTTTGATCAAGCAATCAAAGATGCTCACTGTGTCATTCTCATCAAAAGATTACTCTACTTTCGGACGAGGTTCCCTTGGTGGAGGTGCTGAAGGAGTAGAAGTAGATGTCGGGGGAGCTACGTTGACCGCCAAAGATTCTTTGTTCTTATTCGTCAAGTTGATATTCAAAGTTTCTTTTCCTTTGCGGTTGTTCTGGCGATTGCCACCACTTGATGTCTGGTGTTCATCCCGGTCAGGATTAGACATTTGTACCCCTAGCTGCTTGAATTTGTCGGCGCTAACTTCAGTTGCTTTTAAGTTGGGTAGGATGTAAACCCCCTAAATTTCTACTACGATTTTTTTATATACAATTTTGTATTCATTTTGTATTTCGTATTTTGCACGTCGCAGACGAGTTCTCATGGTTGAATTTGCGTAACGTGCGAGATTGCGTTCGTAATTTCTCGACGAGTGCGAATATGTGTCGAGGTACATATGTTAGAAAAATATTTTTATTATAAATTTTATAATTATTTTTATTTTATATAAAAAGGTTATTTTATTCGTCGTTTGCAAATAAATGGTGATTTGGACATTTTGGTTTAATATTTTACGAAATGTAAAATTTGCTTATTTAAAATATTTAGTTAATTATAAAAGCTAGATCAAGAAGTAATATTTAAGTATTTATAGTGATTTTCGAAATTAATTATTTCCATATTTATTTAACTATGAAAATGATATTTGAGATCTTGTTTTATTCAATATTTGATTAAATATGGTAATTTAAATTGCAAAAGATTTTATTAACTGTATTAAAATTATTTTAAATTAGGTATAGAATTAATTTGGATTGGATTTAATTTGAATTAGATTTTGTTGAATTGATTTTAAATCTATTTAATTAAATGACGAATTATCTAAGTGGGATTTAAATAAATCCCAATCCCTATCCAACTGGGAATTCCCACCTCCTATAAAAGGAGAGGTACTCCTCCAGCAAATTCTACTATCCACAAATGTGTATCGTGTCTGTGTCCACCGTTCTTATTCCATATTTATACATATACATTTTTTCCTTGTCGAACACACCCCCGACAATCAAATTCCTACCCTAATCCGATCCTAATTCCGTCCCTGGTGTCCTTCAACCCAGCAACTCCCATCCAACTCCTACGACCACCACCCTCGCCTCGTCACCAACATCGCCACCACTGCCTTATCCGACTCCCGTCGTCACTACCACACCCACCATCGGCCCAATGGCAGCACCACCGCCATTAACGACCACACCACCACCAAGCCCCACACTACCGTTCTGACTCTACTGCCAACGCCATCAACCACCACCGTCTCCATCCCGCCACCATCACCGCCGTCCCTCAGTGACCACAACAGCAAAAGAAGAAGAGGAGGCAGAACCCTTACCTCTGCCGCGCCGGCGACCACGCCGCCTCAGATTCACCCTCCGGAGCAGCGCGCCACTCCGACTGGCCGGCTCGCTCCTCTGTGACCGTCGATCGCGGCCGATCCCCATGTGCCATTCTTTCCCGGCCTCCGCCGGCGATTGCCGACCGTCGGAGCGCACGTGCACTCCTCCTCCACCAGTGCCAGGCCCTCCGCCTGCGTGCTGAGCGCCGACCGCCGAGCGCTCCGAGCGCCCGCCGGTAAAATCCTCCCTCCGGCGGTGTTTGCCGCCAGGAGCCGCGTCATTCCTCTGCCCCTTTGCCGCCGACCATCCGCCGCTGGATCTCTGCGGGAGGCGCGTCCGACCGCCCGCCGCTCAAGGACCCCAGCGCCGCCGACCGTACTCCGCCTCCACCAGGTCGCCGCCCTCTCTTTCCCTTGCTCCGCCCGTCTCTCTCCGCCGTAGACGCCGTCCGCTCGCCGGAGCCACCCGCCGAAGTAAGCCCCTCTCCCCGCACTTCCACTCTTCTCTCTCTCCCTCTCTCTTTGTATGAAATGGGGATAGATGTAATGGTTGAGGGATTTGGGTTATATTAAGATATTTATCAGTTATTATTATTATTATTATTATTATTATTATTATTATTATTATTATCATTAGTATACTTATTATTATTATTATCATTAGTATAATAATAATTATTATCATTGATTATTATTATTAATTGATAAGATTATTAATATTCTTAATTATATTCAAAATTTTATTGTTATTTAATCAATATATAAGTAATAGAAATTTTATATTAGGGTACATGTTCTTTTTGACTCTGTTATTTTAAACAAATTCATAAAGGGTTTGTAAATAAGTTTTAATAGATATAGAATATTTCAAAATAATATAGTAAATATTTTTTAAATATTATCTATATTTAAGTAATAAATATATGTCACGCCCCAGTACCGAAATACGGAGACGGACTAGGCCAGCTACTCCATATGAGGTACGTAACGTCATACGGCGATCGTGGCTGTCGAGAGACTAGGGGTACATGCTACAATCAAGTCTCCTATGGTCCCACAGGGTTCTATATCTCAATCAATCAAGTCACATCAGCAATTAAATGAACATTAAAGATAAAGCAGTAAGGCGTCCACGACGCTTCATCAAAATAGTCATGAGAGACTAGCTTTTTAATTTAGCTATCTCAGAGAGTCAGGAGTACAAAATTATACACAGCTGCAGTCTGTTTAATTATAATTATGTACTGACACAAAATATCAAGTAATCCGGCTAACAAGTGCCGGTGGCTAAACGCCGCACAAAGTATAAGCAGGAGTGGTGGAGAAGAAACCCACTCGAGCCCCCGAACCGCCATGCTCCTAGTATGCACCATGGATGTCCGGAAGGAAGATCATGTCCTCTGGCTCTGCTACGAGATCTGGCTAAACAAAACCAGCGGGGTCAGCCCCGAATAGCAAGTACCGCCAAAGGGGCACAAGAGTTCAGATTAAAAACCCAGTTAATAGAATGATTGATAATAGTAATACTTATGCTACTATTATAGGGTAGCGCAACATCCTCGAACCCATATGGCACCCTTACAACCAAACAAGGACAAAAGGTGCCGCATGGAGTCGGGACGTGTCGTACTCTATAACTCTCACATAAGTTAAAAGGTAGAAACAATAAAATCTCCTGATCGTGACTTCGGTCGATAGTCTATCGTAGCACAATAACCAACCCAACAATCAAACAAGAACATGGGTTGGATCATGTACCATGATAGACCATGTTCCTCAGTTATTCACAGAAGTAACACTTCACAACCAGAATAAGTCTTCCGTTCATAACTTCGGTCCACAGCCTGTCATAGTACGATAACCAACCCAACAATCAAACAAGAACATGGGTTGGATCACGTATCCTAACAGTCCGCTTCCCTCAGTTATTCGCAGAAGGTAAATAGGATACAAACAAGTCGTTTTCACGGCCAATCAAGTCTACGAGTTTCTAGTGGGACGAGGTTATCCTCGCGTCATGTTATTTCAAAATCCTCAGATCGTATCTTTCCAGCAAGGCTAGCCAACCCAGGGGTTCGCGTAGACAGATATCATTGAGCACAGGTCCCTCGTAAGGCCACCTTGCCAAAACATATAATATATAGCAAGAATTAATCGGATACAGTCGTCCGCTCGTTGCAGATGACACATTATCCATGGAGACCAGCCGGCGTGTCAAGACAATATCTCAAGGCGGCTGGTGTAACACGATCTCGAGATTCTGCCCTCCCCATGCATCTAGTATATTTAGTTGCCTAGTTTAACCCTAGGTAAAATCTTGGACTCACATGCTGTGGCCTGCATGATTATCCTCCTAAAAGTCGTACTCAAGTACGAGTACCCCAAGAGAGGATCCATGTCAATCAGTATGTCAACATGTTCTACCCTCCTTAGTGTAATGCATCATTGCAAATATGCCACATGGAGTTACGAGTCATTTGTCGAGCATGAACAAGAACTGGGACATTCAGGTACAAGTATCAGGTAGGAACACTTTGTTCACCGGGGTCACATTAGTGCTCATATCATGCTCAGGACGAAAGGCGTAAGGATATATAGCATACGCAAACATTTATATATATATATATGCAATATAATATATACATATAAAAATATAAGGTATAGGGGAGTCCAGGTCAGAGCGCGCTGGGGTCAAGTGCGCGTAGGGATCAGAACGCGCAGGGATCAAGGTCAGACCGCGCTCAAGTCAGGCTACGCTCAGGTCAGGCTACGCTCAGGTCAGGCTACGCTCAGGTCAGGCTACGCTCAGGTCAGGCTACGCTCAAGTCAGGCTATGCTCAGGTCAGGCTACGCTCAAGTCAGCGTATGCAAGACATACGCCTCCAAAAGGCAGCGTATGTACTCCATACGACTCCTCCTCAAGTCAGCGTATGTACTCCATACGACTCCTCTTCAAGGCAGCGTATGAGGTCCATACGACTCCTCTTCAAGACAGCGTATGCAAGACATACGCCTTCAAAAGGCAGCATATGTACTCCATATGACTCCTTCTCAAGTCAGCGTATGTACTCCATACGACTCCTCTTCAAGGCAGCGTATGAGGTCCATACGACTCCTCTTCAAGGTAGCGTATGCAAGACATACGCCTCCAAAAGGCAGCATATGAGTCAGACTGTGCTGCGCTAAAGAGCGCACGCAGCTCAGTGGCGCAAGCTAGAAAGCTCGCGCACACTGCTCACTGTCTTCTCCAAATCAGCAAGAACTCCATGGTTTGAACCCAAAGCTTCAAAAGTCCATAACTTGGTCAAAATAAGTCCAAATCCAACTTTTTAAAGGTCAAAATTGGGTAGAATAAAATTTTCTACAACATGGAACCATCAAAACTTGAAAACAAAGAAGTTTGATAGATCAAAACCACAAAAATCTAAAAATAACTAATTTCTAGATCTACAAAAATTAAAGCCTCAAAATAGAAAATGACAAGTTCTAATGTGTCTTAGAAACTTGAGGAGAAGCTAATGGAACAATAAAAATGGGCTCTCTTGTGGAAGCAAGTGGCAGTTGCCTTGGTTGGTGGAGGAAAATAAATAAGAGGAAATAAATAAGAGGAGAGAGAATGAGATGAGTTATTATATAGAATCTTGAACCCATGGGTTCATGATGAACCAAAGGGTTCATGATGAACCATTGGTGAACCAAGAATATGTTACCCAAATGAGCCAAAACTGTAGGCCTAAATGCAGAAAATAAATTACGAAATAATATTTTGTCGAATATTTTTGGGAAATGCATGAAGAAATACAGCATAATAAATATCGTATAAATACAAGGTAAATACAATTTATCGGTTTTCGTATTAAAATACGTATTTCAGGATCGGGGAGTGACAATATAGTTTGTGCCTTGGCCTTATATTCTCAGTTAAAATAAATTAAAAATATATTTTACCTAAATCCCATTTTGACAAATCTAGAGTTTTCTATAAAAACGATTTTATTTTGATTTCCAAAAATCTACCAAAATTAGTTTTACTAATAAAATCTAGTTTCAAGTATTGAAAGTACCTTCTAAAAATAATATACATAATTCTTTCCACAAATATCTTCTTCAATTATCACCGTTGATCATGACTAATCCCATGTTCCTATTTTCTCACGATTTGGACCATTACATCAACCATGGCTATTGGACTATTGAGACATGTCAGAGAACACTGCGCTACACCAGACGACATATTAGGCAAGATACCTTGCCATTATACTGTTTATTTTTAGTTGTATTTTATTTACATATCACTGTTCATTTATTTTTAGTTCTTGATTACTGCCTGCTCAGTGATATTAGTTGTACCTTGTTATTTACCCTTTGATTGCATATGGACTTAGAGTTAAGGGACTACCACTAGCTTAGTGCATTGCATAAACTTTAACACTGTTGCGCCACGAGATGTGTGAGTTATGAGTAGCATATAGTCTACGGACTTGCGTGTTGGCTGATCACTGATGCGTGCAGGACGTGCGTTAGGTCTAACTGTCAATAGTTGTATGTTAGAAGACTTGACGGTTAGTAGTGTTACATGGTCGTCGATACGACATGATAGGTACATTGGGTGGGGAGAACATTTCTTCATCGTATGGGCTTCCATTGCACTTCCCTTGTAATCCGAAAGCTCCGCTGGAGATACGGGTATGAGCCTCTCAGGTTGGCCACTGTCATTTTTGAACGTCATGCTCTCGATCACTGGTGCCCATGTGGGGACTATACCAGATCCTATTACAGCCAGGGCTCATGCGACGAAAGGTTTGTTCTCACTGCATGTTCACTTTAGTTTGGTTAGATTACCTTATAGTGTTTTGTCACTTTCTTTGATTGTGGCATATTTTATATTCAGTATTATATGGCATGTTGATGTATCTTGTTACATCCCTCTGAGGACCTGGTTATCTCGCCAGTTGTGTGTTCTTGTCTTTCGCAGGTGTTCTAGCCGTGGCCATGATCGTCATTATTTTTTCGAGTATAATTGCACTTCGATCGTTTTCACTTCGCTCTACCAAATTCCTTTCCTTGTATATTTTTTTCTTATTTAAATTAGTTGGTAGTGGATTTGTCTCCGTCCAACGATTGTATACATAAAAAATTTAATATTATTTTTATATCATTATTATTCCTTGTGGATGAGATTTAGTGCCTTGGTTACTGCATTTACAGCTTATGTATATATACGAGGGTCCATATACTTCGTATGTATACAGCTGGCATGATTACATTTCTAGTCCTACGTATTTTGGGACTGGGGCGTTACAAATTACGCTGGCTTCGGATTGCGCTGGGATAGACCGCGCTGGGATGGACTGTGCTGCAGAGAGTCTGGCAGATTGTGCTACATATACAGCTATCTTCGAGTGCTGTGCTGTACAATAAACGAACAGTTTCTTCGTTCTCCGTGCTGTCAGTTGTCAGAAGATCTGATTCTCTGTCAGGTAATGATGACGAGGCCACGTCAGCTTGCGCACTTGGATGAGTGCACAGTTCAGCCTGCGTAATCGAATTGTTGCACAATCTGCCTTCTGTGCAGTTCATTTGAAGGATGCATAATTTGATTTTCATGACTTCTTTGATAGGTGCAACTTAATTTTTAGGACCTATACTATTCCGAACAGTACTGTTTGATTTTGTTTATTACTTTTTACAAAAATGATATATATATATATATATATATATATATATATATATGTATATATATATATATTTTTCATACATATATTTATATATATATTTATATATATATATAAAAGAATATATATAAAAGATTTATATATATATATATATTTATATATATATATATAAAAGAATATATATATTATTACTTTTTTTATATATATATATATATATATATAAAAATATATATATATATATATATATATATATATATATAAAAGAATATATATATATATATATATATATATATATATATATATATATATATATATATATATATATATATATATATATATATATATAAAAGATTGTCAAGATTGAAGTTCCAGAAGGCGAAGGATAAGCAAGCTGCTAAGAGATAGGAACTGACACGTTCTTTTTTGTGATAGTGCGATCCTGTTGGGTAGTTTGCGAGTGTTTTGTCATTTGAGTAAATTTTGCTACATTCTGCTTGGACCTTATAATTTGGAACTCTGTAGGCTATTGCATTTTGTCAGCCATATATTATGTTCTGTTCTACTTTGAGCTATATATATATATAAAAATATATGTATATATATATATATATATATATATATATATATATATATATATAAATATATATATATATATATATATATATATAGAAAGAGATAGAGGAGGGATCCGCATCCCCACATTTTTGCATCCACCAAGCAATCCCTCTTTCACATCATTTGGATCTTATTTAAGTCATCTAATCTTAAGCATTAAAAAATCAACGGTTAAGATTAGATAACTTAAAAAGAATAAAACGGGTGTTATCATGGGAATTTTTGGTGGATGCTAAAGTGAGGGAATGTGTATATATATATATATATATATATATATATATATATATATATATATATATATATATATATATATATATATATATATATATATATATAAAGTCATCTAAATATAAATATAAATAAATAAATAAATAATATATATATATCTATATATATATATATATATATATATATATATATATATATATATATATATATATATATATATATATATATTAAAGTCATCTAAATATAAAGTCATCTAAATATAAATATAAATATATATATATGTATATATATATATATATATATATATATATATATATATATATATATATATGTATATATATATATATATATATATATATATATATATATATATATATATATATATATATATATACATATATATATATATATATATATATATATACATATTTATATTTAGATGACTTAAACAAGATCAAACGGTTGTTATCATGGGGATTTTTAGTGGATGCAAAAGTAAGGAAATTTGTGTGTGTGTGTATATATATATATATATAAAGAATTCTCAAACTTTATATATCAAAGGCGCAAAATGCTGAAGCCTTTACAAGTAAGCACAAAAAGTAAGGCTGAGAAAGAAGAAAATAGCAAGAGACCGCCTCTCGCTCATCGACCCAAGAGGACAGGCAAGTAAGGATTGTCAGAAGGCCTCCTGCCTATTGGCCCATTGGTCATGGTCAAACCTGATTTTAATAATTGATCAAACTCTGTCTCGTTATATGGGCTACTCAAAAATGTTTTGGACACTGCCAAAGATCTGCTACCCATTCTGTTCAAGATCGAAGCTGCGTTTGCCACTCGAGTCTATATTTCCGTTATGCAATGTAATTTTTATTTTTATTGAGTCTAGGAATACATTGTACACGGAGTCGTACTGGCAAATAGGCTACTCTAAAAATATTTTCAAAAATATCCCATATTTTGAAAAACAGCCCCCTATTTACAAAAAGCTCCTAACTGCTTAAAACAATTTCAAAAAGCCCAAAAATCATATTACAAAAATCCTGACCAACCCTGACAGAACTCGGCCAGAGTTCAGCCATAGTCTGGTTAGTGAACGTTGCTTTTTGAACTTGGTCTCCCTGCAGTTACGGATCCTTCTGAGATTTTCTCACAGAGTTCTGTCCGAATTCTGACAGAGTTCTTCCTTCGAAAAAACTATAAATAGAGAAGGATTTCGATCATTTTAATTCACTCATTCACTCACTTTTATCTCTTCTCTCTAAAGCCTACTGTTCTATTCCAAATAGTTCTAAGCTTTATTTTTCAAATCCTAAGCCAGTTACAATCCTTTAGTCGATTTGCCAGTGCGGTACGGTCTAGAAGCTTTAGAGCGATTGTAATCAGAGGCTTAATTGAAGAAAGTCTCTTCATAATTGAAGTCGTATCAAAGCTCGTGTTTGTAGAAGTTTCAAGGACTTCGTATGAAAACTTGTAAAATTTTCCAATACTGGATTCAACTGGAAGCTAGAGTTCTTCCGACTGGACTAGTCCTCATGAGAGGAAAACTAGTATACATCACTATCTTTGCGTTTGCTTTCTTATTTTTGCTTTTACAGTTATTTACTTGTGATATATATATTTCTCTGCGATCTTGCTGCTAACTTTTTAAATTAGCTATATTCCGATGCCGACTCTATTCACCCCCCTCTAGGGTATTGTGCTTTACAAATTCGTTCCTACAATTGGTATCAGAGCGGGTTATACAGGTAAAGCAAGGTAACATTATAGTTATAATTTTACTATTCTTAACTGGTACATAGATCACAACACTACACATGGCAACTGTAAAGTTCACAAGTGAAGGCCAAGCCACAAACAGACCTCCTCTGTTTGACGGTACAAACTATACCTATTGGAAAATGCGGATGAGTTTCTTCTAGAAATCTCTAGACTTTGACTTATGGTCTATAGTTGTTGATGGCTATAAGAAGCCTTCTCATATTCTTATTGAAGATGTTTTGGTTGAAAAAGCGTATGATAAGTATACTGATGAGGAAAAGAAAAAGGCCAGTCTTGGCGCACATGCTATCACTACACCAAAATAGCTAATTAGGAACACTAGACATATTTTAATTTGGAACGCCTATTTAGTGTACCTAGATTTTGAAACGGAATAAAACCGTGCCAAAACACAAAAGCGTTCCAAATATTATATTTTTATTTTTAATAAAAATTATATATTTTTGGAACACACATAAACTGTGCCAAAACCGTTCCAAATAATAAAATTTAATTCACATGACCATAACAAAGCATCAAACCATTTTTCTCTAATCTGACACATTAAAACACTCCTCTCTTTTTTGCAAGAAATTCCCTCTCCCTACTTCTCTGGCGGGAAATGAAAACCACGCGAAAAAAAATTATTTCTTTGCTGGCGGCCGCCCTCTTCTCTCCATCTTCAGTCATCGGTCGTCCTCTTCTCTCCATCCTCGGCCGTCGGGTCTCACCGCCCTCTTCTCTTCATCCTCGATCGTCCGGTCGTCGGGGCTGAATCATCGTTATCCGAATCATCAGGGGGTCATGACTATTGGGTAATCTCTTCATCCTCTTTGTATGCTCTTATTAGTTTGAAACCCTAAAAAAATCTGAAGGGTTTATTTTATTTATTTTCTAGGTTACTCTAGCCTTCACAAGAACTTTGATTCGTTTGTTTTGGGTTAATGAGTAAGCTAAATATTTGGTATCATCGAGTATAATATATATCTATTCATAGTATGTATTTGACAACTTACTCTGTATAATTTAATTAGTAGCTTGGTTTCTACAATCATGTACCTAATATTCCCAGGGAACTTTGTAGGTTTATGGATCCGTTATTCTTCGGGGACTACCCAAGTTCAATGAGGAAAAGGGTTGGTGACAGATTGCCAAAGTTTTCAGCAGATGATATGCTTTAGTTAAGGGTTCCCTGGATTTTGAAAGAGAAAGTGAATATTTGGCGTGGGTGGGTGGGTGGGGTGAACAATGCTTCCATACTTTACAATTTTTTTGGATCTTTTGGAAATATCATAAACATAAGTCATAATAAATGCAAGAAATTGGAAGAGAGTGAATCATTCAATGGGTGGAGGAACCATTTCTTCCTAGGCATAAAAATGTCATTCTCATCAAATTTTTCTTTCGAGTTTTTTAGTCATAATAAATACAAAAAATTGAAAGGAAAAATGAATGGAGGGGGAATCACTTTTCTTCCATATATATATTTTCTTTGGGAACTATACTTTTTCTTGCTCCTTTTTTTATGTATCAAACGAAACTCTATTTTTTAATTGTAAAGCCATATATTCTGCAAGAATATTAGGTTGTCCATAAGGTTTTTCAATTCTTGTGATAGCAATGTTGGGTCTCCGGTTCACAGAATGAAACTCTTTTTGTACATTCATCTGTAATTCTTCGACCCCTCGTACTCGACCCTCTATTAATAAATTTGGGAAGCCAATATGGATTATGACTTGGATCAAATCGATTCTTTTTTGAATTTCTATGTGTGCAATTCCTTCGAAACCTGAGGATATTTTTCTATTTTTTTGTACATAGTTCTTGATACAATTTCTTATTTTCTCATCCTCCTGTAGACCCACGGAAAAATGTTTTGGTTGGGCGAACCAAAAAGAATGATGATTTTGGGTTGTACCAAGTCTGAAACCAAGTGGATTTATTTTTTGTCCCATATTTTTTTTATTATCTTTCCATTCTTTTTTTTCTAAATAGAAATTTACATTTTTTTTTTTTAAAATTAACGACTCTCATCTCCCAAGCTTAATATGAGTTGGTACATATATTTCTCATGCCAAAAAAGTGATGGAGTATACTTGGTAATTCCTTATGGCTTGCCAAATTGACCTATCATCAGATCATTCATTATGCTTCAAATTTTGAATTATTATGCTTAACCTTTCCCTTTTGTTATGTGAAACTTATTATAATTCGCAAACAGTTTCTATGCTTTTCCATGTTGAAGCCAGTTCCACTGCCATTGCAGATCAACCTTCAATCAACTTTTTTTCTTGTAAATTAAATTCATTCTGCACCTGTTTTGTTGTCATACATTTTTTTGATTCTCTAATGTGGTATCCTATTGGAAGGATTGGTCAAGCTATCTGACATTACATTTGGAAATTGCCCAGTTACTCTATAAGTTTGATTGGCTTGAATAAAGGTTCCATTTTTGTATAACAAATGTCTAGCCGTGGCCCGACGGTCGATGGGGTCTGGTGTCTATATAAGTGATCCTGGTGGAGCTATGGCTTCCGTACCCACCTGGACTCTGTAGAGACATGAATGGAACCTCCATGGCATCCCCATCTGCTTGTGGTGGGGTTGCTTCCTTGTTATGTGTTGTAACCCACTGACACGATATGGAGCAGGAGCGATGATTTTATGAGTGTTCATGCTTCCTTGTTAGATTTATTGGTAATTCATTGAAGCTAGTCCACCACTCAAAATGCTACATAATTGGTAGTTTCTATTTTATATATTAACATAGAGTTGAAAAAACAGATAACAGGGAAGCTACTAAACTACTAATATTATGACATCTAATTTTAAGATATACACTATTGAATTTAATGCTTCTCTTTAAATTATTATTTAAGATTAATTTATTATTGAATACGTGCCTGCAATATGCCTTACTCATCAAGGACTTGACATTGCTATAGGCCATAGGCAATATCACTTGCATTGATATTGGCCGGAGGTAATATCTCTAACCTCAAAGTTGTTTCTTCTAACAGACTTAAAAAGACTGGCAGCATGGTTGAAGGGCAGCTTGACCTTCTGGCATAAAAAGTAATCAAAACTCCAAAATTAGATGGGAGGTTAGCCGAAGATCCATATCAAGAAGCTACAGTTCTGGTCAACCAATATAAGCTTTATGTCCTCGTAACTAGGTAGTTACCAGACTTGCATAATAGGTAAGACTTGGCATTAATTTGATCTTCCTATATGATATAAAATAGAATCTATGTTTCTGACAACAATTATATCAATCAACTACTGATTAGCTACTAGTATGTATGTATGTATGCAGGGATAGAGCCATATGTGACTCTATCATTGGGACCTTCCTCAAGCCTTAGTAGACAAATACAATGGCTGGCTTGACCCACAAATTATGTAATAGTCTTTTTTGTTGTTGTTGTTGTTGTTGTTGTTTGTTAGGTATCACTTAGGGGTGCATAGGGACTAAAAATGTCTACTAACAGAAGAAAATGGCTCTGTCATTTTTAGAAAGGACTTCTCCAACTACGCGGAAATATGCTTTAAGGCGTTTGGGGACAGGGTTAAGCACTGGATAACCTTCAATGAACCTCATACGTTCGCCATACAAGGCTACGATGTTGGACTGCAAGCCCCAGGATGCTGCTCCATCCTTCTCTACCTCTTCTGTTCAGCCAAAAATTCAGCAACAGAACCTTACATCGTCGCCCACCATGTTCTTTTATCTCACGCTATGGTGGTAGACATATATAGGAAGAAGTACAAGGTATTTAGTATATTTCTTAGATTTTTTTTCATGTTACATAGTTTTTAAGTTCAAATAACACTGATATGCATACTCTGTGCGCATGCTACATGTAGTATTTACTGGATTCTTCAATATGATTATTTTTGTTAGAAAAAAAAAACATGTTTACAAAAACCTGGTTAATATGCAGGCAAGCCAACAAGGTTTGCTCATGATATCATTTGATGTCATTTGGTATGAATCTATGACAAATTCACAAGATGACATTGAAGCTACACAAAGAGCTCAGGATTTTCAACTTGGATGGTGAGTCCAAATGCCCTCTTTCTTTCTTTCTTGTTTATGATATTTTACTAATCGACCATCGCCCTTTCCTTAAAACTTATAATTTGGTATCATCGAGTATAATATATATCTATTCGTAGTACACTTTTGACAACTTACTCCGTATAACTTAATTAGTATATTTTGAGCATGACAAATGTATATGTTGTTTACTAGTATGTATGTCTAGTAGCTTGGTTTCTACAATCATGTTTACCTAATATTTCCTGGGAAATTTGTAGGTTTATGGATCCGATATTCTTCAGGGACTACCCAAGTTCAATGAGGAAAAGAGTTGGTGGCAGATTGCCCAAGTTTTCAACAGATGAGTCTGCTTTAGTCAAGGGTTCCCTAGATTTTGTGGGCATAAATCATTACACCACATTTTATGCGAAGAGGAACGAGACCAACATAATTCATTTACTACTCAATGATACCCTGTCTGACTCTGGTGCCATCACCCTCCGTGAGTTCTCTTATATTTACAACTAAGTATTAAACATATTCATATTTTTACGCAATCTATAGACACGAAGAATAAATATAGATGCTTTCATCGTCTGCAGCCTTCAAAGACGGAAAAACAATAGGAGATAAGGTAACTCTTAACTTGGACAACATACCGCAGTTTATATTCCTTCTTTTCATTAATGTATACTGGTTTTCGTATCCCGAGATTAACATCACAGGTAGAACTCTGTTTACTTCTCTATATAGGGGATGTAATACCTATAGGCTATATGCTATGTTGCATGGACACTGATATGATACGACATGATAAGGACACGGAGACACAAGGCTAAAGTAATGCAAGACTACAAAATTAATTCGAAGACTCCCTAGACACTCATGGCCTTAGATTTTGGAAGCAGTTATCTTTCCATATCAACTAGGAAGCACATTTGTGCTGATTATCTTCCATTAGAATCAAGCATATATTGATTGGTACTGCTCAATTATTGCCAGACCTATACATTTTTAGATCATCACAACATTTTCATATTCCTGCGTGCGAAAGGATTGTCTCACAACTCTGATATCCTATATTGAAATTATCTTGTTACCGACACATGGTCTATTCAAAGACTAGGAAGCAAAGGCACCCCAAAGATCAGTTCTACGTCCATGTCGAGTCAAACACGTATTGGACACTGACATTGACACTCCAAAATAAACAAGGACACAAAATTAGTGTCGTGTTTGTATCATGTTGTGTCGTATTAGTATGTGTGTCTGTCCAACATAGTTTCTCAAGCATGACCATCCATCAGACTAAGGTTAATTACACGGAGAAACCTCTTCACCTAGAATATCAGGTAAATAAGTAGCCCTTGCAAATTAGATGGGTCCAAATTGGTGTCACTAATTGATTTTGTTCCTAGCAAACTAGGACAAGCAGCCACACTGTCTACACTTTTTATCTATAATAATTGTAAAATATGGGTTTATTTGCTCTATTATATATTTCAAATCCTTCAAGAGAGGTTTTTCTTTATGGTCATAGACACGTAATATGTTCTATACATTGGAACGCAGGCTGCATCCATCTGGCTATACATAGTTCCACAAGGTATGAGAAGCCTAATGAACTACATTAAGCAGAAGTACCACAGCCCACTAGTATACATCATAGAAAATGGTAAGTTTCCTTATTTCTTGATGCTGCTCGAAAATTCTTACATCTAATATTCATTGTTTACTACTACTATTATTATTATTATTATTTTGATATCCGGATGTTTCTTGAAGGTATGGATGATTTAATAACTCGTTTATCCCCATTAAGAATGCTCTCAAGGATGAGAAAAGGATTGGATATCTCAAAGGCTACCTTGGAAACCTGTCAGCAGCAATCAGGTGAGTGCATGCTGACATTTCAGGTAAACAAGAACAATACTATCAGAACAAAGCATATTTCGATTGTCATTGACCATAAACCGATCGCGGAACAATTTTGAAACTTGGTCCAAGATTTTGATCGAGTTTGGTTCAAGATTTTCGACACAAAGCCTAATTGTTAGCCCACTTGTCTTGGTGGACGAAAAAATAATTTCCTTTCTTAGTTTTCTTTTTTTTGATATTACCTATATTCTTGTTAGTTTGGCTTTGTCCTTTTCTTATTATTCCACTTGCTGATTTCAAATATCAGGGCCCTGGGCATGCAAAAGGGTTGGAGATAATTGTACCATCAAGTTCATGACTAATGGCATTTTACTCCGAGAACTCCAGGTTTTCAAACCAAAACTTTCACTTTTTATCATTTTTGGATGTGAAATTTGCTTTTGTTCGGAATTGTGATCTTCCAATTGCTTCCCTTCACTTTCACGTAATCTGTGGTAATTAAATCACACTCTGTAAATTAGTTTTGTGCATGGGAGCTATTGTGTTCTTGTGCGGTAAACACACGTATTTTGTCCTTTAAGATGATGTACGATATAAATTATGGTAGTGAACTATTTATTTTATCAGTTAAAAACTGTATATGACGTTGAAGTAGGAAGGTAACAAGTTTTCCTTATGCAGATGATGATTTTTGACCATAGCACAGAAATTGGGACCATTGGCTACATATAATTGTCAGTTAAAGACTTAGTGGCTATAATAACTTAACAGTAACAAACGAAGTTAACTTAACAGTAACAAACGAAGTTTTATACCATTTAGAGTTGGTCTTCTTGTTTTGGCTTCATCAATAATTTCCATAAAGGCTGTTAGAGGTAATATATGGTGTTACATACAAAAACTTTCTGATGAGCTTCGCCCCGAGTTCATAGAATCTCTTTTTTTTTTCCTAACCCTTGAGTCAAATCCAACACTTATCTTGCCTTATAAGCTCTTTGTTTTACATGCCCAAACTATTGTACACTATTACCTTATTTTAAATTGGTCACTTCTGATACATCCTCTTATATATTTCTGCCGCACCTTGTGCTGCCATACATTCATCTTAGCATTCTCATCTATCATTCACTTTGTTTGCTTGGGCCTCTTTGCATCCGAAGGCAAATAATAGAAGACTTTATATCAGATAAATGCTATGAAATTGGAAATTTTCTCAATTTTGAGTCTACTTGATATCAACTGTTTATTGTTTCCCCCCAAAACTTATACCTTTCTCTCTCTTATAAACCATTAACTTTGTAGACTTAGGACAATGTTATGCTTCTGGTTTAAAGAATGTCAGACTGGCTCTCGTCATGGGTGCAGTTAGCAATCAGCTAGGTCAATTAAATGTTTCAAAGTACTCAAGATCTCACTCAACTTGACCATAATTATCAACTCCTTGACAAACATTGTTGGGGTTGGATGGATGAATCGTTCGTCATATGCTCCCTTTACAGCTCCTGCGGTCATTGCCATTAGTTTCTGATCCTTTATCTCGGACTTTGATTCTATGAGTTGCTGTTGATCGACATGAACCCTTCACAATATTCTAGGTTTTATGACTAGTATGCATGATGCTTAGACTTGCAGTTCTTCCAGGCATTTACAACACAAGTTGAAAGTGCTCAGTTATTTCTTATAGTCCTGTTATATGTTGTGATTAATGTTTCACTTTTGATAAGCTATAATCATTTATGGTCCGTGCTGCTGCAGAGTGATTTCTTATTAAAGCGGTACTCTGTAATCATTCTTGATGAAGCTCATGAGAGAAGCTTGAACACAGATATACTAGTTGGCATGCTCTCTCGGGTTGTAAGACTCCAACAGTTTTGAACCTTTATACGTCCATATTAGTTGGTTTGTCTCTGTCCATTCAGCATACAAATATTCATATACTTTAATCTTGTGGCAAAAATTATATCTGGAGTAGCAGCAGAAGATACATGGTGGAGCAATTATTGATCCCGAAAATATGATCAGTCGGTTAAAGCTAGTACTGATGAGTGCTACCCTTAGAGTTGAGGACTTCATCTCAGACAGAAAGTTATTTCACGAGAACCACCCATATTGGAGGTTCCAGTAAGACAATTTCCTGTGACAATTCACTTCTCAAAGAAGACCCATGAGGATTACCTAGGTCAAGCTTATAAAAAAGGTCATGTCAATCAATAGGAGGCTACCGCCAGGTGGCATACTGGTGTTTGTCACGGGACAGAGGGAAGTGGAAGTCTTGTGTAAGAAGCTTCATAAAGCATCTCGGCGATCAATTGAAAATAATTCTATGAGAAAGGCAGGCATTGAGATTTCTGTTTCTCCCAAGTCAGAATTGGACATGAAGGACATCAAAGAAGCATTTGAGGGAGGATACAGTTTTGAACAGCAAACTGACAGATTTAGCTCATATGAGGAGGATAACAATCAACCAGAGATTGACTCCTATTCATCTGACTCGGGAACAGAGAGCGAGTTTGAAGTTGATTCAGAAGAAGGCCAGGGGGGTTTTATGCTAGATTTTCTAAGAGATTCTGGGAGTCTTTCTTCCTTAAAGGCTTCTTTTGAGGCTCTAGCTAGAAAACCAACCAATCAAACCTCTAATGAAGAACCAATTATACATGTTTCTCCTTCAATAGAAGAACAAGGGATTCCTAGTACTTCTCCTGGTCCTTTGTATGTTTTGCCTCTTTATGCAATGCTACCCGCCTCTGCTCAGCTTCGGGTATTTGAAGGGGTACCTGAAGGAGAAAGGCTTGTCGTGGTTGCTACCAAAGTGGCTGAGACTTCTCTGACCATCCTAGGAATAAAATATGTTGTTGACACTGGGAAAGAGAAAATCAAGAACTACAACTTTGCCAATGGTATGGCGACCTTTGAAGTTCGGTGGATAAGCAAGGCGTCAGCGGCACAACGTTCACGAAGATCGGGTAGAACTGGACCTGGCCACTGTTATCGTCTTTATTCATCTGCAGCCTTTAGTAAAGATGATTTATTTCCACAATTTTCCTGTACTTACAAGATTGTGTCAATTGTTATTTTTTTAATAAAATTTCTTGGAGCGCTACAGGTTTTGTAAGTCATAGTACTTATGCTAGCTATATATTATTTCAAGCTACATTTGTGCAATTTCAAATGATGCAGGTAGTCATATATATATATATATATATATATATATATATATATATATATATATATATATATATAAAATATTGAAAACTGGAACACCTTTTAGGTGTTTCAAAATTTGGCTCAAAAAGTATTCTGGGATGCTTTTCTTAGGAATGTGTTTCTAATGTTCCAACATTGGAACTCTTTTTAGCCGTTCCAATAAGTGGAGAAAAAGTAATTTGGAATGTTTTGTTGGAATTCTTTTTTGGAACGCTTTATCGGTGTTCCAATATTGGAACACCATAAAAGCGTTCCAAATAATGTTTTGTTGGAACTCTTTTTTGGAACGCTCTATCGGTGTTCCAATATTGGAACACCATAAAAGTGTTCCAATTAATGTTTATTGGAATGCCTTTATTCCGTTCCAACAAATCTGGCAGCCCATAAATAGACACGGAATATAGGTGTGCCTAAAATTATTTGGAATGGAATTTTAGTGTTCCAAAAGGATCTTTTTGGTGTAGTGTATTAATGCTTTATTTTGTGTCTTAGACATGACTGAATTTAGCATGGTGTCTACTTGCACAACATCAAATGAAGTGTGAAAACTTTTTGAAGTAACCCACGACGGTAAGACGCAAGTCAAGGAGTCAAAGATCAGCAGACTTACTTAGGAGTATAAGGCGTTCAAGATGAAGCCAAATGAATCTGTCACCCAGATGTTTACGAGATTCTTGGATATTATAAATCCTCTGTCATCATTAGGCAAGGATTACAGTAACCATGAGAAGATTCGAAAACTTCTACGAGCTCTCACGAAGAATTGGATTCCAAAGGCTACAACAATTATTGAAGGGAATGACCTCTCAACAATGTCTCTTGAAACACTCATAGGTAAGCTACTCACTCACGAGCTGGAACTTCAAGACTTTGAAGATGTTGCACCAAAAGAGAAGTCAGAGAAGTCGATCGCTTTGAAGGCTCAACATAGAAGAACTGTAGATGATGATTTCGACGACAATGACTCTGACACTAAAGATCAAGCTCTTATGGTGATAAAATTTAAGAAGTTCATGAGATTCAACAACAGAACAAAGGACAACAACAGCAACAACAACAACAACAACAACAACGATGAAGATCCTATTTGCTATGGCTATAAGAAGAAAGGACATATGAAGAAGGACTGTCCAACATCTTCATCATCTACCAGGAAGAACAGCAAATATGACAAGGGCTACCTAAAAAGTCTACATCCCGAAGATATGCCAATACAAGCATATGGCATGAAAGTAAATCTAGCGACTCCGAAGATGAGCAATCAGATGACGCTGCAAATGTATGCTTGATGGCATACGATCAGGTAACTACTAACCCCTGTATGTTGATTTTAGCTTTGAGCAACTAGGACAAGCCTTTACTGACCTCTTAGGGGATTACAAAAGACTGCGTAGTAAATATCAGACCTCTAAGAAGGTACTCAAAGAGTACAAAGGTGAAATAGAAAGACTTACCGACCTACTAGCTAAGGTTAGAAGTAGTAATTGTTCTAGTGAGGAAGGTAAGCTTTCTTCTGTTAAGCTGTTATTACACGAGACCCAAAGACTATCCGAAGAGAAGGACAAGACCATTACCCAATTAGATGAAGACTTACTCAAAGAGAAGAAAAGTCTCCAGCAAGCTACTGTTAGAAATGATGCACTCACTGCTAAATATAGCTTGTTATATGACACCTCCAAAAAGTTGGAAATTAGGATATAAAAACAGCCTAAAGTTGCTGCTTCCTACCCTAACACGTGTCACTTACCGAATCATCGGAACACGGTCAAACCCAACACTGTAAGACCTAACCAAACCAAACCATTGCCCAAGAAGACAAATAGGCATGCATTCTTTTACACTAGAAAACCTAGACCTGCCAATAATGCACAGCACTTTGCTTTCAACACTCAGCATGCTAGATGTCACTATTGTGGCACCATTAGCCATATTTCTTTTTCATGTAGAGTTAGAAAGCTTGTTGATTTGAAAATCTGTGCATGGATACCAAAAACTAACATTCCAGGACCCTACAAGAAATGGGTACCAAAGTTTTCATCTACAAAATCTTTTGTAGGTGAAATGCCCTTCATATGCTAGAAGCAAATAGATTCTCGACAGCGGTTGCTCACGACATATGACCGGTGATGCTTCATTATTCGTAACACTGTCAAAGAAGAAAGAAGAAAGAAGGATACGTCTTCTTCGGTAATAATTTGAAAGGGTAAATAATTGGTATTAGTAATATTGGTAAGGCTCCCTACATGTGATTAAAGATGTCTGTCTAGTTACCGAGTTAAAACATAATCTGCTCAGCATAAGACATTTAGCTGATCACGGTTATGGCATTATCTTTGTCAAAGATAAGTGTACTATAGTTGATAGCTCAACTGGTAGTACTATCTTTGAAGGTATTAGGAAAGACAATATATATGTTTTCTATCTGTTAAAAGATGCTAATAAAGCAGGTAGATGCTTGATGGCCAAAAGTGAAGAGAGTCAACTATGGCACATGAGACTCGATCATGAAAACATGGACACAATTTCAAGACTATCTACAAAGAAGCTGGTACGAGGCTTACTGGACATTTCTTTCAAGAAGGATACGGTAAGTAGCGAATGTGAAAAGAACAAAGCTACCCAATCCGCTTTTAAGTCCAAGAACGCTGTAAGTACCACTAGACCTCTACAATTGCTGCATATGGATTTATTTGGTCCTAGTAGAATTGCTAGCCTAGGTGGTAAGTTATATGTATTTGTATAGTAGATGATTTCTCTAGATACATGTGGATATATTTTCTTACACGCAAGAATGATGCATTATCAGAATTCGTCAACTTTTGCAAGAAGGTTCAAAATGAAAAGGGTTTCATGATCACTCATATTCGAAGCGATCATGGCGGCAAATTTGAGAATGTAGAGTTTAAGCAATTTTGTGACACACATGGTTATTTGCATGAGTTCTCTTGCCCTAGGACTCCATAACAAAATGGAGTTGAGGAACGTATGAACAGGACTATATCCGAAATAGCTAGAGTAATGTTAAATCAGTTTAGTCTACCTAAATACCTATGGGCTGAAGCTGTAAATACAGCGTACTATGTTCTCAATAGGGTTCTAATTCGACCTATATCGAAAAAGACTCCCTATGAATTATGGTTTGATAGAACTCCCTCTGTTTCTGATTTCAAAGTATTTGGTTGTAAATGTTTTATTCTTAATACCAAAGATAATTTGGAAAATTTGACGAAAAGGCCCATGAAGGTATATTTTTAGATTATGCAACGAAGAGCAAAGGGTACAAAGTCTTCAACAAGAGAACGATGATCATCGAAGAATCAATAAATGTTAAATTTGACGAAATCAATTAACACTCAGTCGATGATGATGAAGAAGACATAAGTACACCTAGTACTGCTTCTGCAGAACCCTCACACAAAGCATCAGCTGATTCTCCAAGCAAATCACGAACAGAACCATAAGTCGGAACCAGCAATCCAGAGGATATGCCAAAAGAAATGAGATTTTTGGCAGACCATCCGAAGGACTTAGTAATTGTTGAGATTACCAAGGGTGTAAGTACTCGTTCCTTTAGTAAAGATATAGCTTCCATTTTTGCATTTATTTCACAGCTTGAACGTAAAAATATTGAAGAATCATGTAGTGATAATTTTTTGTTAGATGCTATACAAGAGGAATTGAACCAATTCGAATGGAATCAAGTTTGGAAACTTGTTCCCAAGCCCATTGATCATCCGGTCATTGGCACCCGCTGGGTATTCCGAAATAAACTGAATGAGAATGGCTTAGTGACTCGTAACAAGGCTCGACTCGTACCTCAAGGATACAATCAGAAAGACAGTATCGACTACGATGAGACTTATGCCCCAGTTGCGAGATTAGAATCCATTCGTATGTTATGTGCATTTGCATGTTTTTATTATTTTAAGTTATTTCAAATGGATATTAAAAGTACATTTTTGAATAGTTTTATAAAAGAAGAAGTTTATGTAGCTCAACCTCCAGGTTTTACTGATTTCAAAAATCTTGATTATGTTTTCAAGTTGAAGAAGCCATTATACGGTTTTAAACAAGCCCCTCGTTCTTGGTACAATCGTCTAAGCTCTTTTCTACTTGACAACGACTTTTCAAAAGGGAAGGTTGATACTACACTATTTATAAAGTCTTTTAATGGCAATCTTCTTTTGATTCAAATTTATGTAGTTGATATTATTTTTGGATCTATGATGAATCTCTTTGCCAAGAATTTTCAAAGTGTATGCAGAATGAATTTGAGATGAGCATGATGGGAGAGCTGAAATTCTTTCTCGGACATTCATAAATCAAGCCAAGTACACAAAAGATTTATTAAATTCTGGAAGCAGTCAAACCACTTGGCACTCCGATGGCAACTTAAACTAAGCTTGATATTGATGAACAAGGAAAACCGGTCGACATACGTAAGTATCGAGGTTTGATTGATAGTTTACTTTACTTAACTTCTAGTTGTCCTGATATAATATTTAGTGTTTGCTTGTGTGCATGTTTTTACGCCAACCCTAAGGAATCACATTTGTGCGCGGTTAAGCGTATCTTCGGATACCTTAGAGGCACTTCTTATGTTGGCTTATGGTATCCCAAAACCACGTCGTTTGACCTAACCGGTTATTCGGATGCTGATAGTACCAGCGGCTCATGTCATTTCTTAGGCAAAGCTTTAGTCTCTTGGTTTAGCAAGAAATAAAATTATGTCGCATTATCAACAATTGAGGCTGAGTATATCGCCGTAGGACGTTGTTGTGCACAAATTTTATGGATGAAGCAAACCTTAGAAGACTTTGGATTACTATACATAAACAAACCCAATTTCTGTGACAACACTAGCACTATCAATTTGACTAAGAATCCAGTATGTCACTCTCGCACTAAACATATCGAGATTCGACATCATTTTCTTAGAGATCATTAACAAAATGGAGATATAAACCATGTATACATAGACACAGAGAATCAATTAGCTGACATCTTCACAACACCTCTAGCGGAAGATCGTTTCAATTATTTACGTCGAGAATTAGGAATTTTAGATGTCAATAATATTAATTAATTTTGTTTTATACAATTATTTTTTAATACTCAAAAACTATTTTTGAGACAAGCCTACAAAGGGTCTATCTATCACCACGACTACGGTCGAAGCGAAGCAGTATTTAATTGTTTCCTGGTGAACTTCCGTTAGCTGGGACAGTACCCCTACAGCTAATCTGAAACAGTTGCTGTGTAACAAAATTTAATTTATAAAATAATATTAATTATATTAATTAAAATTTAAAATTACTAAATTTAGAATTAAATAATTGAAAGGGGATAATGAAAAGGATGTGGCCCACAATTTTTTTTTCAAAAATTCATCAAAAGAACTAGGCGAATTCGGCCTGAGTTCTGTTGGTGGTATATGTTTTTAAGTCAGAACCCGAGGCCCCCTCATCTCTATCTCTTCAAAACTCCTTCCAACAGCAGCAGCAGCCGCCCGAAAGCTTTTCTAAACCATAGAAAACCTCCAACCCGTTGCTCTTAATCCACTTGGAGATCTCTATCAAAATTTTGGATTCGTGCGGAGAATTTATGTCTCTACAACATACTCAATTTCTGGAAGGTATAACTCTCTCCTTCCATCTCCTTCAATTTTATTAGTTTCTATTCAAATTTGGAAGAAATGCCTAAGGGATTCACTCCTTCCAAAAGGAAGAAGACCATGTAGAAGCATAAAAAAATTTAAGCAAATGAAGCCCCATGCGCCCAAGTCAGTGAAGCCCCAAGCGCCCAGTCCGTGGAGCTCTATGCGTCCAGCCAACGAAGCTTCATACGCCCAGTCAGTGGAGCTCTATGCGCCCAGCCAATGAAGCTTCATGCGCCCAGTCAGTACAACTTTATGCGCCCAGCTAGTGAAGTTCCATGCACCAAGACTAACTCTCTCGAAAGGAGGGCGTATAGCCTGAGACATGGCTATACGCCCAAGCCTGACTCAGTCAAAGCCATGATCAAAACGTGCACCGAAGCGCACGGCCACGTCAGTCTCCACGAGCAGTCATGTACCGAAGCATGCGGCCATGTCAATGCTACGACCAATCCACGATCTCGCAGCCTGTATGCGCCTACGTCCTATGCGCCCAAAGCAGGACTATGTGCCCACATAAAAATTAGCGTATTTCTTCCTGTGGGCGTATAACACCATTCCAGCTCAAGAACAACTATAAAAGGGGGGCATCATCCCTCTTCAAAGACACAGAACGGAGAGCATTTTCAAGAGCCAAAATGCTATACTTCTTGTCAGTGAGTCGAGAGTTAGCAATTTTTTAGGTTTTCTCCCACTTTTGTAATCGGAGTGTCAACGGAGTAAAGGAGCAACTGTCGCTCGATCTCCATCGTCACATTCCCCAAAATTCATTTTTGTACTTGGGGATCCTCAACGCAGGACCTCTCAGGCATACTCGATTTGTGGCGCCTTGTACCAATAAAAGAAAATATAGCATTTTCTTCTTCTTTTTTTGTGTGTGTCCACAAAAATGGCGACTCTGCTGGAGACTACCTTTTCCTCTGACGAGAAGGTGGTGACACAATCCGATACCGACAAAGTGGGGAGTACTCAGAAGATGCTGATCGTAAAGTTCGATCAGCAGGCGTTCGAAGAGATGCTCTCGAGGGACGGCTCTACTCCCTCAAAATCAGCGAAGCCAAACAAGTCTCGCCAGACTTGGCTTTCGAAGGCTCGCTGTGCATATCCTGCTAGTATCATAGCAGATATGCAGCTGGAGGACTCTGTCACCTGGGTGCAGGACTCTGCCACAGAAGTCCCCCAAATGGTGAAGGATCATACCGTTCTGGGCTCTACTAGCCCAGTGACTTCTTTCCTCCACAACCAACAACAGAGTGTTCAAAACTCGAGACTTGGCAGAGGAAAACAATATGATGCCAAGAATCGGGATGTACGGCACTGTGGCAAGACCCGGCGAGGTTCACGAACGAAAGAGGCAGAACTGGAAGAAAACAGCGCTGCTCCACCAAGCATGCGCCCAAAGCCATGCGCCCAAGGGAGTGCTTGGGCGCATAGCCCCAACCAGAAAACTTCTGCCTTCAACAGGCTGGGCATTCAGAGTCATGCGCCCAGGCTCTCTGGATCCATACTATGCGCCCACATCAAGGTGACTCAAACATGCTGTCAAGAAGCATGTGCCCAAGCCCAGTCTCCAAGGCCGATGCGCCCACAGCAAAAAGATAGGCCCCAACGCGTATAGCATGGGGCTGTCTTCAAGGACATCACAGAACTTAGGTGTAGGGGTTGCCCCTGCACATGAACTAAGTATGGATGCGCCTACTCTCCTTACGAACTCGCATGCAAAGCTCGGCGATGCATGCAACACGGGTTGTAAGACAAAACTCCCTTCCGCTGACTTGCGCGATATGATAAATCATAAGCGTAAAGCGAGGGAGAACATAACAATTCATAGTGCACTTCCATGCACCAATATGGTTATCAACTGTTATTGCTCCAAAGTGACAAGAGTGCCTCAGAGAAAGTCTGTGTTTCGACGGCTACACTTCTCTAACGACGAGAAGCCACTATGTGTTTCATCCAACATGGCTTCATGGGGTCCCCCTTACGGAAGCCTCAATCAAAGACGGTGGACCACCAACCCAACCTTCTCTCTCAGTTCCACGAGAAGGAGAAGACGAAGTCTACCAACAGATGGCCAATAGGCTGTCACATTCGAAGGAGTCTATATGGGCACTCGATCAAAGGCAAGATTCTGTATGGACGATGAAGATTCCCAAGCCGGGGGTAGCATTCCGTCAGAATCTGAAGCAGATGACCCCCATACTGGGGGTAGCCTTCCAGAGGACGATGATCCTGTCATGCCCCAGAACCAGAATACTGGAGAGCGGGGGCAGACATAGCCAGCTACGTATAATGAAATGGAATCCACGTCACTATACGGTCACGGCTGTCTAGATATATGAGGGTTTAACTACAATCTATCAGTCTCCTATGGTCAAAAACAAGCTTATTGTCTCAATCTCAAGCAATGTAATAACAGTTACAAGATGTCAGAACACCAAATATACAATAGTAAGGCGTCCCATACATTACATATTGGATGATCATGAAGCTAGTCGTACAAAATGTCAGGACTAGCAAGAGTTTTAGTCAATACATGATCAACCCTAGGATTTGTCAATCATGTTACAGTCCGTAGGCAGACAGTAAATAAAGGTACAATACGAGCTAACACGTGCTCGCCGGCTAAACGCCTCAAAAGAATAATTTTACAAATAGAGTGGGAGGACAAAAGAAACCCACTCGTTGCCCTGGTTACGCCTGGTGGTCACCATCGGGCTGGAAGACAGGTGGATCCTCTGGTGCTGCTCCGATATCTGGCCACACAAAACCAGCTGGGTCAGACCCCAGAAAGAGCAAGTGCCACAAAGGAGGCTTCACTTAGGAACTAAAACCAGCATATCACAAATAAATAGTAAAGGTAATTAAAAGATAGTGATAATAGCTGAGATAACAATAATATATTGAACACGGAGAAACCATTCAAGTAGCCGGACTGCAACCCTTAAACCAAACAAGGACCGGGGTTGCAATCCTTCGCCTGAATAGAAACCCGCCTCAATTACTATTGATAAGGTAACAAGACAATAAACAAAGAGAGGACATAGAACTGCTCAAAAGCCAGGTTACAACCCTTAAACCAAACAAGGACCGGGGTTGTAACCCTTCGCCTGAACAGAACTGGACCCCTGATCTTTATTGTTAAGGCCAGTATAAATAATCATGGTATTGAAGTAAAGGTAAAACATGACGAGCATGACAGGGGGTTACAATAAGACAATAAACGAAGAGAGGACACAGAACTGCTCCGGGAGCCAGGTTACAACCCTTAAACCAAACAAGGACCGGGATTGTAACCCTTCGCCTGAACAGAACTGGACCCCTGATCTTTATTGTTAAGGCGGGCACAATAAGCAGGACGATATATGATAAGATAACCATGGAACTATTCAGATAGCCAAGTTACAACCCTTAAACCAAACAAGGACCGGGGTTGTAACCCTTCATCTGAACAGAACTTGGTTTCCCATCATTTATCGATACAAGAAATCATGTCCTGATACAATCTTGTACAGGATCAGGATAAGACTAAGCTGGAATAAACTTCATCCAATCAATCACGGCCAATCAAAAGTACGGCTTGATACTTTTAACTAACTAGGGTTATCACAGGCCTAGTTACTAGCAAGATGCAATGAGATTATCCCAACAGCCACAAGCCCTGCAGACCATCCGGTTATCCGGGTCGAATGTCCGTTATGAAGAATGCAACACGTGACTGTGTGCTGGAAATGTGCCCTACTCGTCGGTAGGCTACAAGTCCACTTAATGCGCCCAGATAACGGGATTGCCTGTAGCTGGGAATCTCTTCATGACTACTGAATCATTCTAGTTAATTAGCCTTAGTCAATTTCAGTAGGTACCCCTGACCGTGGTACTCAGGGGTCCCTATCCTAGACATGATGCAAGACAGTACTGTTTATTTGTACAAACGCAATCGTCCACGGTGTCCAGACCTTTCATACTTGTCATATCAGTTTACTTGTCAAGAGTGCGCCACCGCGGGCCACTATCGTGTTCTATTCTTACATTATCATGAATGAGAAAGATTGTATAAAATAACTAATAACATATTCTTGAAGCCAAGAAAAAGATCTACAACTTTCATGTTTTGAGTTTTTCAAGATTCTAGCTATAAAACAACTTAAACAGGCAAAAACAGTAAATTCCTGCACAATCGGCGTATGGGATTCCTGCACGAATCGGTGCATGGGATTCCTACACAAATCGGCGCATGGGATTCCTGCACAAATCGGCGCATGAGATTCCTGCACGAATCGGCGCATGGGATTCCTGTACAAATCGGCGCATGAGATTCCTGCACGAATCGGCGCATGGGATTTCTGCACAAATCGGCGCATGAGATTCCTGCACGAATCGGCGTATGAGATTCCTGCACGAATCGGCGCATGGGATTCCTGCGCGAATCGGCGCATGGGATTCCTGCACCAATCGACGCATGAGATTCCTGCACGAATCGGCGCATGGGATTCCTGCACCAATCGGCGCATGGGATTCCTGCGCGAATCGGCGCATGGGATTCCTGCACCAATCGGCGCATGGGAAACTCACGTTGCGTCTTCAATACATGCGCGTAAGAAACCTACGCGCATGACACGCTCGGAGTTAAGGAATGCATTGCCGGGACTTCACGGCGCATGGCCTCCCGGCGCATGGCCTCCCGGGCGCATGAGGTTCCCGACGCATGGGATTCATCATCCCCAAACAGCAAGTTCAGCCATGAAAGTTCCAAAAACTTGTAATGGTCATAACTTACTCATCCGGAGTCGAAATCAAGCGAAACAAAAGCCAAAACTGAATAAAATTGAATTCTCTACAACATAGAACCATTAGTTTTCAAAAATAACCAAGTTTTAGAGATCAAAACTAAGAAAAATAAACAAGAAGGAACTTAAAACTTAGATCTACGAAATATAACCATCAAAACCGAAAACTTCCAGTTCTAAAGAGGCTTAGAATCTAGTAAGGAAGAGAATGGAACAATAAAACATGAGATCCATCATGAAGCAAGTTTGCACTTGCCTAAGCTCTCTCTCTCTCTCTCTCTCTCTCTCTCCTTCCTGGTAGGTGTAGAAGTAAATGTGGAGAAGAAGAAGAATAATGAAGAGAGAGAAAGAGGAGGGGTTAATAAAGGAGGGTGGTGGTAGGTAGGAGGGTTCACCCTTTTGGTTCATGATGAACCAAGGCAACCCAAGCCTAGCCGAACCAACCCAAAATAAACCGAGCCAAGCCAAGAGATATGCAATACAAAATAAAATACGTACACGTATTCTAAGATACGTAATACGAACTACAGGCATTACAACTCTACCCACCTTAAAAGAATTTTGTCCTCGGAATTTAATCAAGAGGCTAGAATTGCAAGGACAAGCTATACTAATCGTAAGCTATAATAAGCAGTCTATCATGCAGTCATTTATTCAAGCAAGGAATTGAAAGCATAAGGCATAAGGAAGATATTATACCTTACGAGTCAAACAGGTCGGAATATCGCGATCGGATATCATCCTCACGCTCCCACGTTGACTCACCCAAAGAGTGATGACCCCAAGCAACACGGACTAAACTAATAGTCTTGTTCTTAAGTATCTTCTCTCTCCGGTCCAATATAGACACGGGCCTCTCCTCATACGAAAGGTTGGTACCAACAACCAATTCCGAATGATCCAGGATGTGGCTCGGGTCCGGGATATACCGTCGCAGTTGGGATACATGGAATACGTCATGCACCTCACGTAGTGACGGTGGAAGAGCGAGACGATAGGATACATCTCCTACTCGCTCCAGAATGTCGAACGGCCCTATATACCTAGGACTAAGCTTTCCCCGCACGCCGAAACGAATGACGTCGCGGTTAGGCAAAATCCTCAGGAATACATGGTCGCTGACAGAAAACTCAAGAGGGCGCCGATGAGAATCGGCCCAATGACGCTGGCGATCTTGGGCAACTTGAAGATGATCTCTGACTTTTCTGACCACTTCAACGGTCTGAGCAATCATTTCCGGACCAAGCATCTGCCTCTCTCCAACATCATCCCAGGCTAGCGGGGATCGACACTTCCTACCATACAGTGCCTCGAACGGTGCCATCTGGATACTGGCCTGGAAACTGTTATTGTATGAGAACTCCACCAGGTGCACGTGATCTTCCCACGAACCACCGAAGTCGAGTGTACAAGATCGCAATATATCTTCAAGATTCTGGATCGTACGCTCCGACTGGCCATCTGTCTGCGGGTGATAAGCTGAACTGAACTGGAGGTGAGTTTCCAAACTTTCTTGTAAGCTACGCCAAAAGTGTGACGTAAATCTTGAATCTCTGTCTGAAGTGATACTGACTGGTACACCGTGCAACCTGACAATCTGCCGGAGATACATCTCTGCTAGCTGAGCCGTCGACTGACCAACTCTGAATGGGAGAAAGTGAGCCACCTTCGTGAGCCTGTCTATGACAACCCAAATAGCGTCTCTGCCCGTCGGGGATCTAGGCAATCCAGTCACAAAATCCATGGTTACATGCTCCCATTTCCACTCGGGAATCGGCAATGGTTGAAGTAGTCCAGCTGGTCTCTGATGTTCAGCCTTAACTTGTTGGCAGACTAAACAACGAGAGACAAACCGGGCTATCTCCCTCTTCATGCCATTCCACCAAAAGTGCTGGCGGATATCACAGTATATCTTCGTGCCACCGGGATGAATGGAATGCTGTGAATTGTGAGCTTCCGTCATGATCTCCTGTCTGATATCTCTACTGGGTACACAAAGACGCTTACCATGTCAAAGTGTACCGTCTTCATGGATACATAACTCTGGTCTTCGTCCTGCCTCACACTCTGCTCCGAGTCGCTGAAGCTTGGAATCTGCCGACTGCGCCATCCGGATCCTCTCGACTATAGTGGACTGGACTTGTATGCTGGCCATCAATGCCACACTGGAAGGGAGGACAACTTCTATACCCATCTTCTGAAGATCGGCTAACAGTTCTGGTTGCGCTGTCAGAAAATAAACTCCGGCTCTCCTGCTCAATGCATCTGCAACAACGTTGGCCTTCCCTGGGTGATACTGCAGGTTGACATCATAATCCACAAGCAGCTCTAGCCATCTCCTCTGACGCATGTTAAGGTCCTTCTGGGTGAAAACATACTTCAGACTCTTGTGGTCGGTGAAGATCTCCACCCTATCTCCGTACAAGTAGTGCCTCCACAACTTAAGTGCAAACACTACTGCTGCCAGCTCCAAGTCATGGGTTGGGTAATTTCTCTCATGATCACGAAGTTGTCGCGACGCATAGGCTATTACCTTCCCATGCTGCATCAGAACACATCCTAAACCTCTGCCCGAAGCATCACAATACACTGAGAATCCTCCAGTTCCATCTGGAAGCGTGAGAATAGGAGCCGTCATCAAGCCTCGCTTCAACTTCTCAAAAGAATTCTGACATTCTGCTGTCCAAGCAAACTGTACATTCTTGCGGGTCAACTGGGTCAATGGCGCTGAAATCCGAGCAAAGTCTGAAACAAATCGCCGGTAGTAGCCGGCCAATCCAAGAAAACTGCGAACTTCTGCAACTGTGCTGGGCACTGGCCACGACTCAATAGCCACGATCTTCTGGGGATCCACTTCTACTCCTCCTCGGGTGATGATATGGCCCAAGTACGAAATGCGATCGAGCCAGAACTCGCATTTACTAAACTTGGCATACAACTGGTGCTCTCTGAGAATCTGGAGGACAATTCTGAGATGATGCTCATGCTCCGCCTCACTCTTACTGTAGACCAGGATGTCGTCTAGGAACACAATCACGAACTTATCCAAATAAGGCATAAAGATGCGATTCATGAGGTCCATGAATACAGCCGGCGCATTGGTTGCTCCAAATGGCATCACAAGGAACTCCCAATGCCCATATCTAGATCTGAAAGCTGTCTTCGGGATGTCCTGCTCTCTGACTCTGATCTGATGGTATCCTGACCGTAAGTCAATCTTCGAGAATACTGCTGCCCCCTTGAGTTGATCAAACAAGTCATCTATCCTCGGGAGAGGGTATCTGTTCTTGATTGTCACTGAGTTCAAGGTACGATAATCTATACATAATCTGGACGTACCATCCTTCTTTTTTACAAGAAGCATCGGGGCTCCCCAAGGCGATCCACTAGCACGAATGAATCCCTTGGTTCTGAGTTCTTCAATCATCTTGTATAATATCTCTAGCTCTGACGGCGCCATCCTGTAGACTCTCTCTGACACTGGGGCTGTTCCGGGAATCAAGTCGATGGTAAACTCGATCTCTCGCTCTGGCGGTATCCCTGGAAGCTCTTCTGGGAAAACATCTGGAAACTCTTCGACTATCCGAGGTAACTGCGCTGCTGCTACTGCCATCCGCAACACTGGAGGAGAAGGTTTAACTTCGCCTCGGGAGAAAGAAAACTTTGGCTCGCCTGGAATGCTAAAAATAACCCTGCCAATGTGGCAGTCTATCCTAGCATACTGGTCCCTCAACCAATCCATCCCTAAGACCACATCATAATCGGCCATCGGGAACTCTATCAATCTAGCGGGGAATTCTCTACTGCTAACTACGATCCAACACGAGGAAAATACTCTATCTACTCCCACAAGTCCATTACCAATAAGTATATTGAGCCTCACTGATAATAACTCGGGCTCCAATCCTACCCGTGTCGTAAATCGTGCAGACATAAATGAATGCGAGGCACCAGAATCAAATAATACTGAAGCTGGAAAGGTGTTGACGAGAATAGTACCTGCTACCACCTCACCTGGTGCTATTCCTTCTTCTTCCATGGTCAAAGCCAGCACTTGACCATGTCCTCTGGGTGCGGGTCCCCTCTGCTGAAAATTCCTCTGCCTGCTCTGGATCAAGGCTTGGGCTTGGGCATACTGTTGCGGTCTCTGCTGCTGGAACGCCTGGGCCTACGTCGGCAATGGCCTCTGGAACGGGTACTGCAGCTGCTGCTGCTGCTGCTGGATTGGTGCTGGTCCTCTAACTGAAGGACTAGAGAAGGCGGATGAACTCCCTCTGTTCGGGCAATTCCCAACCCTGTGGTCTGGGGCACCACAAACCAAGCACAAACCCTGTACTCTGCGATACTCTGATACCACATGCCCTGGCTTCCCGCAGTGTGAACATCCCACTGCGAAAGACTGCTTCTGCTTCTGCTGCTGAGGGTGCGTCGGGGTGGAATGCTGAACCGACGTCACTGAGGCCGTCCGCCTCGGAGCTCCAATGGTCAAAGCCCTAGCTGCCGGGGCTGGTGCTGATGACTGATTCATCTGGCCGTGAGATCGCTTCCGACCTCCGGTCCTATCCACGATCCTCTGGGATGTATACTCATGCCTCCGGGCTGCTCTCAACACTGCATCAAAAGTCTGATGCTCAAACTGCTCCACCGCCAATAAAATCTCCAGATGAAGCCCCTGCTGGAACCGCTGGGCTCTATCGAACTCGGTTGCTACCAAGGTGGGAGCAAACCGACTAAGCCTCGAAAACTCGGTCGCATATCCGTCGACCGTCCTGCCCATCTGCTTCAGATTGGTGAACCTCGTCTGTAGATCATACCGAGCTACAGCATCAAAATACTTGGTCTGGAATCTCTTCCTGAATACTGCCCATGAAATAGGGGCCACTAATCCATCGGCCTGCGCTGCCCACCAGCTGCGAGCAAGATCCAATAGCTGCAGGCGCACCACGGCCACCTTCTCGTTCTCTGGAGTCCTGGCTGCTTCTAGAATCACCTCTGTGTCCTGAAGCCATGCATCTGCAGTGATCGCATCTTCACTGCCGTCGAAGAAGGGCGGGTTCAAGCGCTTGAAGCTGTTGGCCGCGCTATTACCCTGATGACCTCCTCTGGTCAAAGCATCTGCCACCGCCTGGTGTAAGGCATCTCCGCGACGATCCTGGGAAGCTAATAAGGACCTGATGAGACCCACCAAAGTGCCATCATCATGCTCTGCTGGATGGACGGACTGAACTGGTGGTTCTCCTTCGGTAGGCATAACTCTGGAGGCTACTCCTGAATACTGGGCTTGATCTCCAGGTTGCTGCTGGTCCGCTGGAGGTGCTCCGCCTTGCTGATCGGCAGGTCAAGAAACAATGCCGCTGAAGAAGACGACATAGGAAACAATAAGGAAGGACCAGGACAGATCAACGATACAAGCATGTGATCAGGTCAAGATTACAGGGATTCAGAAGATACGAGCAGAGATCAAGGGCGAATACTGATTGAGACATCTATTCGGTAAACCCTCATATATCTTGATTTACAAGACCTGCATGGGCCACCACTAAAACTATGTCACGCCCCAGAACCAGAATACTGGAGAGCGGGGGCAGACATAGCCAGCTACGTATAATGAAATGGAATCCACGTCACTATACGGTCACGGCTGTCTAGATATATGAGGGTTTAACTACAATCTATCAGTCTCCTATGGTCAAAAACAAGCCTATTGTCTCAATCTCAAGCAATGTAATAACAGTTACAAGATGTCAGAACACCAAATATACAATAGTAAGGCGTCCCATACATTATATATTGGATGATCATGAAGCTAGTCGTACAAAATGTCAGGACTAGCAAGAGTTTTAGTCAATACATGATCAACCCTAGGATTTGTCAATCATGTTACAGCCCGTAGGCAGACAGTAAATAAAGGTGCAATACGAGCTAACACGTGCTCGCCGGCTAAACGCCTCAAAAGAATAATTTTACAAATAGAGTGGGAGGACAAAAAAAAACCCACTCGTTGCCCTGGTTACGCCTGGTGGTCACCATCGGGCTGGAAGACAGGTGGATCCTCTGGTGCTGCTCCGATATCTGGCCACACAAAACCAGCTGGGTCAGACCCCAGAAAGAGCAAGTGCCACAAAGGAGGCTTCACTTAGGAACTAAAACCAGCATATCATAAATAAATAGTAAAGGTAATTAAAAGATAGTGATAATAGCTGAGATAACAATAATATATTGAACACGGAGAAACCATTCAAGTAGCCAGACTGCAACCCTTAAACCAAACAAGGACCGGGGTTGCAATCCTTCGCCTGAATAGAAACCCGTCTCAATTACTATTGATAAGGTAACAAGACAATAAACAAAGAGAGGACATAGAACTGCTCCGGAAGCCAGGTTACAACCCTTAAACCAAACAAGGACCGGGGTTGTAACCCTTCGCCTGAACAGAACTGGACCCCTGATCTTTATTGTTAAGGCCAGTATAAATAATCATGGTATTGAAGTAAAGGTAAAACATGACGAGCATGACAGGGGGTTACAATAAGACAATAAACGAAGAGAGGACACAGAACTGCTCCGGGAGCCAGGTTACAACCCTTAAACCAAACAAGGACCGGGGTTGTAACCCTTCGCCTGAACAGAACTGGACCCCTGATCTTTATTGTTAAGGCGGGCACAATAAGCAGGACGATATATGATAAGATAACCATGGAACTATTCAGATAGCCAAGTTACAACCCTTAAACCAAACAAGGACCGGGGTTGTAACCCTTCATCTGAACAGAACTTGGTATCCCATCATTTATCGATACAAGAAATCATGTCCTGATACAATCTTGTACAGGATCAGGATAAGACTAAGCTGGAATAAACTTCATCCAATCAATCACGGCCAATCAAGAGTACGGCTTGATACTTTTAACTAACTAGGGTTATCACAGGCCTAGTTACTAGCAAGATGCAATGAGATTATCCCAACAGCCACAAGCCCTGCAGACCATCCGGTTATCCGGGTCGAATGTCCGTTATGAAGAATGCAACACGTGACTGTGTGCTGGAAATGTGTCCAACTCGTCGGTAGGCTACAAGTCCACTTAATGCGCCCAGATAACGGGATTGCCTGTAGCTGGGAATCTCTTCATGACTACTGAATCATTCTAGTTAATTAGCCTTAGTCAATTTCAGTAGGTACCCCTGACCGTGGTACTCAGGGGTCCCTATCCTAGACATGATGCAAGACAGTACTGGTTTATTTGTACAAACGCAATCGTCCACGGTGTCCAGACCTTTCATACTTGTCATATCAGTTTACTTGTCAAGAGTGCGCCACCGCGGGCCACTATCGTGTTCTATTCTTACATTATCATGAATGAGAAAGATTGTATAAAATAACTAATAACATATTCTTGAAGCCAAGGAAAAGATCTACAACTTTCATGTTTTGAGTTTTTCAAGATTCTAGCTACAAAACAACTTAAACAGGCAAAAACAGTAAATTCCTGCACAATCGGCGTATGGGATTCCTGCACGAATCGGCGCATGGGATTCCTGCACAAATCGGCGCATGGGATTCCTGCACAAATCGGCGCATGAGATTCCTGCACGAATCGGCGCATGGGATTCCTGCACAAATCGGCGCATGAGATTCCTGCACGAATCGGCGCATGGGATTCCTGCGCGAATCGGCGCATGGGATTCCTGCACCAATCGGCGCATGGGATTCCTGCGCGAATCGGCGCATGGGATTCCTGCACCAATCGGCGCATGGGAAACTCACGTTGCGTCTTCAATACATGCGCATAAGAAACCTACGCGCATGACACGCTCGGAGTTAAGGAATGCGTTGCCGGGACTTCACGGCGCATGGCCTTCCGACGCATGGCCTCCCGGGCGCATGAGGTTCCCGGCGCATGGGATTCATCGTCCCCAAACAGCAAGTTCAGCCATGAAAGTTCCGAAAACTTGTAATGGTCATAACTTACTCATCCGGAGTCGAAATCAAGCGAAACAAAAGCCAAAACTGAATAAAATTGAATTCTCTACAACATAGAACCATTAGTTTTCAAAAATAACCAAGTTTTAGAGATCAAAACCAAGAAAAATAAACAAGAAAGAACTTAAAACTTAGATCTACAAAATATAACCATCAAAACCGAAAACTTCCAGTTCTAAAGAGGCTTAGAATCTAGTAAGGAAGAGAATGGAACAATAAAACATGAGATCCATCATGAAGCAAGTTTGCACTTGCCTAAGCTCTCTCTCTCTCTCTCTCTCCTTCCTGGTAGGTGTAGAAGTAAATGTGGAGAAGAAGAAGAATAATGAAGAGAGAGAAAGAGGAGGGGTTAATAAAGGAGGGTGGTGGTAGGTAGGAGGGTTCACCCTTTTGGTTCATGATGAACCAAGGCAACCCAAGCCTAGCCGAACCAACCCAAAATAAACCGAGCCAAGCCAAGAGATATGCAATACAAAATAAAATACGTACACGTATTCCAAGATACGTAATACGAACTACAGGCATTACAGATCCCTCCGAATCCGATGGCGATTATCTACCTCCTCTACCTGAAGATGAAGGACTTATCCACTCGGAGACAGACAGTATCAGCACCAGTTGTACTGCTTCCTCTGTTCATCTTCGCATGCTATCTATATACATGACGGACGGAGAAAGACCTGAAGAAGCCAGTAATCAGACTAGTAAACGGCTAGAGGGTCTCGAAACAGCATTCGCCAAGATCACTGATATGCTTACCAGTATCATGGCAGTTCAAGCTGTTGGGGCTATTCCTCTACCTCAACAAAATGTCTCAGCCCATGCTAGTCCGGCTCACAGCAATAACCCTCCTTCCTTACAAAAGGAGTATCATTCCGTTGTGCCTCCTCCAAATCTTACAAATGCTAGGGGTGGTCCTTCGCCAACAACACCTGACAACCGTTCAGCAGCTATTTTCCAATACCTGCTTAATCAACAGGATGCAATTGATTCCCTAGTTGCTCGCCTAGACACCATCTCACACAAAGACGAGCTGCAGAAGATGGAGATATCTCAACCGTATCCCCCTGAGTGGGAGAACGCTACTTGCCCTCCTAACTACAAGCCGCTGATGCTGAACTCATTCGACGGTTTGACTTTTCCTCGTCAGCACATGACGTACTTCAACACGCAGACTCTGCACTTACCCCGAGACGATCTGTTCCTGTCGAAGCTGTTTATTAGCACCTTACATGGGGTAGCCTTCGAATGGTTCTGCATTATGCCTGACGGGTGTATCAATTCATTCAAAGACTTGGAGAGGTTGTTCCTCAACAGGTTTTACGAGAGTGGCATACATGTTAGTATATCCACTCTCATCGAGACCAAGCAAAGGAGGACCGAGTCTGTCATCGCCTTCATAGAATGCTTCAGGTGGTTAGCACTGAAGATGCCCTTCGGCATACCAGACTCAGAACTTATGGATACTTGTCGACATAACTTCCTTCCTACAGTAAAGTTTTGTCTAGGTATACATAAGTATGATACATGGCCCGCTTTCATTGGGGCCGCTGATGCTGTTGAAAATGACGTTCCTAACTTGGAACTACTGGGGTTGAAGACACCCAAATCTGAAGACAAGGACAAGCATCCTCAAACTATCCCTGTTCATGGAGGTAAAGGGAAAGAAGTCCTGAAAGTCGACACATCCAAAGGAGCTTCCAATTCTCAGGGTGCCTCCGACAAGCCTAAGGAGACCTTCTCCTTCGACGAAGACGATGTCATTACCATCTTCCACACAATAACGAAGGGTAATAAGCTAACATTGCCTCCACCATGACGTCCTGCAGAGGCGAGCCAACTTAATGATTCCAAGTACTGTCTTTATCATCAGTACGTACATCACACCACCAAGGACTGCATCATCCTGAAAAAGAAGATACAACAGCTTATCGACAACCAAGTGATCAACCTCGAAGCTGAAGATAAGGTCGTATCTGCTAACATGATCTCTCTCCAGTTTGGCGACTTTCCTCCTACAGAAGTCCCTGACGACGTGGGCCCGATCCCCAAGGCGATGATGGAAGTCGCCAACCTACCACCAGCTTGCAACTCGACCTTGGTCCCACTCACAACTGAACGTGGTGAGATCATGTGGGTCCACCCAGACCTTATCCAAGAAGTAACGTAGGGGATAGCACTTCCCAAAGCAAGAAGGGGTAAGAAATACAAGTCATGCCATATGGTATCCTCTCCCATCTACGAGGTTCTATTTGGCGAAACACGGTCGGGGAAGACTTATCTTCGGACGTATGATCCCGTACAAGAAGAAGCACTACCTCCTCAAGCTCCTGCTGCCCCCACAAGCTCAGAAGCCGGCCCATCTAAGCCTTAACTATGGACAAAGCCAAGCAGAAGGAGACACGGTTTGACAAGTCTCTGAAGGCGCCAACTCCCGAAGGCATGGTTTGACCCTACAACTCTGACATACTGGCTCAGCTAGCTAATACACCTGCCAGGTTGTCTATATTCGATCTGTTGCGACTCTCCAAAAAAACACGGAAGGCCTTAAGTGAGGCATTGCTACATACTGGCTCAGCTAGCTAATACACCTGCCAGGTTGTCTATATTCAAAGCTCGCACTGAAGATCATGTCTCCTGCCCCCACTGCCACAGTACTATAGAAGTGGTGTACAACATCACCTTCTCACAGGAGGACATGCTACTCAAAAATAATCGTCATGATAGACCCCTGTACTATACAGGATATACCGGGGCGATCAAGGTGGACCGCATGCACATCGATCCAGGATCTTCCCTCAGCATCATTCCTAGAAGTTTGCTTCAAATCCTGGGAATCCCTCTACACAAGCTATCCGTACCAACACAACTATCATGGCTTTCAATGCTGGTCAAAGCCATCCGCTGGGTAAGATCCGTCTCAAATGCCAGATCGGTGATCTTCGAACTGAGGTTTCCTGCTGTGTGATCGATGCCAATGTATCCTACAATGTCCTGTTGGGACGTCCATGGATACATAAGAACATGATCGTCCCTTCCACACTTCACCAGTGCTTCAAGTACGTCAACAGCGACGGTGTTGTGAAGACGAAGTTTGCCGATGTCGATCCTTTCAAGGGCATCGAAGCTTACTATGGAGATTCGGTACTTTACCAATCTCAACCCCCTAAGGATGATGGCAATGAAGCTGACAATGAAGCTGAAGCAACTCTATCTCCCAACGATGGTCCCCTAATTATCCGAGTCAAAGGACGTACTACTCCAAAAAGTACCCCGAACCTTCCGCAATCTAAGTGAAAAAAAAAAAAACCCGACAAGGTCAAACCATTGACCATCACTCTCAGTAAAACACCCAGGGGGAACCTACTAATGCTCGTCCTTTCAATCCTGAAGCATTACCCTACATGGTGAACTCGCCCAAGATTGTGGCTCCTCTTCTAGATGACGACCCTCACAATGAGTATATCAATACTCAGAATAATGTACCTTCAGCGGATGATGTTATCCCTGAAGAAGAACTTACGTATTTCCTTAGTAAAGGTTTATCTTTGAATTACTCCGATGTCTATCAATCTGTAAACCATTACATAGATACGATATACGCCCTAGAGAATGGCATAGGACCACACCTCTGCATGCCGGTCACAACACCTCAACTGCGGAAAAAAGTTTACCCTGAAGATATCCTCTACTTCATCGTTCCAGCCAGAAAGAAAGATGAAGAGCTAATCATCTTTGGTCGTATAATTGGCGAGAGAAAGTTCGTTCCAGACTCTACTTCTTCCAAGCACAACGCAGAAGCTGACTATGACTCTGGAAAAATGTAACTTTTCTGGTATAGTTGGTAGGCCAAGAATATCATCCAGAATATGGGATATGACATCAAAAGCGACGAAGGGCAAAATTACGGCCGAGGACGACGGTTGCCAATACGACACTTTGCTCCTCCCGGCAAATCCGAGAATTACTATCAACGAAGCGGTCTTGGTTTGGGCTATGTTTCTCCTCCAACAACTCCCAAAAGATCAGATGATGAAGCAGATCGTTGTTCTCATTCTTCTGGTTCCTTCCTCTGGGACTCAGATTCCAGCATCGGTGACATGTTTAAAGCAACTCTGTCCGTCAATATGGTTTCCGCCGACCAAATTACAGACGATGTCCAATCAATCGAACTCAAACAATGGGCTCAAACGATGGACACCAGGTGGGAGATGTGCTTCAAACAACGTGAACCACCCACCGAAGATAAAGTTATCCAAGTCAATCTAGGAGATGAAGCATCCTTCAAACCAATCTTCATCAGCAAAAACTTATCTGACGATGAACGCCAATCTCTTATACAGCTTATAAAAGAATACATCGACGTCTTCGTATGGAGCTATGAAGACATGCCAGGCTTGGACCCTAAAGTCGCCATGTACCGCCTGAACATTTCGTCTAAAGCTAAGCCAGTGAAGCAGCAGCAGCGATAATTTTGACTAGACGTTATGAAAGCCATCGAGAATAAGTCAAGAAGCACATCGCCAGTGGATTCATTCGTGAGGAACAACATCCAGAATGGGTTTCCAACATCGTCCCAGTCATAAAAAAGGATGGTAGAGTTCGAGTCTGTATCGACTACCGTGATTTGAACTCTGCATGTCCGAAAGACGAGTTCCTTCTACCGATCACCGACGTAATGATCGACAACACTGCGACTTCGAACGGATGTCCTTTATGGATGGGTTCTCAGGCTACAACCAAATCAAGATGTTCCCCGATGATGAGAAGCACATGTAGAAGCATAGAATTTCACGACCAGAAATCCTATACGCCAAACACTACATGCACCAGGGAGCTCAGACAAAATACTTGACACAGCAAAACAAAAGTATAGACATTGAAAGAGAATTTTTATTTGCATATAAAAATCTATTACATGTCTAGAAAGGGCTGTACAAAGGAGAACTTCTACAAAAAGAAAAGACCCTAAGTCTACAGTCAGGCGCAGCAGTCATCATCATGCGCTCTTGAACAGGCGCATCTTACCATGCGCTCTCAGTCAGGCGTATCCCACCATGTGCTCTCAGCCGGGCACATCCTTTCAGCAGCTCAGTTATGTGCATCCTCAGTTATGTGCATCCTTTCAGCAGCTCAGTTATGTGCCACCCTTCCAGCCAGACGCATCATGAAGTGTCAGCATATGCGCCATCTAATGCTTTGACTAATGAAGCATTTATTGAGCAGAACGAGGGTGGCAATCAACCCTCTAGCTGGAGGAGGAGCTCCCCAAACCAAGGAAGCGAAGAGCACCACAAATCAACCAATGGCCAGGGGAGGCTTCGAAAGAGCCTCCAAAGACCAAGGAAGACCGCAATCGAAACCACGGCTAAAGGAGCAGCTTTCAACACAACCAGAATGGGCAACACCCACTCTAACAGAAGAAAGAGCCTCCAAAGCCGCAGCACCGCAATTCCGATCTGCGGCTCTTCCAGCATAACGGAGACGAGGCTCGAGCATCCCGATCTTTGGATACAACAGGCACCTTCCGCCTGCCTCGGAAGCCCTCGACTCTGACTTTTGGATGTAACAGTCACCTTCAAGTGCATCAATGAAGACATTACGTCGCATCTTCACCCTCGGGAGCATCTCGTCAACAGAATGTGCTCGAGCAAACAAATTTACTTCGGAAGGACATAAGAGAACGAGAAGAAAACTCTCTCCATGCCACTATTTATAGGCCGGGTAAATCAAACCCATGTACCAAGTGGATGGCTCTCCGAATCCCGTGCAATGAATTTGCATTAAATGGATGAACCTGACGCTTCGAATTCAGCCAAGTCAAAAATGGCTATTTAAAGCACTCGAAGAACGTAACAGTTGCACCAATAAAGACGGGTCAAGCAGAGTGGATGCGCCGGCCAGACCGTGCATCACACAGACGTGCCCATCAGCACCAAGCGCTTCACAAGCATGTGCCCCCATACGGCCCCATGCGCCTAGTGAAACGCCGATCGATGCACCCACTCAACAGTCCATCACCTGTCAAGAACATTAAATGCTGAAGTCTGACAGAGTTGGCAGCACGTCCTCCGAAGACTGAATAGTTGACAGCTTTTGCAGAAGACGAAGCGTTGCCGACGTCAGCATCATCATTGCTCCCCTCCGACGGTTACAAGCCACGTGGCCGTCCAACCTTCTCGCATGCGCCTCCGCAGCTAATGCCCAAAGCTCTGCATGCGCCTCAAAAGCCATGCGCCTCATACTTTTCTCTGATCCCTAAAGATAGAAGTAAAGTCACTACTGAAGCTCTGCATGCGCCTCAAAAGCCATGTGCCTCAGACTTTTCTCTGATCCCTAAAGACAGAAGTAAAGTCACTACTGAAGCCTCGCATACGCCTCAAAAGCCATGCGCCCCGAATGGTTCGTGACTCCCAAAGGTTATGAGCCAAAGTCTCCTCATGCGCCCAATCCCAGGTGCATCCTACCAGATCATTCTCCACCAAATCCGAGATCTTCGAGCCATGGGCCTACGACACGTGTCCTTTGACTCGATTTACCCAAGATCTCAGCAACAGAAAGATTCTCCCCCCTACTACGTGCCAGCCCACAACAGTAGCATGAAGAATTCAACTCCTCAATCAGGGCACATCGTCCATGTGCCTCCATCAGCAATCACCACGTGGCGTCCCCACGTCCAGGCACATCCTACATATGCGCGCATGAGCAGCCAGCCTGCAGACTATAAATAGAGGGATTATTTCCTTTTTCCAGACACGAACATACATAGACAGACAGAGACATCGCACAACCACCGAGGTAGATACAGACACTCAATGTCTTCTTCTTCCTCGCAAGCTCCAGCACCCAGAGCAACTCAGACCTTCAGAGAACCGATAACCGTCGTCAGATCGTCAACGGAGTGAACGTATTAACACTCGCTCCATCGGCACAAGGGACCCAGATAAACAAAAGTGTACTCCTAGGACTACGTCTAAGTCCTACATTGTAACACTATTCTATTTGTATTGAAATTACATCAAAAGATTTTAATGGCAAACAAGCTGGCGACTATGTTGGGGACCTCTTTCTCCTCCACCGAAAAAGCTGTGTCGTAATCCGACGACGTGAAGGTTTGCTCCTCCCATAAGATGCTAGTCGTGCGCCACAATCAATAGGCGTATGAGGAGTTCATTTCTGAAGGCAGTATGAGTCCTTCGAAGCGGCTGCCGAAGCCGAAGAAAACTTGCCAAATCTGGGTGCATAAGGTCGACGCCTCTGGCACCATCACCGAAGGGGATGCGTCGATCCAGCCTTTCCTTCCTGCTGATGTCCTCAGCAACCAAAATGTGCCCACCGGTGCAGCACATCTCTCGGGGAAACGTACGGCTGACCACATTCCCCAGCCATCTCCCTCTCAGACGAGAAAGATGCGTCGACGGAGCAGGGGCGCAGCTAATGCCCCGTGCATCACCTCCGATGCACCACAGAAGGTCTCTATCTTGACAGACTTGCTCGCTGTAGTGGCGAGGAAAATTTGGATTCAGAGTACTACACGCCCCAGCGGCCTAGTACGAAGAAGTCCAAGACAGTACGGGCCATGTGCCCCAAACGTGCTATGCCAGCAGCAAACCAGAAGCATGCACTCATAATCATGCGCGCTGCTAATGGTAAGCTGTATAAGGTCGACTCAGGTACTTCTGCGCCAGAAACGAGCCGACCTTCAAAGTCCTTGTCTCACTTGGGTGCACCTGTTGCGTTTGCAACCAAGTCGAGCAAGGCAAACCCAGTGGTCTTGAACTCCTGTGCCTCCTCTAGTTGTGCGTCTGAGGTTCTTTCAAGTCACTTTAAATGTTGTTCCCCTACTACTGATCTGAGCGCCTGTTTGGTGTTGGATCAGGGGGTGCAGCATTCACTTGACCACCCCAGCGCTTGGCCTTACCATGCGCCTGAAGGGAATGCGAAGGTGGCACTCTCCTCCAACGACCTACGTAACGTGATCACTCATAAACATTGGTCAGGAGAGTCGACTGACAAGCACGATGTGCCCCTCACAAGGCACACTTGTGCTGTAGTCACCATCAACTGCTGTTGCAAGGCAGCAGTTCCACCAAGACAGTCGGTGTTCCAGTGGCTGCAATCATCGACACCCCTCTGACGCCGCCTCGAAAAGAAGGTGTCAACGAAAGAGGAGCCAGAACTAAAGGTTGCTTCATGCAATATAATCTCTAACTCCTCGTCAGTCCGAAAGGCGACTGGCAATTCCTCGTGCAAGAGCCAGCCGAGGAAAACCAAGACAACCGTCTCGTCCTCCGGAGTATTCGAAGGCACTCGGGGGAGGAAGAAGATCTTGGAGGAAGCTGGAGGTAGTCAAGCCCTTGTTGATCTTCCTTCTGAAGACGAAGGTGTCCTCCAAAGCACAGCTGGGGTGGACCTTCATCCTCGAGGCGAAGTCAGCCTCCCGGACGTAGCTGGGGGTCGTCTAGCCCCTGTGGATTTGTATCTCGAAGATGAAAAAGTCCTTCAAGATAGAACTGGGGATAATCAGGCCCTTACAGATACTTCTTCCAAGACGAGGGTGTCCTTCAAAACATAGCTGGGGGTAGTCTAGCCCCTGCAGATCTGAGTCTCGAAGACGAAGAAGTCCTCCAGAACATAGCTGGGGGTAGCCAAGGCAAAGCTCCGGGAGCAACAACTCCTTTACAGGAGAGTGAGGCCGAAAGCGAAGCCTCAACCAAGCCATCTAACTCTAGCCGCGTCATGACAGTCTACATGACTGGGGGTGATACTGAGACGGATACGCCATCAGCAGACCTCGTCCAGTGCATGGATACCCTGGAGGGAGGACTCAAAACCCTCTCTGCCTCCATGCAAACACTGACTCAAGCAGTGTTTGAGATACGGTCAGCTTTGGCCAGGGCATCGTCTACTGGTCCTGACCTAGGGGCCAATGGAGAATCGAGTGTACCCCTTCAACGGGTATTCTTGGATACGGATCGCCGTGAAGCACCTCGGACGTCGGAGCCATCAAATGCTCAACTCCAGGCGGTACCACCTTCCCTAACTCCCAGCTCCACGGAAGACGTGGTCGAGATGATCAGGGACTTGCGTGAGCGCTTTGAGTCTAAGAATAGACAAGTGGAGCGCCAAAAGATGGGCATCCCCCAACCTTATCCCCTCGAATGGAACAAGGTGGTTTATCCTCCTAAATATAAACCACAAATATTGACGCCATATGACGGAAAGGACTCTCCGCGTCGCTATCTGACATACTTTCAGTCCCAAACGGGACATCTTCCGAAGGAGGACGCGCTACTAACCAGCATATTTGTCGGGGCACTGAAAGGAGTGGCGTACGACTGGTACTGCAGCCTCTCCGGTAATTCTATATCTTCCTTCGACGACTTGACGCACCTTTTCCTCGACCGTTTCTACGACGGCGGAAAGGACATGACAATGGCGTCCCTCATAGAGATACGCCAGAAGGAGAAGAAAACAGTTCGGGTATTCATCGAACGCTTCCGACAGGCCTGCTTCAGACTGTCCCCGGGCATGCCAGAACATGCACTCCTCTCCTCCTGCGGTATGAACATGCTGCCTGCAGTCAAGCTCTGGCTCAACTCTACTCCTCCTCCCGACTGGAGTTCCTTGATCATTGAAGCAGAAGCATCAGAAAAGAAGGCGTCCAATGCTCGCCTTCTGGGAGTTAGTTTCCCTTCCTTTGAGGATACGGGGAAACGGCCTGCAGCCAACAACCCTGGACGAGAGACGAAGGGAAACAGGCATTGACTGTCAATGCCTCAAAAGGTGCATTAGGACCCACTCAAAAGCCTCCACTTGTACCAAGGCCAAAGGAGGTTTATTCCTTCAACGATGAAGACACCCTGCAACTCTTCGAGATACTGAAGCAGGGTGATAAGATCAAGTTGCCGGACCCGAAGCGCCCCGACGAGGTTGGGAAAGTAGACAATCTGAGGTACTGTCACTACCATCGGTTTGTCGAACACCCAACCAAGGACTGCTACGTCCTCAAAAACTACATCCAGCACATGATCAATGTGGATGTTATCTCTGTCGACTACGAAGAAACGATTTTAGCCAACGTGGTGTCACTCCAGTTCGGCACCTTGCCACCAACTACGACACAAGACGGCGTCGTCCCCATCCCTAAGGCGACAATGGAGGTGGTTAACTTACCACCTGCTCGTGACAACGTGAGTAGACCCACACCGCTCACTACATCTCGGGGAGAGATCTTATGGGTTCACCCTGATCTCGTCTCCGAGGTTACTCAACCGGAGGTACGTTCTGTCTCTAAAACCAAAGGCAGGAAGATCAAGTCTTGCCGTATTGTCTCTTCCTCCACGGAAGAGGCACTTCCTGTACAGCATTCACAACAGAACGCCCAACCCGACGAAGCTGCCGTCGAGGTGGTGCCTCCTTGCACCGTCCCTGCTGTCCAGGAAGAGGGCCCATCTAAGC
>JANAVB010037419.1:8265470-8347696 GCA_029216955.1 Iris pallida | reverse complement strand
CAACACGGACTAAACTAATAGTCTTGTTCTTAAGTATCTTCTCTCTCCGGTCCAATATAGACACGGGCCTCTCCTCATACGAAAGGTTGGTACCAACAACCAATTCCGAATGATCCAGGATGTGGCTCGGGTCCGGGATATACCGTCGCAGTTGGGATACATGGAATACGTCATGCACCTCACGTAGTGACGGTGGAAGAGCGAGACGATAGGATACATCTCCTACTCGCTCCAGAATGTCGAACGGCCCTATATACCTAGGACTAAGCTTTCCCCGCACGCCGAAACGAATGACGTCGCGGTTAGGCAAAATCCTCAGGAATACATGGTCGCTGACAGAAAACTCAAGAGGGCGCCGATGAGAATCGGCCCAATGACGCTGGCGATCTTGGGCAACTTGAAGATGATCTCTGACTTTTCTGACCACTTCAACGGTCTGAGCAATCATTTCCGGACCAAGCATCTGCCTCTCTCCAACATCATCCCAGGCTAGCGGGGATCGACACTTCCTACCATACAGTGCCTCGAACGGTGCCATCTGGATACTGGCCTGGAAACTGTTATTGTATGAGAACTCCACCAGGTGCACGTGATCTTCCCACGAACCACCGAAGTCGAGTGTACAAGATCGCAATATATCTTCAAGATTCTGGATCGTACGCTCCGACTGGCCATCTGTCTGCGGGTGATAAGCTGAACTGAACTGGAGGTGAGTTTCCAAACTTTCTTGTAAGCTACGCCAAAAGTGTGACGTAAATCTTGAATCTCTGTCTGAAGTGATACTGACTGGTACACCGTGCAACCTGACAATCTGCCGGAGATACATCTCTGCTAGCTGAGCCGTCGACTGACCAACTCTGAATGGGAGAAAGTGAGCCACCTTCGTGAGCCTGTCTATGACAACCCAAATAGCGTCTCTGCCCGTCGGGGATCTAGGCAATCCAGTCACAAAATCCATGGTTACATGCTCCCATTTCCACTCGGGAATCGGCAATGGTTGAAGTAGTCCAGCTGGTCTCTGATGTTCAGCCTTAACTTGTTGGCAGACTAAACAACGAGAGACAAACCGGGCTATCTCCCTCTTCATGCCATTCCACCAAAAGTGCTGGCGGATATCACAGTATATCTTCGTGCCACCGGGATGAATGGAATGCTGTGAATTGTGAGCTTCCGTCATGATCTCCTGTCTGATATCTCTACTGGGTACACAAAGACGCTTACCATGTCAAAGTGTACCGTCTTCATGGATACATAACTCTGGTCTTCGTCCTGCCTCACACTCTGCTCCGAGTCGCTGAAGCTTGGAATCTGCCGACTGCGCCATCCGGATCCTCTCGACTATAGTGGACTGGACTTGTATGCTGGCCATCAATGCCACACTGGAAGGGAGGACAACTTCTATACCCATCTTCTGAAGATCGGCTAACAGTTCTGGTTGCGCTGTCAGAAAATAAACTCCGGCTCTCCTGCTCAATGCATCTGCAACAACGTTGGCCTTCCCTGGGTGATACTGCAGGTTGACATCATAATCCACAAGCAGCTCTAGCCATCTCCTCTGACGCATGTTAAGGTCCTTCTGGGTGAAAACATACTTCAGACTCTTGTGGTCGGTGAAGATCTCCACCCTATCTCCGTACAAGTAGTGCCTCCACAACTTAAGTGCAAACACTACTGCTGCCAGCTCCAAGTCATGGGTTGGGTAATTTCTCTCATGATCACGAAGTTGTCGCGACGCATAGGCTATTACCTTCCCATGCTGCATCAGAACACATCCTAAACCTCTGCCCGAAGCATCACAATACACTGAGAATCCTCCAGTTCCATCTGGAAGCGTGAGAATAGGAGCCGTCATCAAGCCTCGCTTCAACTTCTCAAAAGAATTCTGACATTCTGCTGTCCAAGCAAACTGTACATTCTTGCGGGTCAACTGGGTCAATGGCGCTGAAATCCGAGCAAAGTCTGAAACAAATCGCCGGTAGTAGCCGGCCAATCCAAGAAAACTGCGAACTTCTGCAACTGTGCTGGGCACTGGCCACGACTCAATAGCCACGATCTTCTGGGGATCCACTTCTACTCCTCCTCGGGTGATGATATGGCCCAAGTACGAAATGCGATCGAGCCAGAACTCGCATTTACTAAACTTGGCATACAACTGGTGCTCTCTGAGAATCTGGAGGACAATTCTGAGATGATGCTCATGCTCCGCCTCACTCTTACTGTAGACCAGGATGTCGTCTAGGAACACAATCACGAACTTATCCAAATAAGGCATAAAGATGCGATTCATGAGGTCCATGAATACAGCCGGCGCATTGGTTGCTCCAAATGGCATCACAAGGAACTCCCAATGCCCATATCTAGATCTGAAAGCTGTCTTCGGGATGTCCTGCTCTCTGACTCTGATCTGATGGTATCCTGACCGTAAGTCAATCTTCGAGAATACTGCTGCCCCCTTGAGTTGATCAAACAAGTCATCTATCCTCGGGAGAGGGTATCTGTTCTTGATTGTCACTGAGTTCAAGGTACGATAATCTATACATAATCTGGACGTACCATCCTTCTTTTTTACAAGAAGCATCGGGGCTCCCCAAGGCGATCCACTAGCACGAATGAATCCCTTGGTTCTGAGTTCTTCAATCATCTTGTATAATATCTCTAGCTCTGACGGCGCCATCCTGTAGACTCTCTCTGACACTGGGGCTGTTCCGGGAATCAAGTCGATGGTAAACTCGATCTCTCGCTCTGGCGGTATCCCTGGAAGCTCTTCTGGGAAAACATCTGGAAACTCTTCGACTATCCGAGGTAACTGCGCTGCTGCTACTACTGCCATCCGCAACACTGGAGGAGAAGGTTTAACTTCGCCTCGGGAGAAAGAAAACTTTGGCTCGCCTGGAATGCTAAAAATAACCCTGCCAATGTGGCAGTCTATCCTAGCATACTGGTCCCTCAACCAATCCATCCCTAAGACCACATCATAATCGGCCATCGGGAACTCTATCAATCTAGCGGGGAATTCTCTACTGCTAACTACGATCCAACACGAGGAAAATACTCTATCTACTCCCACAAGTCCATTACCAATAAGTATATTGAGCCTCACTGATAATAACTCGGGCTCCAATCCTACCCGTGTCGTAAATCGTGCAGACATAAATGAATGCGAGGCACCAGAATCAAATAATACTGAAGCTGGAAAGGTGTTGACGAGAATAGTACCTGCTACCACCTCACCTGGTGCTATTCCTTCTTCTTCCATGGTCAAAGCCAGCACTTGACCATGTCCTCTGGGTGCGGGTCCCCTCTGCTGAAAATTCCTCTGCCTGCTCTGGATCAAGGCTTGGGCTTGGGCATACTGTTGCGGTCTCTGCTGCTGGAACGCCTGGGCCTACGTCGGCAATGGCCTCTGGAACGGGTACTGCAGCTGCTGCTGCTGCTGCTGGATTGGTGCTGGTCCTCTAACTGAAGGACTAGAGAAGGCGGATGAACTCCCTCTGTTCGGGCAATTCCCAACCCTGTGGTCTGGGGCACCACAAACCAAGCACAAACCCTGTACTCTGCGATACTCTGATACCACATGCCCTGGCTTCCCGCAGTGTGAACATCCCACTGCGAAAGACTGCTTCTGCTTCTGCTGCTGAGGGTGCGTCGGGGTGGAATGCTGAACCGACGTCACTGAGGCCGTCCGCCTCGGAGCTCCAATGGTCAAAGCCCTAGCTGCCGGGGCTGGTGCTGATGACTGATTCATCTGGCCGTGAGATCGCTTCCGACCTCCGGTCCTATCCACGATCCTCTGGGATGTATACTCATGCCTCCGGGCTGCTCTCAACACTGCATCAAAAGTCTGATGCTCAAACTGCTCCACCGCCAATAAAATCTCCAGATGAAGCCCCTGCTGGAACCGCTGGGCTCTATCGAACTCGGTTGCTACCAAGGTGGGAGCAAACCGACTAAGCCTCGAAAACTCGGTCGCATATCCGTCGACCGTCCTGCCCATCTGCTTCAGATTGGTGAACCTCGTCTGTAGATCATACCGAGCTACAGCATCAAAATACTTGGTCTGGAATCTCTTCCTGAATACTGCCCATGAAATAGGGGCCACTAATCCATCGGCCTGCGCTGCCCACCAGCTGCGAGCAAGATCCAATAGCTGCAGGCGCACCACGGCCACCTTCTCGTTCTCTGGAGTCCTGGCTGCTTCTAGAATCACCTCTGTGTCCTGAAGCCATGCATCTGCAGTGATCGCATCTTCACTGCCGTCGAAGAAGGGCGGGTTCAAGCGCTTGAAGCTGTTGGCCGCGCTATTACCCTGATGACCTCCTCTGGTCAAAGCATCTGCCACCGCCTGGTGTAAGGCATCTCCGCGACGATCCTGGGAAGCTAATAAGGACCTGATGAGACCCACCAAAGTGCCATCATCATGCTCTGCTGGATGGACGGACTGAACTGGTGGTTCTCCTTCGGTAGGCATAACTCTGGAGGCTACTCCTGAATACTGGGCTTGATCTCCAGGTTGCTGCTGGTCCGCTGGAGGTGCTCCGCCTTGCTGATCGGCAGGTCAAGAAACAATGCCGCTGAAGAAGACGACATAGGAAACAATAAGGAAGGACCAGGACAGATCAACGATACAAGCATGTGATCAGGTCAAGATTACAGGGATTCAGAAGATACGAGCAGAGATCAAGGGCGAATACTGATTGAGACATCTATTCGGTAAACCCTCATATATCTTGATTTACAAGACCTGCATGGGCCACCACTAAAACTATGTCACGCCCCAGAACCAGAATACTGGAGAGCGGGGGCAGACATAGCCAGCTACGTATAATGAAATGGAATCCACGTCACTATACGGTCACGGCTGTCTAGATATATGAGGGTTTAACTACAATCTATCAGTCTCCTATGGTCAAAAACAAGCCTATTGTCTCAATCTCAAGCAATGTAATAACAGTTACAAGATGTCAGAACACCAAATATACAATAGTAAGGCGTCCCATACATTATATATTGGATGATCATGAAGCTAGTCGTACAAAATGTCAGGACTAGCAAGAGTTTTAGTCAATACATGATCAACCCTAGGATTTGTCAATCATGTTACAGCCCGTAGGCAGACAGTAAATAAAGGTGCAATACGAGCTAACACGTGCTCGCCGGCTAAACGCCTCAAAAGAATAATTTTACAAATAGAGTGGGAGGACAAAAAAAACCCACTCGTTGCCCTGGTTACGCCTGGTGGTCACCATCGGGCTGGAAGACAGGTGGATCCTCTGGTGCTGCTCCGATATCTGGCCACACAAAACCAGCTGGGTCAGACCCCAGAAAGAGCAAGTGCCACAAAGGAGGCTTCACTTAGGAACTAAAACCAGCATATCATAAATAAATAGTAAAGGTAATTAAAAGATAGTGATAATAGCTGAGATAACAATAATATATTGAACACGGAGAAACCATTCAAGTAGCCAGACTGCAACCCTTAAACCAAACAAGGACCGGGGTTGCAATCCTTCGCCTGAATAGAAACCCGTCTCAATTACTATTGATAAGGTAACAAGACAATAAACAAAGAGAGGACATAGAACTGCTCCGGAAGCCAGGTTACAACCCTTAAACCAAACAAGGACCGGGGTTGTAACCCTTCGCCTGAACAGAACTGGACCCCTGATCTTTATTGTTAAGGCCAGTATAAATAATCATGGTATTGAAGTAAAGGTAAAACATGACGAGCATGACAGGGGGTTACAATAAGACAATAAACGAAGAGAGGACACAGAACTGCTCCGGGAGCCAGGTTACAACCCTTAAACCAAACAAGGACCGGGGTTGTAACCCTTCGCCTGAACAGAACTGGACCCCTGATCTTTATTGTTAAGGCGGGCACAATAAGCAGGACGATATATGATAAGATAACCATGGAACTATTCAGATAGCCAAGTTACAACCCTTAAACCAAACAAGGACCGGGGTTGTAACCCTTCATCTGAACAGAACTTGGTATCCCATCATTTATCGATACAAGAAATCATGTCCTGATACAATCTTGTACAGGATCAGGATAAGACTAAGCTGGAATAAACTTCATCCAATCAATCACGGCCAATCAAGAGTACGGCTTGATACTTTTAACTAACTAGGGTTATCACAGGCCTAGTTACTAGCAAGATGCAATGAGATTATCCCAACAGCCACAAGCCCTGCAGACCATCCGGTTATCCGGGTCGAATGTCCGTTATGAAGAATGCAACACGTGACTGTGTGCTGGAAATGTGTCCAACTCGTCGGTAGGCTACAAGTCCACTTAATGCGCCCAGATAACGGGATTGCCTGTAGCTGGGAATCTCTTCATGACTACTGAATCATTCTAGTTAATTAGCCTTAGTCAATTTCAGTAGGTACCCCTGACCGTGGTACTCAGGGGTCCCTATCCTAGACATGATGCAAGACAGTACTGGTTTATTTGTACAAACGCAATCGTCCACGGTGTCCAGACCTTTCATACTTGTCATATCAGTTTACTTGTCAAGAGTGCGCCACCGCGGGCCACTATCGTGTTCTATTCTTACATTATCATGAATGAGAAAGATTGTATAAAATAACTAATAACATATTCTTGAAGCCAAGGAAAAGATCTACAACTTTCATGTTTTGAGTTTTTCAAGATTCTAGCTACAAAACAACTTAAACAGGCAAAAACAGTAAATTCCTGCACAATCGGCGTATGGGATTCCTGCACGAATCGGCGCATGGGATTCCTGCACAAATCGGCGCATGGGATTCCTGCACAAATCGGCGCATGAGATTCCTGCACGAATCGGCGCATGGGATTCCTGCACAAATCGGCGCATGAGATTCCTGCACGAATCGGCGCATGGGATTCCTGCGCGAATCGGCGCATGGGATTCCTGCACCAATCGGCGCATGGGATTCCTGCGCGAATCGGCGCATGGGATTCCTGCACCAATCGGCGCATGGGAAACTCACGTTGCGTCTTCAATACATGCGCATAAGAAACCTACGCGCATGACACGCTCGGAGTTAAGGAATGCGTTGCCGGGACTTCACGGCGCATGGCCTTCCGACGCATGGCCTCCCGGGCGCATGAGGTTCCCGGCGCATGGGATTCATCGTCCCCAAACAGCAAGTTCAGCCATGAAAGTTCCGAAAACTTGTAATGGTCATAACTTACTCATCCGGAGTCGAAATCAAGCGAAACAAAAGCCAAAACTGAATAAAATTGAATTCTCTACAACATAGAACCATTAGTTTTCAAAAATAACCAAGTTTTAGAGATCAAAACCAAGAAAAATAAACAAGAAAGAACTTAAAACTTAGATCTACAAAATATAACCATCAAAACCGAAAACTTCCAGTTCTAAAGAGGCTTAGAATCTAGTAAGGAAGAGAATGGAACAATAAAACATGAGATCCATCATGAAGCAAGTTTGCACTTGCCTAAGCTCTCTCTCTCTCTCTCTCTCTCCTTCCTGGTAGGTGTAGAAGTAAATGTGGAGAAGAAGAAGAATAATGAAGAGAGAGAAAGAGGAGGGGTTAATAAAGGAGGGTGGTGGTAGGTAGGAGGGTTCACCCTTTTGGTTCATGATGAACCAAGGCAACCCAAGCCTAGCCGAACCAACCCAAAATAAACCGAGCCAAGCCAAGAGATATGCAATACAAAATAAAATACGTACACGTATTCCAAGATACGTAATACGAACTACAGGCATTACAGATCCCTCCGAATCCGATGGCGATTATCTACCTCCTCTACCTGAAGATGAAGGACTTATCCACTCGGAGACAGACAGTATCAGCACCAGTTGTACTGCTTCCTCTGTTCATCTTCGCATGCTATCTATATACATGACGGACGGAGAAAGACCTGAAGAAGCCAGTAATCAGACTAGTAAACGGCTAGAGGGTCTCGAAACAGCATTCGCCAAGATCACTGATATGCTTACCAGTATCATGGCAGTTCAAGCTGTTGGGGCTATTCCTCTACCTCAACAAAATGTCTCAGCCCATGCTAGTCCGGCTCACAGCAATAACCCTCCTTCCTTACAAAAGGAGTATCATTCCGTTGTGCCTCCTCCAAATCTTACAAATGCTAGGGGTGGTCCTTCGCCAACAACACCTGACAACCGTTCAGCAGCTATTTTCCAATACCTGCTTAATCAACAGGATGCAATTGATTCCCTAGTTGCTCGCCTAGACACCATCTCACACAAAGACGAGCTGCAGAAGATGGAGATATCTCAACCGTATCCCCCTGAGTGGGAGAACGCTACTTGCCCTCCTAACTACAAGCCGCTGATGCTGAACTCATTCGACGGTTTGACTTTTCCTCGTCAGCACATGACGTACTTCAACACGCAGACTCTGCACTTACCCCGAGACGATCTGTTCCTGTCGAAGCTGTTTATTAGCACCTTACATGGGGTAGCCTTCGAATGGTTCTGCATTATGCCTGACGGGTGTATCAATTCATTCAAAGACTTGGAGAGGTTGTTCCTCAACAGGTTTTACGAGAGTGGCATACATGTTAGTATATCCACTCTCATCGAGACCAAGCAAAGGAGGACCGAGTCTGTCATCGCCTTCATAGAATGCTTCAGGTGGTTAGCACTGAAGATGCCCTTCGGCATACCAGACTCAGAACTTATGGATACTTGTCGACATAACTTCCTTCCTACAGTAAAGTTTTGTCTAGGTATACATAAGTATGATACATGGCCCGCTTTCATTGGGGCCGCTGATGCTGTTGAAAATGACGTTCCTAACTTGGAACTACTGGGGTTGAAGACACCCAAATCTGAAGACAAGGACAAGCATCCTCAAACTATCCCTGTTCATGGAGGTAAAGGGAAAGAAGTCCTGAAAGTCGACACATCCAAAGGAGCTTCCAATTCTCAGGGTGCCTCCGACAAGCCTAAGGAGACCTTCTCCTTCGACGAAGACGATGTCATTACCATCTTCCACACAATAACGAAGGGTAATAAGCTAACATTGCCTCCACCATGACGTCCTGCAGAGGCGAGCCAACTTAATGATTCCAAGTACTGTCTTTATCATCAGTACGTACATCACACCACCAAGGACTGCATCATCCTGAAAAAGAAGATACAACAGCTTATCGACAACCAAGTGATCAACCTCGAAGCTGAAGATAAGGTCGTATCTGCTAACATGATCTCTCTCCAGTTTGGCGACTTTCCTCCTACAGAAGTCCCTGACGACGTGGGCCCGATCCCCAAGGCGATGATGGAAGTCGCCAACCTACCACCAGCTTGCAACTCGACCTTGGTCCCACTCACAACTGAACGTGGTGAGATCATGTGGGTCCACCCAGACCTTATCCAAGAAGTAACGTAGGGGATAGCACTTCCCAAAGCAAGAAGGGGTAAGAAATACAAGTCATGCCATATGGTATCCTCTCCCATCTACGAGGTTCTATTTGGCGAAACACGGTCGGGGAAGACTTATCTTCGGACGTATGATCCCGTACAAGAAGAAGCACTACCTCCTCAAGCTCCTGCTGCCCCCACAAGCTCAGAAGCCGGCCCATCTAAGCCTTAACTATGGACAAAGCCAAGCAGAAGGAGACACGGTTTGACAAGTCTCTGAAGGCGCCAACTCCCGAAGGCATGGTTTGACCCTACAACTCTGACATACTGGCTCAGCTAGCTAATACACCTGCCAGGTTGTCTATATTCGATCTGTTGCGACTCTCCAAAAAAACACGGAAGGCCTTAAGTGAGGCATTGCTACATACTGGCTCAGCTAGCTAATACACCTGCCAGGTTGTCTATATTCAAAGCTCGCACTGAAGATCATGTCTCCTGCCCCCACTGCCACAGTACTATAGAAGTGGTGTACAACATCACCTTCTCACAGGAGGACATGCTACTCAAAAATAATCGTCATGATAGACCCCTGTACTATACAGGATATACCGGGGCGATCAAGGTGGACCGCATGCACATCGATCCAGGATCTTCCCTCAGCATCATTCCTAGAAGTTTGCTTCAAATCCTGGGAATCCCTCTACACAAGCTATCCGTAACCAACACAACTATCATGGCTTTCAATGCTGGTCAAAGCCATCCGCTGGGTAAGATCCGTCTCAAATGCCAGATCGGTGATCTTCGAACTGAGGTTTCCTGCTGTGTGATCGATGCCAATGTATCCTACAATGTCCTGTTGGGACGTCCATGGATACATAAGAACATGATCGTCCCTTCCACACTTCACCAGTGCTTCAAGTACGTCAACAGCGACGGTGTTGTGAAGACGAAGTTTGCCGATGTCGATCCTTTCAAGGGCATCGAAGCTTACTATGGAGATTCGGTACTTTACCAATCTCAACCCCCTAAGGATGATGGCAATGAAGCTGACAATGAAGCTGAAGCAACTCTATCTCCCAACGATGGTCCCCTAATTATCCGAGTCAAAGGACGTACTACTCCAAAAAGTACCCCGAACCTTCCGCAATCTAAGTGAAAAAAAAAAAACCCGACAAGGTCAAACCATTGACCATCACTCTCAGTAAAACACCCAGGGGGAACCTACTAATGCTCGTCCTTTCAATCCTGAAGCATTACCCTACATGGTGAACTCGCCCAAGATTGTGGCTCCTCTTCTAGATGACGACCCTCACAATGAGTATATCAATACTCAGAATAATGTACCTTCAGCGGATGATGTTATCCCTGAAGAAGAACTTACGTATTTCCTTAGTAAAGGTTTATCTTTGAATTACTCCGATGTCTATCAATCTGTAAACCATTACATAGATACGATATACGCCCTAGAGAATGGCATAGGACCACACCTCTGCATGCCGGTCACAACACCTCAACTGCGGAAAAAAGTTTACCCTGAAGATATCCTCTACTTCATCGTTCCAGCCAGAAAGAAAGATGAAGAGCTAATCATCTTTGGTCGTATAATTGGCGAGAGAAAGTTCGTTCCAGACTCTACTTCTTCCAAGCACAACGCAGAAGCTGACTATGACTCTGGAAAAATGTAACTTTTCTGGTATAGTTGGTAGGCCAAGAATATCATCCAGAATATGGGATATGACATCAAAAGCGACGAAGGGCAAAATTACGGCCGAGGACGACGGTTGCCAATACGACACTTTGCTCCTCCCGGCAAATCCGAGAATTACTATCAACGAAGCGGTCTTGGTTTGGGCTATGTTTCTCCTCCAACAACTCCCAAAAGATCAGATGATGAAGCAGATCGTTGTTCTCATTCTTCTGGTTCCTTCCTCTGGGACTCAGATTCCAGCATCGGTGACATGTTTAAAGCAACTCTGTCCGTCAATATGGTTTCCGCCGACCAAATTACAGACGATGTCCAATCAATCGAACTCAAACAATGGGCTCAAACGATGGACACCAGGTGGGAGATGTGCTTCAAACAACGTGAACCACCCACCGAAGATAAAGTTATCCAAGTCAATCTAGGAGATGAAGCATCCTTCAAACCAATCTTCATCAGCAAAAACTTATCTGACGATGAACGCCAATCTCTTATACAGCTTATAAAAGAATACATCGACGTCTTCGTATGGAGCTATGAAGACATGCCAGGCTTGGACCCTAAAGTCGCCATGTACCGCCTGAACATTTCGTCTAAAGCTAAGCCAGTGAAGCAGCAGCAGCGATAATTTTGACTAGACGTTATGAAAGCCATCGAGAATAAAGTCAAGAAGCACATCGCCAGTGGATTCATTCGTGAGGAACAACATCCAGAATGGGTTTCCAACATCGTCCCAGTCATAAAAAAGGATGGTAGAGTTCGAGTCTGTATCGACTACCGTGATTTGAACTCTGCATGTCCGAAAGACGAGTTCCTTCTACCGATCACCGACGTAATGATCGACAACACTGCGACTTCGAACGGATGTCCTTTATGGATGGGTTCTCAGGCTACAACCAAATCAAGATGTTCCCCGATGATGAGAAGCACATGTAGAAGCATAGAATTTCACGACCAGAAATCCTATACGCCAAACACTACATGCACCAGGGAGCTCAGACAAAATACTTGACACAGCAAAACAAAAGTATAGACATTGAAAGAGAATTTTTATTTGCATATAAAAATCTATTACATGTCTAGAAAGGGCTGTACAAAGGAGAACTTCTACAAAAAGAAAAGACCCTAAGTCTACAGTCAGGCGCAGCAGTCATCATGCGCTCTTGAACAGGCGCATCTTACCATGCGCTCTCAGTCAGGCGTATCCCACCATGTGCTCTCAGCCGGGCACATCCTTTCAGCAGCTCAGTTATGTGCATCCTCAGTTATGTGCATCCTTTCAGCAGCTCAGTTATGTGCCACCCTTCCAGCCAGACGCATCATGAAGTGTCAGCATATGCGCCATCTAATGCTTTGACTAATGAAGCATTTATTGAGCAGAACGAGGGTGGCAATCAACCCTCTAGCTGGAGGAGGAGCTCCCCAAACCAAGGAAGCGAAGAGCACCACAAATCAACCAATGGCCAGGGGAGGCTTCGAAAGAGCCTCCAAAGACCAAGGAAGACCGCAATCGAAACCACGGCTAAAGGAGCAGCTTTCAACACAACCAGAATGGGCAACACCCACTCTAACAGAAGAAAGAGCCTCCAAAGCCGCAGCACCGCAATTCCGATCTGCGGCTCTTCCAGCATAACGGAGACGAGGCTCGAGCATCCCGATCTTTGGATACAACAGGCACCTTCCGCCTGCCTCGGAAGCCCTCGACTCTGACTTTTGGATGTAACAGTCACCTTCAAGTGCATCAATGAAGACATTACGTCGCATCTTCACCCTCGGGAGCATCTCGTCAACAGAATGTGCTCGAGCAAACAAATTTACTTCGGAAGGACATAAGAGAACGAGAAGAAAACTCTCTCCATGCCACTATTTATAGGCCGGGTAAATCAAACCCATGTACCAAGTGGATGGCTCTCCGAATCCCGTGCAATGAATTTGCATTAAATGGATGAACCTGACGCTTCGAATTCAGCCAAGTCAAAAATGGCTATTTAAAGCACTCGAAGAACGTAACAGTTGCACCAATAAAGACGGGTCAAGCAGAGTGGATGCGCCGGCCAGACCGTGCATCACACAGACGTGCCCATCAGCACCAAGCGCTTCACAAGCATGTGCCCCCATACGGCCCCATGCGCCTAGTGAAACGCCGATCGATGCACCCACTCAACAGTCCATCACCTGTCAAGAACATTAAATGCTGAAGTCTGACAGAGTTGGCAGCACGTCCTCCGAAGACTGAATAGTTGACAGCTTTTGCAGAAGACGAAGCGTTGCCGACGTCAGCATCATCATTGCTCCCCTCCGACGGTTACAAGCCACGTGGCCGTCCAACCTTCTCGCATGCGCCTCCGCAGCTAATGCGCCCAAAGCTCTGCATGCGCCTCAAAAGCCATGCGCCTCATACTTTTCTCTGATCCCTAAAGATAGAAGTAAAGTCACTACTGAAGCTCTGCATGCGCCTCAAAAGCCATGTGCCTCAGACTTTTCTCTGATCCCTAAAGACAGAAGTAAAGTCACTACTGAAGCCTCGCATACGCCTCAAAAGCCATGCGCCCCGAATGGTTCGTGACTCCCAAAGGTTATGAGCCAAAGTCTCCTCATGCGCCCAATCCCAGGTGCATCCTACCAGATCATTCTCCACCAAATCCGAGATCTTCGAGCCATGGGCCTACGACACGTGTCCTTTGACTCGATTTACCCAAGATCTCAGCAACAGAAAGATTCTCCCCCCTACTACGTGCCAGCCCACAACAGTAGCATGAAGAATTCAACTCCTCAATCAGGGCACATCGTCCATGTGCCTCCATCAGCAATCACCACGTGGCGTCCCCACGTCCAGGCACATCCTACATATGCGCGCATGAGCAGCCAGCCTGCAGACTATAAATAGAGGGATTATTTCCTTTTTCCAGACACGAACATACATAGACAGACAGAGACATCGCACAACCACCGAGGTAGATACAGACACTCAATGTCTTCTTCTTCCTCGCAAGCTCCAGCACCCAGAGCAACTCAGACCTTCAGAGAACCGATAACCGTCGTCAGATCGTCAACGGAGTGAACGTATTAACACTCGCTCCATCGGCACAAGGGACCCAGATAAACAAAAGTGTACTCCTAGGACTACGTCTAAGTCCTACATTGTAACACTATTCTATTTGTATTGAAATTACATCAAAAGATTTTAATGGCAAACAAGCTGGCGACTATGTTGGGGACCTCTTTCTCCTCCACCGAAAAAGCTGTGTCGTAATCCGACGACGTGAAGGTTTGCTCCTCCCATAAGATGCTAGTCGTGCGCCACAATCAATAGGCGTATGAGGAGTTCATTTCTGAAGGCAGTATGAGTCCTTCGAAGCGGCTGCCGAAGCCGAAGAAAACTTGCCAAATCTGGGTGCATAAGGTCGACGCCTCTGGCACCATCACCGAAGGGGATGCGTCGATCCAGCCTTTCCTTCCTGCTGATGTCCTCAGCAACCAAAATGTGCCCACCGGTGCAGCACATCTCTCGGGGAAACGTACGGCTGACCACATTCCCCAGCCATCTCCCTCTCAGACGAGAAAGATGCGTCGACGGAGCAGGGGCGCAGCTAATGCCCCGTGCATCACCTCCGATGCACCACAGAAGGTCTCTATCTTTGACAGACTTGCTCGCTGTAGTGGCGAGGAAAATTTGGATTCAGAGTACTACACGCCCCAGCGGCCTAGTACGAAGAAGTCCAAGACAGTACGGGCCATGTGCCCCAAACGTGCTATGCCAGCAGCAAACCAGAAGCATGCACTCATAATCATGCGCGCTGCTAATGGTAAGCTGTATAAGGTCGACTCAGGTACTTCTGCGCCAGAAACGAGCCGACCTTCAAAGTCCTTGTCTCACTTGGGTGCACCTGTTGCGTTTGCAACCAAGTCGAGCAAGGCAAACCCAGTGGTCTTGAACTCCTGTGCCTCCTCTAGTTGTGCGTCTGAGGTTCTTTCAAGTCACTTTAAATGTTGTTCCCCTACTACTGATCTGAGCGCCTGTTTGGTGTTGGATCAGGGGGTGCAGCATTCACTTGACCACCCCAGCGCTTGGCCTTACCATGCGCCTGAAGGGGATGCGAAGGTGGCACTCTCCTCCAACGACCTACGTAACGTGATCACTCATAAACATTGGTCAGGAGAGTCGACTGACAAGCACGATGTGCCCCTCACAAGGCACACTTGTGCTGTAGTCACCATCAACTGCTGTTGCAAGGCAGCAGTTCCACCAAGACAGTCGGTGTTCCAGTGGCTGCAATCATCGACACCCCTCTGACGCCGCCTCGAAAAGAAGGTGTCAACGAAAGAGGAGCCAGAACTAAAGGTTGCTTCATGCAATATAATCTCTAACTCCTCGTCAGTCCGAAAGGCGACTGGCAATTCCTCGTGCAAGAGCCAGCCGAGGAAAACCAAGACAACCGTCTCGTCCTCCGGAGTATTCGAAGGCACTCGGGGGAGGAAGAAGATCTTGGAGGAAGCTGGAGGTAGTCAAGCCCTTGTTGATCTTCCTTCTGAAGACGAAGGTGTCCTCCAAAGCACAGCTGGGGTGGACCTTCATCCTCGAGGCGAAGTCAGCCTCCCGGACGTAGCTGGGGGTCGTCTAGCCCCTGTGGATTTGTATCTCGAAGATGAAAAAGTCCTTCAAGATAGAACTGGGGATAATCAGGCCCTTACAGATACTTCTTCCAAGACGAGGGTGTCCTTCAAAACATAGCTGGGGGTAGTCTAGCCCCTGCAGATCTGAGTCTCGAAGACGAAGAAGTCCTCCAGAACATAGCTGGGGGTAGCCAAGGCAAAGCTCCGGGAGCAACAACTCCTTTACAGGAGAGTGAGGCCGAAAGCGAAGCCTCAACCAAGCCATCTAACTCTAGCCGCGTCATGACAGTCTACATGACTGGGGGTGATACTGAGACGGATACGCCATCAGCAGACCTCGTCCAGTGCATGGATACCCTGGAGGGAGGACTCAAAACCCTCTCTGCCTCCATGCAAACACTGACTCAAGCAGTGTTTGAGATACGGTCAGCTTTGGCCAGGGCATCGTCTACTGGTCCTGACCTAGGGGCCAATGGAGAATCGAGTGTACCCCTTCAACGGGTATTCTTGGATACGGATCGCCGTGAAGCACCTCGGACGTCGGAGCCATCAAATGCTCAACTCCAGGCGGTACCACCTTCCCTAACTCCCAGCTCCACGGAAGACGTGGTCGAGATGATCAGGGACTTGCGTGAGCGCTTTGAGTCTAAGAATAGACAAGTGGAGCGCCAAAAGATGGGCATCCCCCAACCTTATCCCCTCGAATGGAACAAGGTGGTTTATCCTCCTAAATATAAACCACAAATATTGACGCCATATGACGGAAAGGACTCTCCGCGTCGCTATCTGACATACTTTCAGTCCCAAACGGGACATCTTCCGAAGGAGGACGCGCTACTAACCAGCATATTTGTCGGGGCACTGAAAGGAGTGGCGTACGACTGGTACTGCAGCCTCTCCGGTAATTCTATATCTTCCTTCGACGACTTGACGCACCTTTTCCTCGACCGTTTCTACGACGGCGGAAAGGACATGACAATGGCGTCCCTCATAGAGATACGCCAGAAGGAGAAGAAAACAGTTCGGGTATTCATCGAACGCTTCCGACAGGCCTGCTTCAGACTGTCCCCGGGCATGCCAGAACATGCACTCCTCTCCTCCTGCGGTATGAACATGCTGCCTGCAGTCAAGCTCTGGCTCAACTCTACTCCTCCTCCCGACTGGAGTTCCTTGATCATTGAAGCAGAAGCATCAGAAAAGAAGGCGTCCAATGCTCGCCTTCTGGGAGTTAGTTTCCCTTCCTTTGAGGATACGGGGAAACGGCCTGCAGCCAACAACCCTGGACGAGAGACGAAGGGAAAACAGGCATTGACTGTCAATGCCTCAAAAGGTGCATTAGGACCCACTCAAAAGCCTCCACTTGTACCAAGGCCAAAGGAGGTTTATTCCTTCAACGATGAAGACACCCTGCAACTCTTCGAGATACTGAAGCAGGGTGATAAGATCAAGTTGCCGGACCCGAAGCGCCCCGACGAGGTTGGGAAAGTAGACAATCTGAGGTACTGTCACTACCATCGGTTTGTCGAACACCCAACCAAGGACTGCTACGTCCTCAAAAACTACATCCAGCACATGATCAATGTGGATGTTATCTCTGTCGACTACGAAGAGAAGACGATTTTAGCCAACGTGGTGTCACTCCAGTTCGGCACCTTGCCACCAACTACGACACAAGACGGCGTCGTCCCCATCCCTAAGGCGACAATGGAGGTGGTTAACTTACCACCTGCTCGTGACAACGTGAGTAGACCCACACCGCTCACTACATCTCGGGGAGAGATCTTATGGGTTCACCCTGATCTCGTCTCCGAGGTTACTCAACCGGAGGTACGTTCTGTCTCTAAAACCAAAGGCAGGAAGATCAAGTCTTGCCGTATTGTCTCTTCCTCCACGGAAGAGGCACTTCCTGTACAGACGCATTCACAACAGAACGCCCAACCCGACGAAGCTGCCGTCGAGGTGGTGCCTCCTTGCACCGTCCCTGCTGTCCAGGAAGAGGGCCCATCTAAGCCCCCAGCAGCCAATAAGCAGAAGCATATAGAGGTTCATTTCGACAGGCCTCTGGAAAAGGAGAATGCTTCGGGGCTAGCCAAGCCCCACAACTTCGACATACTGGCACAACTTGCCAGTACTCTTGCCCACCTATCTCTGTTTGAGCTTCTTCGTCTTTCCAAGGACACTCGCGAAGCTCTTTGTGAAGCCCTGAAGGATGCTGAGTCCTTCATCAGTCGGGTCAAGCAGCCTAAGGATCTCCCAACTATATGTGCGTACTGTCATTGTGCGTATAAGGTTATCCCCAATATAACCTTCACCCAACAAGATATGCTGCTCAAGCACAACCGACACAACAGGCCGCTGTATTATACATGGTATATCGGTTTTGTCAAGGTGAAGCGGATTCAGATCGATCCGGGGTCTTCCCTCAGCATCATTCCAAAGACGCTGCTCTCAATACTGGGGATCCCAATGTACCGATTGGCGCCTTCCAACACAACAATCAATGGCTTCAATACTGTCACCCCCAGTTTTCAGAAACAGGGGTATTTTTGTCATTTTATATTTTTGAATATTTTTAAAATTTATTTTATGATTTATGATATTATTTTGGGGTTGAAATTTACTTTATTATTTATGATATTGTTTTGGGGTTATTTGAGTCGGGTTCGAATTTCAACTCAATCCGACTTGAAACAGGGACCCGGGGGTAGTTTGACTCTAGTGGGACCCACACACTAGTTAGGCATGGCCCACATGATATTAATTTTAGTTCACATGATAGAAATATTTTAGTTAGAGGTTAGACTAATTATTATGGATAAGGTTAGTGTGATTAGAGACTTTAGAATGACTAATTTAGCCCCAACCAATTAGCCCTTTCATAATACTCATAGAATAGGTTAGTGCGGGCATTTTGGACCTTACCATAATAGGACAAATAGTCCCATATGGCCAGCCACTTTGGAAGAGAATAGGCTCAAGTTCATTTCATTATTCTCATCCACACTCTCTCTCTTGTTCTTTCCTAAATTTCTAGAGAGCAATCCATAGCAATTTCTCCACCAAATCCTTCTATTTTGCCACCAAATCTTCTTCTTTCCTTCTCCATTCTAGCCAAGGAGGAAGCTACCCAAGTTTAGGAGGATTAGGAGCTCGTTCGTGTCCTTTTGAAATCTCTACGTGTCGGTGTCGCTCCCGGAAGACTTTTCTTCGATTCGATCTACCGGGAGGTATAAATCCCTTCTCTTTTTCATTTCCTCATGCATATAGGTCTATTTTGAACCCATAGAAATGACTCCCATGGTTGTATCTCCATTTGTGTCCATTTCGTGTCTATTTGGAGGTCATAGGAGTGTCCTTTGTATTGTGGTTGTGTCCATGTGGGAAAACCCCAAATTTGGACACACTATGTGTTGTTGTTATGTATGAATGAATTATTACATGTTTAATCTCATATTTTTGTATTGGAGATGTGTTCTATAGTGTCTCATATATATATATTAGTGTAGAGAGTGAGTTCTTGATATATTATGTTATATACTTGTGTTCTTTTGTCTCAAACTACCCAAATCCGTCATGATTTTTATCCACATTTTTAATTTCAGCCCTAACTTAGAAATGTCATAACTTCTAGCTCAAAGCTCGATTTAATCTCTCATTTTTTTTAAAAGAAGCGTATTGAAGTTAGCTTTTCAAAAACATATATTAATAGGCCTAATTCTTTCTGTAACTTTCTAGAAAATTATTTGAGTGTCAGCTGTACGAAAGACAAACGCGTTCTCGGTGTTTTTGCGATTTCGGGAGTTTTCGGAAACAAAAACGCGATCCGTTTAAAGTTTCGGAAAGCTAACACATAGATCTATAACATACTTTAATCCTAGATTTTAATTCATGCTGAGATGGTACAGTATTGATTATTAGTAGGAGTTACTATTCGGCATATGCATTTTGTGCACCCTTGTGTGTAATATAATGTTCTATTTGATTTTAACCCATATTAATGTATATACATTATGTAATTAAATAGAGAATGCAAGCATGAGTAAATGTTTAAATAAATGATGTATGAGGTTTAAGTATCCTATCTAATATAAGCATGTATAAGTATGGCTTGTAATGAATATGTAGGTTCCATAGTATGTAATGTATGGTGCATATAGTAGTGCAAGAGAATAAATGAATAATGAATGAATGCAAGCATGAATGTAATATAATAATAGGTGTAATATATGTAATATACAAGTTAATGAGATGTAATGTTCTATGTTAACACAAATCCTATATTACCTCATGTACCCCTTACACTATGTAGACACTATCACACTTGACACTTTGTTCACTTACACTTTGACACTCTTTGATATGTATACACTATGTATGCCCACCCATTTAACCCTCACTTGTCCCTTTGCCAAGTTCACATACACACACATAGCCTCTTAAATAAGTATTTATGAATACAGCTAACTTAGCTATGTATGTATATTATATATATGTTAGCATATTGTGTTGTAATATATAAGTTTATATAACCATTTGAAATGCCATGATTATAGACCTAATGTTGAATACCAATATATGCATGTATATATATGTGTAGACATATATAGCTTAAAGTAATAGATTACCTAGTGTATATCCAATGTGAATTCTTGCCTATTTGAGTCTTGAATAATTGCATGCTATATAGAGTTGGATGTATGTTGGCTTGTATAGCCTTGTATTGATGTGTGCTTGCTAGGATAGTCTTGGTTAGGCCTAGTAAGACTTGCTGGGTTAGGACATGACCTAGTTTGACCTAGTTTAACTAGTACAGTTGACCAGAGTTGACCAAGGGTTTACTTTGGCCTAGTTTGACCAAGATTCATGTAGAATGTATTATAGTGCTTTATATTACCCTTCTGGACATGTTGTGACTTGTGCTGTTCTAATTAGGAGCCAGACACCTCTTCTCGGACAGTATCTTTACCTTGGACATTCAGATATCAGGCGAGTACATTTTTTGATCATTTCATATCTTGTTTAGGATTATATTTCCTGTTTTAGATTACTTTACATGATGCTGACACGTTGGAAACACGGATTAGTACTATATGGATCTTGTTGTGCGATGTTATCCCCTTAGCGGATACATCGGGTATTCGTGTTCGTGTACTTTATTGTGAGCATCGTGTACTCCTTGTATTCGTAATATTCGTGTACAAATCGTGTGAAATCGTGTATACTCATGTGTTCACATGATCTCGTGTGCGACTATACTTCGTGTGCAATAACATAACTTAACTAGATCCTTGTGTATTGATCGGGGCGGGGGAGTAGAAGTGGTTATGTATTCAATCCAGTAGATTACTCGTGTACAAACCTCTGTAGATTACTCGTGTACAACATCGTGCCGTCTACATAACCATCTTGTGCTCTGAATCACTAGCACTGTTAGTTCTCTATATATTGTAGCTATTTACTTACAGTTTCTCTCTTTTTATCATATTATTTTTTCAGATCCTGTATCTTACTCTCTAGCATGTTTATATTTCCTAACCGGTTATAATTTTATTGAGATGTACTGTACTCGCTCCTGTCCTGACTGGACCTGTTGATAAATTTTACAGATAGCCTGGGATTGCCTGCTAGCCTAGAGGAGACACAGTAGAGGTTGTTTAGATAGTTATTTCATTTTGTCTAGAGTTGTATTTACTTGTGGATTACTGTATTTGAGTTTTAAGATATATTTCTGGGATTATGTATCTTAGACACTTAGACTTCTATCTCTTGTATCTCTTTTGGATTTTATGTTTATCTATCTTTATCATTCTACCTTAGATTGTGATTGAGTTGTACCTCTGTGTTGGCCTCCTTATGGAGAGTATTCATATTATGCTAGTTATAGTTCATGACCTAGAACAGCGTTCTACCGTCGACACTGCGGCGTAGGCTGGGCGTTGTTACGTACTCGTACCCTCACGATGGGTGCGGGTCGTGACACATTTTTAGTGGTGGCCCATGCAGGTCGAGTTTGTGTAGTGGTATTCGAACTAGAGTACCACTACAGCCTGCAGTAGGATTAGGATATATTTTTGAAGGTACTCAATCACAGTTAGGCCTCCTTGAGAGATTCCTGGGACGACCCTTGAGAATCTTATTTTAACTTCGATTTGAAATCTGTTTTTCCCTGATTTGATTTACCTTTACTTCCTGTTATTGAACTTGATTTTGATGGATTATTGTTGAATTTCGAATCTTCATGTTAGTGGTTGAATTTGAGTCTGTATTTTTATGATTTTTGATGGATTATTGTTGAATTTTGAATCTTGATGATAGTGGTTGAATTTGAGTCTGTATTTTTATGATTTTTGATGGATTATTGTTGAATTTTGAATCTTGATGTTAGTTGTTGAATTTGAGTTTGTATTTATATGTATATGTACATTTTTTTGGAATTAAGGTATAACCTGATAACATACTTGATAAGGACAGTGAGAAAGGTAAAAGTCTACTTTATTATGGAATTTAGAATTTATTGCAGTCATATTTGCTAGCATGACAAGGACGTAGAGCCTGATATAGCTATACTTATCTTAGTTATGAAATCTAGATTTTCTTGCAGCCATACCGGGTGGCGTGGTAAGAATTCTAGATAACATGATTATAGGGTGTATGCCTTATTATGGACTCTATCGTTTATTGCAGCTATGCTTATTGGCGTGGCAGAATTCTGACAACATAATTTCAAGAAGACGCATATGATTATCAGATTGTACCTTAAATATTTTTGAACATGTTTTCTCTACTTTTGTTTCAGTCCTTCAAAAAAAAAAGAGAATTGTTATTTGTTTGTTTTGTTTTGTTTCTCATTTATTTAACTTAGGAGTAGCTTTAGCTGTTTTTATAAACTTTGTGTAACTTTTTACTATGAAATTCTTCTTAATACAATGAATCGATGATTTTGTTAGACTTTATCTTGGATTTGAAAATTTAGCTCTGGGTTTCAAAATGGGTTTTTCTTTTAAACAGATAAGCAAAAACAAATTTTATCGTTATTTCTTTCTTACTATTATTCTTGTATTAAATAATAATAATACTGTCTTGATTACGTCAATCACCTGCTTGTAACCTTGGTAGGAATCTAATTGTTGGTCTTAACATAGAATTAAAATTTTATATTGGGACATGAGAATATATATGAATATATATAGTGGACACTTTTCTGACACTTATGCATGCTACACTTGATTCCACCTATCTGAATACATATTAATATGTCGTTAATGTTTAAATTTTCAAAACCCCAATATTTTCAATTCTCTGCTTTTCCTAGCTTAACTCGTAATTTAAATATAAAATTTCATGATAATAGTTTTATTTATATCACTGCACATGTATATTATACGTAGGGTTTCAATTCAAAAAAAAAATTTGGTTGAGTTTTGTGTTTAAATTTGTCAAATCTGAGACTGTGTGCATATTAACCCTTAATACGGGATTTTAAATGTTAGTTCAAATTGATTGTTTTAAATGTAATATTTAGAGCTGTGTACATTGTTGTTGTAGGGATATAAATTTAGGTTCCATATTCTTACATGTTAGGTTGTGATAAACATTGAGTTGGTTTTGATGTGCAAATTCTCCAAAATCCTGAAAACTGAATACATGTTAACATTTTTACATTGATTTCCATGTTTAGTTCAATTTCATATTTAACATGTAATATTGAACTGTATGCGTAGATAAATGTATTGATAGTATATTAGGGTTTCATTTCTATCATGTTAGGATGTATTGAGAGCATTGAGATTAGTTGTGATGTTTCAAACTCCTAAATTTTGAAATTGCATTATGTTAATATTGCACTGGTTTAAATGTTAGTTTATTTTCAGATTTTGTATGTAAATGCTGAACTAAAACTGGGTTTAACCTTTCAATACTAAGCTATAACCCTGTACAAGGACACACACACCCCCTAACTTAGTATACCCTTTCATGTAACCTAACTCTTCCTTTTTATGTCATGATTATATATCTATATAGATATATAGAGAGCTTAGGCATACATGTTATAATGTATATACATACATAACTAAATCTCTACCTCTTTATATATACATATATACATGGTTAGCCATGCATGTTATGAGCAAATGAGTTGTGTATTGTAGATTGTTTAACCAATATGCCATGATTAGTGTAACTTGATAGTTATTGTTTGAAACCCCAAATCCTCCTATGCACTTTTATGTATATTTCACATACACACACGCCTATTATCTAACCATATGAACATGTCCACATACACCCATACACACACGAACTACATAACTTGTACATAATGCTAGCTTTTCCCTCTCTAACGCTATATATATAAATATATTGTGATTGGATTTTCATGCAATTGGCTTTCATTCTTTAACTTTTGATTTTGATTTTCTTGAATAGTACCCCTTATTAGATAAATGGTAGTTAACTTTATTTTATTTTGATAAGTACCAGTTTTTATATAGGATGGTAGACTGCCTTACAGTCTTGATGATTGTTATTTATGTATCTTTTCTAGTTTAGCACCCTAGATTGCTTGTGTGTTTTGATACCATATGACCGTTTTGGTTTAGCATGACTAGTATACCTAGATGAGACTTTCACTACCACCGTATGCCATGACCCTGTATGTCATCCTTTTAAATCGTATGATTGTTTAAGTTCTGAGACTTTGATTGTGGGGGGGGTTTGACCTAGAAGGAGTATGAACATTTTAATTTTGAGGATAAAATTTTTCTAAGGTGGGTAGACTTGTAACACCCAGTTCTCTAAAATTAGGGTAATTTTGAAATTTTGTAATTTTAATCATTTATTGATTTGACATTTAAATCATGATATGATTTTTGGTAATTTTTAAATCATTGTAAAACTATTTAAAATCATGACTTATGATTTTGATGTTTTGCTAGTGAAACCCTAGAGACTGTTTGACCTAGAGCCTAACCATGTGATTAGAATATTTTAATGTCATTTCTGGCCTAAGGATATTTTGCATTTGACCTCTTTGAATTATTTGGATATTTATTGCGTTGGTGATTGTTGATTTTGACCTTTGATAGGTGTGATTTTGTGATGGTTTTGTGTCCGTATCGGACACGTATCAGTTTTTATTTACAAATGTTTGATGTGCCTCAAAGAGATTTTTTTTATTGCTGATTTTTTTTAAGTATTTGAATGAGATTGTTTTCTGCATGTGTTTCCTGTGATTGCTTTGTTTTAATTTCGAGGACAAAATTTTTTAAGGTGGATAGATTTGTCACCCCCAGTTTTCAAAAACAGGGGTATTTTTGTCATTTTACATTCTTGAATATTTTTAAAATTTATTTTATTATTTATGATATTATTTTGGGGTTAAAATTTATTTTATTATTTATGATATTGTTTTGGGGTTATTTGAGTCGGGTTCGAATTTTAACTCAATCCGACTTGAAACGGGGACCCGGGGGTAGTTTGACTCTAGTGGGACCCACACACTAGTTAGGCATGGCCCATATGATATTAATTTTAGTCCACATGATAGAAATATTTTAGTTAGAGGTTAAACTAATTATTATGGATAAGGTTAGTGTGATTAGAGACTTTAGAATGACTAATTTTGCCCCAACCAATTAGCCCTTTCATAATACTCATAGAATAGGTTAGTGGGGGCATTTTGGACCTTACCATAATAGGACAAATAGCCCCATATGGCCAGCCACTTTGGGAGAGGATAGGCTCAAGTTCATTTCATTATTCTCATCCACACTCTCTCTCTTGTTTTTCCCCAAATTCCTAGAGAGCAATCCATAGCAATTTCTCCACCAAATCCTTCCATTTTGCCACCAAATCTTCTTCTTTACTTCTCCATTCTAGCCAAGGAGGAAGCTACTCAAGTTTGGAAGGATTCGGACCTCGTTCGTGTCCTTTTGGAATCTCTACGTGTCGGTGTCGCTCCCGGAAGGTTTTTCTTCGATTCGATCTACCGGGAGGTATAAATCCCTTCTCCTTTTCATTTCTTCATGCATATAGGTCTATTTTGAACCCATAGGAATGACCCCCATGGTTGTATCTCCATTTGTGTCCATTTCGTGTCCATTTGGAGGTCATAGGAGTGTCCTTTGTGTTGTGGTTGTGTTTGTCACGACCCGCACCCGGTTATACGGGTACGAATACGTGGGCCACGCCCAGCCTACGCCGCGGTATCGGTGGTAGAACGCTGTCAAGTATACTATACTAACTACAACATCTAAGAATCCATAACTAGAAATGTACTCATGTCACATCACAAAAACTAAGGAAGATAAGACAAGAAATAATAACAATATCACTAGAACAACTAGAATCTACAATGATCATAAGACAGGAAAATAAAGAAGGAACAACAGGACAACTAAGAATAACTACCAGGCAACTCACATAGAAGAATAGTGAGATCCACCTCAGCTAGCAACATCATGAAGTCCAATAATGAGGGCACAACTACTCCTAAAATTTCATAACGTATCCAGTCAGGAGCGGAACGAGCACAAATCTCAAATAACAGTTCTAATTAGACGATATTGAAAATGTAGCAGTAAATAGAGAGAATATACGAGGTAAATAATGTGTACATGAATCATGGTAAGGCATGTCAAGACTGTAACTGAATGTAAGAACAGGGAAAATAGTATAAATCATGTACAAGAATCTGGAACTATATCTATGTGAGTTTAGCACTAGTTTCAACATGTGACCGGCTTAGAACTTGATACGATGTTTGGCCTGGCTAATCATACGTGAGTGTATGATTAACACTATACAATGATGATACAATATCTGTGGGGTATTGATCACATATCTACGCTAACACCCCCATCCCTGACTAATATAGTGGATCCAGTCATGACACGTCATGACACGCATTCTCTGTGAAGTAGCTCTCCTTCACAGGAATCGTGTCTATACTATGAACAAGGAAACAATGAAGACTTGCACAAGGCATACCATATATAAGAGGAATAACATCTTATGACGGGATCCAACAAATACCAATCCGTGTGAACAATGTGTCAAGAGAACAAGGATATCTACACTAAATACTAGAAACAAAAACGATATCATAAAACAGAATTATTATCAGAGAATGTACTCGCCTGGGGTCCTGCTGTCAATATGAATCAGGGTTCAGAGTAAAGCCACAGACCTAAAGATAAAATAATACAAGAGCTGATCAGGGTCAAAAGACATACTAACATCTAGGTCAATCTAAGACAAACTGGGTCAAGGTTGACGTATAGTTGACTTTGGTCAACTGGTCAACCCTAAGTCTAATCTAGGTTAAACAGGTCAATGGTTGACCTACAGTTGACTTTGGTCAAAAAGTCAAGTTGGTCAAGTCTGATCAAACCTAGGTCAACTGTTGACTCTACTTCGACGTCTAGTCAAAGTAGTCAACCATGGTCAAGCTAGTCTCTATAAACCTCTACAAGGTCAACTTATGAATTTCAGTGATTTAGAAATCACTGAAATCGACGGGTCTCTAAAACAACCAGAAGGAGAAAATATTATAATAATAGGGTGACACAAAAAGGGAAGAAATATACAGATGTTGTCGGATGATGAAACTAACATCACCAACGTGTCCAGAATGGTCAAATCAGCTAGGATAGCCTGTCCAAAAGTCCAATTTGGACACAGGGGCAAAACGGTAATTTTGGGCCAAAATGATGTCCGCCGTTGGACACACTTTGTACCGAAAAACGTGCCGAAATAAAAGTGCACAAAACCTAACAAATTATGTCTACGAATCCAGAATGACGATACGAACCCAACGGTATATCCAGAATTGGATTCCGTTGACCCGATCTCAAATTGGTCCGTTGACCCGGACATTGGAAACCAATTTGCACGGAAAAGCGTGTCGGAGCCAATGTCCTCAAAACTCAGCAAATTATATGTCAACGAGTCCAGAATGACGATACGAACTCAACGGTATATCCGGAATTGGATTCCGATGAGCCGGCGTCAAAAAGTCCCGTTGACTCAGAAAGTGGGACCCGTTTTGCACCGAAATACGTGCCCGGGTCCACGTTCTCCAAATCAGGCAAACTTTATATGAAAACAGGCCAGAACGATGCCACGAGTCTACTGGTGGTGTCAGAAATTGAATCCGGAGTCCCGGGTTCAAAAATGGAATTTAACTAGTGCAAATTAAAGAATTCGAACGGCCAACTTTGGCGTCGAATTCGACCGACCTAACTAGCTCAAACTGAAATGAAATCTAAAGGGGGCAGGAAGAGGGTTATACCAGCTATGCACCGGAACTGGTGGCGCACAAAACGGAGCTGCGATGGAGAAGATACGAACCCGCGAAGTTGGCGTCGCAAAACTGTCCAAAAACAGTACAAATTAAAACGTCAACTTGGTGGCCGGTTTTGATGTATCGAACGACGAATTTAACGGTTCAAACTTGACAGAGGTGAAGAGGGATATACCGAGATTGAGGCGGAGCAAGGAGTTCGCCGATCCAACGGTCGGATCTCCCAGAAAATCGGCACGAAGTCGCTGTTTTGGGACGTGTATTCTGGCTTAACCATTCGCGCGCGTCGACGGAACTTCGATTTCGAAGTCGAAATCGACCTCCTGTGAGGCTCGAGGAGGCGACCCACTGCTAGGGGGTGGCATGCCGGGCTGCGCGCGGCCAAGGCGCGGTGGCGACGGCGACCGGAGGCGGCTGGCGGTGGTTGGCCGTCGGCGAGCACGGCTGCGTCACGCGCGCGAGCTCGCTGCACAGCAGCGACCGCTGCCACGTGCGCATGCAGGCTCGTTGGGGGCGGCGCCTCCCTCCTGGAGGGTCGTTGGGGTGCGCCCGACCGAAGGAGGGGCCACGGCGGCCGCTCGGTGGCCGCCGGCGCTGCTACGGCTGCTGTTTACTGCTGCTGCCGCGCTGCGCTCCACGTACAGCTACTGCTGCTGCTCCCTGTTGCTGTTACGCTCGGCCATGGGTGGCCTAGCGTCGACCAAGGGAGGAGGAGGAGAAAGGAGAGGGAGGTGGTGGTGGTTGCGGTGAAGATGGTGAGGGTAGTGATGTTTCTCTCTTGAAGAACAAATAATAAGAAGAAGAAGAGAAAAAATGAATGAATGAAGAAAGAGTGTGAAGAGGAGAAGAAGTGGTGATGGGAGAGGGAGTCGGCTGAGAGAGAGGGGGTAGGCTGTAGGCTGCTCGTACAGGAGAGGGGGGGTTGAGTGATAATGGGAGAGAGAGAGAGAGTGATGTGAGATATTAATAAAGAGAGAGAGAAAAGAGTTTGTTTGTGTGTATATAATATAAAGTGAGAGAGTGATATTTAGAGAGAGAGTAGAGGGGTGTTCGGTTAGAGAGGGGGTGCTCTTGCTGATGGTGATGGTGATGGGTGTAAGATTTTAAATGTAGAGTGAGAGAGATAGTTATATATTATATATGTATATATATATATATACATATATATAAAAGAGAGAGAAATAGAGATATTTATATACAAAGGGAGATATCTAGAGTAGAGGAAAAAAGAAGAAAATATCAGCGAGGTGTATGGGCAGTCATGACAGGGGTTACACCAAATTGGGTTGGGTGTTGGGTCAAGTTGGTCAGGCTTGGGACCAAGATTTAATTAAAATAATAATTTAAACCAATTTAAAATTACGGATGAAATAGGAGCACAAGGGAGATCAATTCGGTGGCACGCAAGTGGCACCTGCAGAGTTTAATCAAAACAGGCCAGGGCCATATATTGGGTCGACTGGATTGGACCGATGTCGGGCCCGGAAATCAAATGGGAAATTAAATCAGGTTTTACGGTAGATAATTAAATGGTCTAAATTGACCCGAACTTGTGCGAAGCAAAAAGAGTACAAGGGAACAAGTTCGAGTGGGACACGATATATCAATGTGAAGATAATCTCGTCTACTACAAACTTCAAGAAGAAAGTTTCCAGAGACTGGCATCCCTGATGCTCTAGAATTCCAAGTCACGATAAAGAGCATTAAATCAAATAATAATATTTATTCAAAATAATTGATTTATAAAATTGGAAAAAAAAGCCCTAAATTCAGGGACTTACAATCCTACCCACCTTATAAAAATTTCGTCCTCGAAATTAAATGTTGGTAGGGGGGTTAAAACATGATAGAAGATTTAGGCAATAATTTAGGCACGATCCAAGAATGACGAGTTTGTACGATCAAGATAATCGATTTAAAATTGTTCAGGCACGATGAGGGATTTGGCACGATAGAATTATGATATGAACAAAATCATATGTGCATGATTTCAGAAATAAGCCAAGTCATTGGGGCACGATTTTAGAGACAATTTAGAGAATCGAAGATATAATTGAAGTCCAAGTACGGGATGATTTGTATAATCAAGACATAGCTAAACAAGGCAAAGAAAATGACGGTAAGATGAGAAAATCATCATGCGATGGGAGAGAAAATAATAATAAACAAGAAATAATGGTAGGAATTATCTTGCTCAATTGGTAAAAGAAAGTGAATCAACTTAAGATATGACCTGATAACCATACACGTCTATCCAAAATTATGTTGCCAGAATTTACGCCACGCCAGTAAACATAGCTACAATAAACGATAGAGTCCATAACCAAGGTATACACCCTATAATCATATCATCTAGATTCCTTACCACGCCAACCGGTATGGCTGCAAGAGAATCTAAATTCCATAACTAGGATAGTATATCCAAAATCAGGCTCCATGTCCCTGTCAGGCTAGCTAATATGACTGCGATAAATTCCAAACTCCATAAGTAAAGAAGACACTTACTGTTCTCATTGTTCTCGTCCAAAATATGTTTATCAGGATATCTTAACCAAATTCTTAAAAGAATTATCCAAAACAAAATCAAAGGTCAACAACGAATATTAAGATTTAAAATTTAACAACAAGTCAAGGGTAAGTTAATAGAAACAACGGAAACAACTTCCGAGATAGGGTTCAGAGGAAAATCTCAGGAAAGTCCCGAGGGTACTACCTAGGTCAAGATAGAAAATGGTGGAATATAATCTAAAACAAACCTCGACCATGATACGAGGTTGGTAAATCATATTCTCTCTCCAACCTAGATGATATACAAGTTCAACTTATACCTTCCCTCTGGGGTCCACAAACTCATCCCAAGAAGGAATAAAGTTTGACACGGACAGATATTTCAGAAATCAGGACGGACAGGAATGAATGGGAAAAAGTTTTGAAAAGTTCGAAATAAGATTCCCAGGGGTCATCCCTGGAATCTACCAAGAATTCCTAATATGTGACTGAGTACCAAAATCCTAAAATATTCCATGACTCAACCTTAATCCTAGGGCAGGCTCGCAGTAGTACAGATAAGCTCAAGTACTACCACGACTTCGCACTAATTGCAAAGTCTGACCTGCATGGGCCACCACTAAAAACGTGTCACGACCCGCACCCGGTTATACGGGTACGAATACGTGGGCCACGCCCAGCCTACGCCGCGGTATCGGCGGTAGAACGCTGTCAAGTATACTATACTAACTACAACATCTAAGAATCCATAACTAGAAATGTACTCATGTCACATCACAAAAACTAAGGAAGATAAGACAAGAAATAATAACAATATCACTAGAACAACTAGAATCTACAATGATAATAAGACAGGAAAATAAAGAAGGAACAACAGGACAACTAAGAATAACTACCAGGCAACTCACATAGAAGAATAGTGAGATCCACCTCAGCTAGCAACATCATGAAGTCCAATAATAAGGGCACAACTACTCCTAAAATTTCATAACGTATCCAGTCAGGAGCGGAACGAGCACAAATCTCAAATAACAGTTCTAATTAGACGATATTGAAAATATAGCAGTAAATAGAGAGAATATACGAGGTAAATAATGTGTACATGAATCATGGTAAGGCATGTCAAGACTGTAACTGAATGTAAGAACAGGGAAAATAGTATAAATCATGTACAAGAATCTGGAACTATATCTATGTGAGTTTAGCACTAGTTTCAACATGTGACCGGCTTAGAACTTGATACGATGTTTGGCCTGGCTAATCATACGTGAGTGTATGATTAACACTATACAATGATGATACAATATCTGTGGGGTATTGATCACATATCTACGCTAACACCCCCATCCCTGACTAATATAGTGGATCCAGTCATGACACGTCATGACACGCATTCTCTGTGAAGTAGCTCTCCTTCACAGGAATCGTGTCTATACTATGAACAAGGAAACAATGAAGACTTGCACAAGGCATACCATATATAAGAGGAATAACATCTTATGACGGGATCCAACAAATACCAATCCGTGTGAACAATGTGTCAAGAGAACAAGGATATCTACACTAAATACTAGAAACAAAAACGATATCATAAAACAGAATTATTATCAGAGAATGTACTCGCCTGGGGTCCTGCTGTCAATATGAATCAGGGTTCAGAGTAAAGCCACAGACCTAAAGATGAAATAATACAAGAGCTGATCAGGGTCAAAAGACATACTAACATCTAGGTCAATCTAAGACAAACTGGGTCAAGGTTGACGTATAGTTGACTTTGGTCAACTGGTCAACCCTAAGTCTAATCTAGGTTAAACAGGTCAATGGTTGACCTACAGTTGACTTTGGTCAAAAAGTCAAGTTGGTCAAGTCTGATCAAACCTAGGTCAACTGTTGACTCTACTTCGACGTCTAGTCAAAGTAGTCAACCATGGTCAAGCTAGTCTCTATAAACCTCTACAAGGTCAACTTATGAATTTCAGTGATTTAGAAATCACTGAAATCGACGGGTCTCTAAAACAACCAGAAGGAGAAAATATTATAATAATAGGGTGACACAAAAAGGGAAGAAATATACAGATGTTGTCGGATGATGAAACTAACATCACCAACGTGTCCAGAATGGTCAAATCAGCTAGGATAGCCTGTCCAAAAGTCCAATTTGGACACAGGGGCAAAACGGTAATTTTGGGCCAAAATGATGTCCGCCGTTGGACACACTTTGTACCGAAAAATGTGCCGAAATAAAAGTGCACAAAACCTAACAAATTATGTCTACGAATCCAGAATGACGATACGAATCCAACGGTATATCCAGAATTGGATTCCGTTGACCCGATCTCAAATTGGTCCGTTGACCCGGACATTGGAAACCGATTTGCACGGAAAAGCGTGTCGGAGCCAATGTCCTCAAAACTCAGCAAATTATATGTCAACGAGTCCAGAATGACGATACGAACTCAACGGTATATCCGGAATTGGATTCCGATGAGCCGGCGTCAAAAAGTCCCGTTGACTCAGAAAGTGGGACCCGTTTTGCACCGAAATGCGTGCCCGGGCCCACGTTCTCCAAATCAGGCAAACTTTATATGAAAACAGGCCAGAACGACGCCACGAGTCTACTGGTGGTGTCAGAAATTGAATCCGGAGTCCCGGGTTCAAAAATGGAATTTAACTAGTGCAAATTAAAGAATTCGAACGGCCAACTTTGGCGTCGAATTCGACCGACCTAACTAGCTCAAACTGAAATGAAATCTAAAGGGGGCAGGAAGAGGGTTATACCAGCTATGCACCGGAACTGGTGGCGCACAAAACGGAGCTGCAATGGAGAAGATACGAACCCGCGAAGTTGGCGTCGCAAAACTGTCCAAAAATAGTACAAATTAAAACGTCAACTTGGTGGCCGGTTTTGATGTATCGAACGACGAAATTAACGGTTCAAACTTGACAGAGGTGAAGAGGGATATACCGAGATTGAGGCGGAGCAAGGAGTTCGCCGATCCAACGGTCGAATCTCCCAGAAAATCGGCACGAAGTCGCTGTTTTGGGACGTGTATTCTGGCTTAACCATTCGCGCGCGTCGACGGAACTTCGATTTCGAAGTCGAAATCGACCTCCTGTGAGGCTCGAGGAGGCGACCCACTGCTAGGGGGTGGCATGCCGGGCTGCGCGCGGCCAAGGCGCGGTGGCGACGGCGACCGGAGGCGGCTGGCGGTGGTTGGCCGTCGGCGAGCACGGCTGCGTCACGCGCGCGAGCTCGCTGCACAGCAGCGACCGCTGCCACGTGCGCATGCAGGCTCGTTGGGGGCGGCGCCTCCCTCCTGGAGGGTCGTTGGGGTGCGCCCGACCGAAGGAGGGGCCACGGCGGCCGCTCGGTGGCCGCCGGCGCTGCTACGGCTGCTGTTTACTGCTGCTGCCGCGCTGCGCTCCACGTACAGCTACTGCTGCTGCTCCCTGTTGCTGTTACGCTCGGCCATGGGTGGCCTAGCGTCGACCAAGGGAGGAGGAGGAGAAAGGAGAGGGAGGTGGTGGTGGTTGCGGTGAAGATGGTGAGGGTAGTGATGTTTCTCTCTTGAAGAACAAATAATAAGAAGAAGAAGAGAAAAAATGAATGAATGAAGAAAGAGTGTGAAGAGGAGAAGAAGTGGTGATGGGAGAGGGAGTCGGCTGAGAGAGAGGGGGTAGGCTGTAGGCTGCTCGTACAGGAGAGGGGGGGTTGAGTGATAATGGGAGAGAGAGAGAGAGTGATGTGAGATATTAATAAAGAGAGAGAGAAAAGAGTTTGTTTGTGTGTATATAATATAAAGTGAGAGAGTGATATTTAGAGAGAGAGTAGAGGGGTGTTCGGTTAGAGAGGGGGTGCTCTTGCTGATGGTGATGGTGATGGGTGTAAGATTTTAAATGTAGAGTGAGAGAGATAGTTATATATTATATATGTATATATATATATATACATATATATAAAAGAGAGAGAAATAGAGATATTTATATACAAAGGGAGATATCTAGAGTAGAGGAAAAAAGAAGAAAATATCAGCGAGGTGTATGGGCAGTCATGACAGGGGTTACACCAAATTGGGTTGGGTGTTGGGTCAAGTTGGTCAGGCTTGGGACCAAGATTTAATTAAAATAATAATTTAAACCAATTTAAAATTACGGATGAAATAGGAGCACAAGGGAGATCAATTCGGTGGCACGCAAGTGGCACCTGCAGAGTTTAATCAAAATAGGCCAGGGCCATATATTGGGTCGACTGGATTGGACCGATGTCGGGCCCGGAAATCAAATGGGAAATTAAATCAGGTTTTACGGTAGATAATTAAATGGTCTAAATTGACCCGAACTTGTGCGAAGCAAAAAGAGTACAAGGGAACAAGTTCGAGTGGGACACGATATATCAATGTGAAGATAATCTCGTCTACTACAAACTTCAAGAAGAAAGTTTCCAGAGACTGGCATCCCTGATGCTCTAGAATTCCAAGTCACGATAAAGAGCATTAAATCAAATAATAATATTTATTCAAAATAATTGATTTATAAAATTGGAAAAAAAATAAGCCCTAAATTCAGGGACTTACAGTGTTCATGTGGGAAAACCCCAAATTTGGACACACTATGTGTTGTTGTTATGTATGAATGAATTATTACATGTTTAATCTCATATTTTTGTATTGGAGATGTGTTCTATAGTGTCTCATATATATATATTAGTGTAGAGAGTGAGTTCTTGATATATTATGTTATATACTTGTGTTCTTTTGTCTCAAACTACCCAAATCCGTCATGATTTTTATCCACATTTTTAATTTCAGCCCTAACTTAGAAATGTCATAACTTCTAGCTCAAAGCTCGATTTAATCGCCCATTTTTTTTAAAAGAAGTGTATTGAAGTTAGCTTTTCAAAAACATATATTAATAGGCCTAATTCTTTCTGTAACTTTCTAGAGAATTATTTGAGTGTCAGCTGTACGAAAGATAAACGCGTTCCCGGTGTTTTTGCGATTCCGGGAGTTTCCAGAAACGAAAACGCGATCCGTTTGAAGTTTCGAAAAGCTAACACATAGATCTATAACATACTTTAATCCTAGATTTTAATTCATGCTGAGATAGTACAGTATTAATTATTAGTAGGAGTTACTATTCGGTATATGCATTTTGTGCACCCTTGTGTGTAATATAATGTTCTATTTGATTTTAACCCATGTTAATGTATATACATTATGTAATTAAATAGAGAATGCAAGCATGAGTAAATGTTTAAATAAATGATGTATGAGGTGTAAGTATCCTATCTAATATAAGCATGTATAGGTATGGCTTGTATTAAATATGTAGGTTCCATAGTATGTAATGTATGGTGCATATAGTAGTGCAAGAGAATAAATGAATGATGAATGAATGCAAGCATGAATGTAATGTAATAATAGATGTAATGTATGCAATATACAAGTTAATGAGATGTAATATTCAATGTTAACACAAATACTATATTACCTCATGTACCCCTTACACTATGTAGACACTATCACACTTGACACTTTGTTCACTTACACTTTGACACTCTTTGATATGTATACACTATGTATGCCCATTTAACCCTCACTTGCCCCTTTGCCATGTTCACATACACACACATAGCCTCTTAAATAAGTATTTATGAATACAGTTAACTTAGCTATGTATGTATATTATATATATGTTAGCATATTGTGTTGTAATATATAAGTTTATATAACCATTTGAAATGCCATGATTATAGACCTAATGTTGAATACCAATATATGCATGTGTATATATGTGTAGACATATATAGCTTAAAGTAATAGATTACCTAGTGTATATCCAATGTAAATTCTTGCCTATTTGAGTATTGAATAATTGCATGCTATATAGAGTTGGGTGTATGTTGGCTTGTATAGCCTTGTATTGATGTGTGCTTGCTAGGATAGTCTTGGTTAGGCCTAGTAAGACTTGCTGGGTTAGGACATGACCTAGTTTGACCTAGTTTGACTAGTGCAGTTGACCAAAGTTGACCAAGGGTTGACTTTGGCCTAGTTTGACCTAGATTCATGTAGAATGCATTGTAGTGCTTTATATTACCCTTCTGGATATGTTGTGACTTGTGCTGTTCTAATTAGGAGCCAGACACCTCTCCTCGGACAGTATCTCTACCTTGGACATTCAGATATCAGGTGAGTACATTCTCTGATCATTTCATATCTTGTTTAGGATTACATTTCCTGCTTTAGATTACTTTACATGATGCTGACACGTTGGAAACACGGATTAGTACTATATGGATCTTGTTGTGCGATGTTATCCGCTTAGCAGATACATCGGGTATTCGTGTTCGTGTACTTTATCGTGAGCATCGTGTACTCCTTGTATTCGTGATATTCGTGTATAAATCGTGTGAAATCGTGTATACTCATGTGTTCACATGATCTCGTGTGCGACTATACTTCGTGTGCAATAACATAACTTAACTAAATCCTTGTGTATTGATCGGGGCGGGAGAGTAGAAGTGGTTATGTATTCAATCCAGTAGATTACTCATGTACAAACCTCTGTAGATTACTCGTGTACAACATCGTGCCGTCTACATAACCATCTTGTGCTCTGAATCACTAGCACTGTTAGTTCTCTATATATTGTAGCTATTTACTTACAGTTTCTCTCTTTTTATCATATTATTTCTTCAGATCCTGTATCTTACTCTCTAGCATGTTTATATTTTCTAACCGGTTATGATTTTGTTGAGATATACTGTACTCGCTCCTGTCCTGACTGGACCTGTTGATAAATTTTACAGATAGCCTGGGATTGCCTACTAGCCTAGAGGAGACACAGTAGAGGTTGTTTAGATAGTTATTTCATTTTGTCTGGAGTTGTATTTACTTGTGGATTACTGTATTTGAGTTTTGAGATGTATTTCTGGGATTATGTATCTTAGACACTTAGACTTCTATCTCCTGTATCTCTTTTGGATTTCATGTTTATCTATCTTTATCATTCTACCTTAGATTGTGATTGAGTTGTACCTCTGTGTTGGCCTCCTTATGGAGAGTATTCATATTATGCTAGTTAGTTCATGACCTAGAACAGCGTTCTACCGTCGATACTGTGGCGTAGGCTGGACGTTGTTACGTACTCGTACCCTCACGGTGGGTGCGGGTCGTGACAAATGCCAGCAAGAGTGAGCCGCTGGGCAAGATACGACTAAAGTGCCATATCGGTAACCTCAGAACTGAGGTGACTTGTTATGTCGTGGACGCCGACGTCAACTACAACCTCTTGTTGGGTCGTCCATGGCTGCATGAGTACATGGTGGTTCCTTCTACATTCTACCAATGTATGAAATACATGTCCACCAATGACATCATCCAGACGGAGTTCGCGGACATCGACCCTTTCCAGGGGGTTGAAGCCTACTTCACTGATTCCAACTTGTACAAATAACCTGACGAGGAGGAAGCCAATGATGCTGACGATGAAGCAGAAACGACAGCAGAGCCCGACATGGAGCTAGAGACGATTTTTGCCGTTCCTCTAAAAATTCAACTCAAAGGGAAGCCGCCTCAGACGTTGCCTCCCATGAGCATCAAGCTACCTGGAAAAGCACCAACAGCTCCAGGTAGAACACCGATTGAAGCTCCCTTGAAGATACGGCTTAAGGGAAAGCCGCCTCAAACATCGGCTCCCCTTGTGGCAAAACTACAGGGGAAGGCACCAATTACTGAAGGCGCAGTTGAGGCACCCATGAAGGTGCGTCTTAAGGGCAAGCCGCCGCAACCATCTGTCTCATCCAAGCTGCTGGAGAAGGACCACAAAGCCCTTTCGGACCCCCGGATCAAAGCTGTGGTGGACTCTCTCGATCCAATCCCAGTACTCACAGATGAAGAGCTAGGGGAATATATCTCTGCTGATGTAGATGCACCCTCTCTGGATAATGTAATCCCACAGGATAAAATCTTGTATTTCATCAATAATAGAGTGTCTTTTAATTATTCTAGTCTTCCACATTGGAATACCATGTATACATTAGATAACGCTCTATGGTCGTTGCAAACATAAATAACGACCGTTAATCATGTAAATCGAGTAGTCCCGTCCCAAGGGGTCTGTTTTGTAGTCACGTCGCGGAGTCGAGACGAAGAATCCATCATCTTCGGTAAAGTTGAGCGTCATCAAGGCCTTCCGCCACTCGAGCCAGAACCAGATACCGGCAGAATACAAGTCTATCGGTACACGGACAAGGCAAAGTACCTCATCCAAAAGATGGGTTACGACCTAAAAAGCAACAAAGGCTTGAACTACGGCAAGGGTCGACGTCTTCCTCTCCGGCTTCCAATACCTAAAGGAAAGCCGCAGGACTACTATCAACGAACTCGACGGGGGGTAGGCTATGTCACGCCACCGTCAACTCCAGAGAGTTCGGAGGCAGAAGAAGTAGAACATTCTCACTCGTCCGAAGCATCAACTTGGGATTCCGATACCAGTATCGGCTCAGTCTTCAAGAGAGTGCTATCAGCCAACGTAACATCTGCACAATCTCAAGAAGATGAAGGCGAAGACCAAACGCCAGAATTCTTCGAAGAAGAACCCTGGGCTCAACGCCTAGGAGAACAGTGGGAGTCTCGTTTTGAATTACGCGAACCCCCTACCGAAGACGAGGTCGAGCAGATCGACCTTGGGGACGGATCCTCTTCCAAATGCATCTTCATCAGCAAAAGCCTAGAAGGAGAAGACCGGGAATCTTTAATCCAGCTGGCTAAAGAGTATATCGATGTCTTCGCCTGGAGCTACGAAGATATGCCAGGACTTGATCCCCAGATCGCGATGTATAGGCTTAACATCTTACCTGATGCCAAGCCCATCAAACAACAACAGCGACACTTTCATCCTGACATCATGAACGCCAACGATCAGGAGGTGGACAAACTCTTGACCAGTAGCTTCGTCCGTGAAGAACAACACCCGGATTGGGTAGCCAATGTTGTCCCTGTCACCAAGAAGAATGGGAATATACGAGTTTGTATCGACTTCAGGGATCTCAACACTGCTTGCCCGAAGGACGAGTTCCTGCTTCCAATCACCGACGTGATGATCGACAACACATGTGGCTTCGAACGCATGTCTTTCATGGACGGGTATTCGGGGTACAACCAGATCAAGATGTTCCCCGATGACGCAAAACACACATCATTCAGGACTCCGAAGGGTGTTTTCTGCTAGACAGTGATGCCCTTCGGCTTGAAGAATGCCGGTACGACATACCAACGAGGTATGAGCACCATCTTCCGTCAGCATCTTCGTAAAATAGTCGAATGCTATGTTGATAACATCGCAGTCAAGAGCCGTCTCAAAGGTGATCACCTACAAGACCTGAAGATAGTCTTCGATCTCATGCGAGCGCATCAACTCAAGATGAACCCCGCTAAATCCTTTCTAGGGGTTTCTAGCGGAAAGTTCTTGGGCTTCATTATCACGGCGAAAGGAATTCATGTCGATCCCGAGAAGACAAAAGCCATCCTTGACATGGACCCTCCGAAGAATCTCCGAGAACTTCGAGGCCTGCAGGGACGTCTGGCATACATCCGGAGGTTTATAGCAAACCTTTCCGGAAAATGTCAACCCTTCACTCAACTCATGAAGAAGGGAGTCCCTTACGTCTGGACAGAGGAATGCCAAAAAGCTTTCGATGACATCAAGGCTTACTTGACGAGCCCGCCAGTCCTGGTGGCACCCGTCGCCAGCAAACCATTTCTCCTCTACGTCCGTGCCATGGATCATTCCCTCGGCGCTCTGCTTGCTCATAACAGCGATACGGGCTATGAGCAAGCTATCTACTACCTCAGTAGAATACTGATCGGGGCCGAACACCGGTACAACCCCGTTGAAAAAGAGTGTTTGGCTTTGGTATTTGTCATCCAGAAGACTCGCCATTATGTCTCGGGCCAGACGATTCATGTCATCTCCCGAGTCAATCCACTCAGAGTTCTCATGACGAAGCCAGGGTCATTAAATTACCGGCTAGCTACGTGGGCGATCCTGCTAACACCATACAACATGGTGTTCGTTCCACAAAAAGCCGTCAAGGGTCAGACCCTGGCCGACTTTTTAGCCGCACACCCCATCCCGGAGTCCTCCATACTCTATAAAAACATCCCGGATGAGGTCCAAGAAACAAACGTCACCGAAGAAAGCCCCGTCTGGCGGATGTTTTTCGATGGTGCGTCAAGAACTGGCCCCAAAGGCCAAATCATTGTAGGTGTGGGGATAGTCTTGGTATCCCCCGATCAGCTGGTCATCCAGCGCGCCTACTCCCTTTCGAAGCCGTGCACCAACAATATTGTCGAGTACAATGCTCTCATCATGGGAATCCAGCTGGCGTAACAGCTGGGGGTGGATCATCTGGAAGCCTACGACGACTCAAAACTCGTCGTTAACCAGGTCAGAGGGCAATACGAAGTTCGCCATGAAGATCTGGTTCCTTACCATGAAGTTGTATTGAACATCATTTCAACTTTCACCAAGTTCTTCATCGAGCATGTACCTCATTTACAAAATCTGGAGGCTGACGCTCTGGCTGGCCTCGCAGCCTCATTAGCAGCACCCCTTGGGACTCAACACTACGTCACGGTAGTTGGTCGAGACTTGGTCTATCCTAAAAAAAACCTGTGCTCACGAGTGGCCCATGCCATATCAACAAGTGCTGGTGTTAATGTCCGAGACTGGAGGTTCCCGTTCATCGACTTCGCTGTCTACGGAATTCTACCAGAAGACCGAAAGAAGCCGTCTCAGTCAGGAGACGTTTCCTTCGATTCTACTATGATACAGCTACTAAAATGCGGTATCGACGCTCCTACGATGGACTTCTCCTGCGATGTCTGTCCAACGAAGAAGCAGCCGAAGCCCTTCGAGAAGCTCACGATGGAACCTGCGGAGCCCATCAACCTGGCCCTAAGTTGCAGGATCAACTACGACGCATGGGCTACTACTGGCAAACCATGGCCGCTGACGCTGTCGACTATGCTAAAAAGTGCCATGCGTGCCAGCTTCACACAGACTTCATCCATACACCGTCAGAACCACTACATCCTACAGTCGCCTCCTAGCCCTTTGAAGCCTGGGGCATGGACATTGTAGGACCGATCACCCCTCCGTCATTGAGGGGACACCGCTTCATCCTAGCCATCACCGACTACTTCTCCAAATGGACAGAAGTAGTTCTACTGGCGGAAGTGAAGAGCTCTAGGGTGATCAGCTTCATCAAGCACCATGTCATCTACCGTTTCGGGATACCCCGGAGGATTATCTACGATAACGGTCCTCAGTTCATCAACCATATTTTTAGCAGATTCTGTGACAAGAATCGTATTCAAAACGTGGCCTCAACCGCCTATAATCCGGCAGCAAACGGATTGGCCGAGGCGTTTAACAAGACTATCGTCAGGCTACTCAAAAAGGTCGTGTCATCCAACAAACGCGACTGGGACGAAAAGCTCGACGAATGCCTTTGGGCCTACCGCACAACGGTACGGACCCCGACAGGCAACACACCATTCTTCCTGGTCTACGGAAGCGAAGCGGTACTACCTCTCGAGATCCAGATACCCTCACTCCACGTAGCAATCACAAACCAACTCACAGAAGAGGACAATCAACGTCGTCGTCTGCGAGAACTGGAGGCACTTGACGGAAAGCGTCTCCTAGCTCAACAACGCATTGAACTCTACCAAGCCCGTATATCACAGGCTTTCAACAAGAAGGTCAAGCAAAGGACTTTCTAAATAGGCGACCTAGTTCTGGCAGTCATGAGGTCGTTGGTGTTGACTCACAAGACACCAGGAAAGTTCGAGCCCAAGTGGGAAGGACCTTTCATCATAGAGACGGTATACTCAAACGGTGCTTACCGCCTCGCTAAACCCAATGGGGACTTGTTCATGATGCCCATCAACAGCAAGTTCCTAAAGAAGTACTACTCTTGACATCTTTCAGACATATACTTCCACAAAGGATCAGTGGACCCAATCATCAGGGCTAACATACAATTCCCTTCCACAAAATCATATGCTTCCGGAACCCAGCTGTTCCGTGGCATCCTCCAGTAGAAGGACAACCACGTCCACATTACCTCTGAGTTGTTCCCCTACGCCCTACAAAGCGAAATCTTACACTCCGTAAGACTATGCTACCCATCATGTTTACCACATCCATATTACCTCTGAGTAAACATCCCATACAGACAACCCCTGCGTTGTCGTACATGGATCGCAGAACTTCCACGTCCACATTACCTCTGAGTATTTCCGCGTATTCCCAGAGTCATTCCTACTACGTCCATAACACCTCTGAGTAGGAAGATTCCGTCATTTTGAATCCCATATTTGCCATATCCATATCACCTCTGAGCAAACATGTTGGTTCTTTCAAACTTATTATCTGTACCTAAAAACCAAGGTGCGCAAAAAATAATAGGTCCACACAAATCATCAAGTTCATGACAGCAAAAATGAACACACCACAAAAGCTTTGTATTCTTTATTTTCAAAAAAGAGTAAAGGATTACACCCTCCAGCAAGAGTTATAAATACACAAAAAAGAAGAGACTACAATCCCTAAACATCCCCGGGGTTGGCCAAAAGCTCTTCAATCCGACGTCTCAAGTTTGTCGCTCGAGTCTCCATAGTCGCCAGGACCCGGTGTTCAGCTTCTTGACGCATCGCTTCTATGGCCTCAGGAGAAGTGTCATCCTCATGCTTCTCATCCAACTGTTGCCGCTGCTGAGCCAGGATAAGAGCCCGGTGGATGAAAGCTGCTTCCTCCTTCTTAAATGCTACATGTTCAGCCTGGACACACTCAGCATCTAATAGGAATCGGGCCCGCTGGTCCTCAAGGCGGTGAATATGGGCATCAACCTCCGCGATACTAGCGTCCAACGCAGCTCGCAACTCCACCTTCTCCTGCGTGGACTGAGACAACCGCTCTACTGCAGCTTCAGCCTCAGCCACTTCGCGTTCCCAGACACTCACGGTGGCCTGATAAGAGGACTCAGTCTCAGCGATCAACTTCTCCTTTTCCGCGTCTATCAGGACGGAGAGATCATTTCGCTAGATACACTGAAACACGGAAAGCCGCTGGTCCAACTCGGCCACCGAGGCCTCCAGAATGTCGGCCATATGATCATGGCCCTGGTGGGAATGTATCAGATTGATATGAGGAAGTGCCAGAGTTTTTGCCGTTGCAAAGCTCCCATTTGCATCCATCACGGCCGATATGCCCCTCTGCAGCATTTTATACACCACCTCGATGATGAACTTCACATATTCATCTGCATCCGCTAGCACCTGCGACATCATAGCAGGAGTCAGAGGAGCAACTCTGGATAGCGGAGCGGAAGAAGGCCCGTCGGCCTCAACCTGCGAGGCTGGAACCTCGGCATCAACAGACTCTTCCCCAACGGGGACTTGACTACTAGCCCGAGGAGCCAAAAGAACAGAAGGAGCCGAGAGAGGCATCGATATAGTACCCCAAGTAGAAGGAGCAACAGAGGGCTCCGCCAAACCCTTACCCTTCTCAAACTCGGAAGGACCACCGACGTCAGCGGCTACCTCATCAGTCCCCAACGCACTATCAGCAGGCAGTACGGGACATTCCACCTCCGGCAGAACGGTGAGATCAACACTTGTCTCCTGACTCGACCCCTTCGAAGTCAGGATCGGCGGACGAGTCTCATTATCACCATCAAATCCCTCTACAGGGACGGGATCTGTCGCCACCTCCCGGTCGGCAGCCACCTCAGCCTCCGCTGCTGAGTCTGGGGTAGGGCTCGGCAACGCTGCAGCCGACCTCCCCTCATCATGACAAAGAGGGGAATCAACCCTCTCCTCGGTTTCAATCACGTCTGTTGCCCCCACAACATGCTCATACATTTTTGGAGGAACGTCATCTGAAGACGATGAACTCCACTCCACTTTCTCAATTGGAAGCCCTGTGTCCGTAGGACCCTCAACGTCCAAGGCCCCTACGGTGGCTTGCACCATCCCGGAAGTTGCTGCAACCTCAGTGTCTCTTCCGACAAAGTCTGGAGATACTAAAATCTCTGTAGGAATAACATCTTCAGGATTCTCCTCCATTGGAGACGTCACCATCGGAGGAATGCACTCATCAGAAGAGCTTGCCACCTCCTTCCGTTTACTGACGCCCGGTTTCGAAATACGGGTTTTCTTCTTCGACGATCCCTACAAGAAAAAAAGCACAGGTTACCAAAATGACAAGATGAGCCAGATTGTGGAGGACTCTTTACCTCGGCAGGGACTGATTCCATTGATGCAGCCTTTGGAGTCATCACTTTCCTCGGCCTTTTTGGTAAAGATGAACCGGCTTCTGCGTCAGCCCGTCTCTTTCCAGCAGGGAGATCTCTCACTGATGCTACAGCAGCAGCCCAATATTTTGCCAATTCTGGTGGACGATATAATCGAGCTGCCACCAACATATTCGTCGTAGCCTCTAGTTGAGTTCCAATGATGAAACTGGTCTCCCTATCATAATCAGGAGACACATTATTCATGGTGCAATACAGCTTAACGGCCGAATATAGGATCTGCAGCCGAAGGTTGCGAACTGGCGTAGTGAAACGAACACCAGTGCACCCGACATTGTAATATTGCCAGCCCGAGGCTCCGTCCAACAAACTCCCGACAAACCCCAGACTGTTACTGGGATTCCGTAACATTAGCCGGGTATAGCCAAACTGGCGAGCAAACTGGCTTGGCAGATATGGCACCAGATAACACCTATTTTGGTTACGGTAGACCAAGTGGGAAGGCCGAATACTTTATAACCAACGAAAACCCTATTTCGGTAGAGTAATCGCATCTTTACCAGAGTCATCCAAATCTTGGTCAGCCTCGAAATCTTTGAAGATGGGACCGACATTGACAATCTTCCATCCCTGAAGATAGGACAAAACTCTCCTACAGACAGGGACGCCAGTGTGCAACCACTTCCTCTTGTAGAAGCGGCGGATAAAAGCGTCACCTTCAACGTGATCCTCCTCCGGGCCTGGACTCATCACGTTCGGATGATGTAGAATCAATCATCCAATCAGATAATGGAATGGTAGCTCGGCCCGGAGAAAGTTGTCTTTCCTACCTTTCCTACGGATCACAACCTCAGCAAAGGTCCTCAAGCCCTGCAATAAGTTACACACCATCGCGGGGAGAAGAGCCAAAGGGCGACCAAAAGCCAATTTTACTGTTGGCAAAATGGGGTTCTGGTGTACCCTCTCCACGGAACCTGATCCGCCTGCGAACACACAATCCCGGAGCCATATCATCAAGTATGCCATCAACACGGCCTTAGATGACATCCGGTGCACACAGTGCCAGAAGCAGCTATACGCGTCTTCGCCACTCTCATTTGAACGGGGAGCCCTCTCGTCTAGTCGGCTCATTTTGGAAGTTACTTCCGCAGGTTTCAGCCCTTGCGGGGTCATAAACCGGATCTTCGAGGAGTCCGCCAAATCCTGCTTGAAGACGTAATCCCTCTAAGCAGTCACATGAGGTTGAGACTTGCCTTTGTCCTTCCGTTGCATCAGATAATGATGGCTCGCTACCTCCTTGAAAACAGCCATCATCTTCGGGTCCTTCTTTTCCAAGACAAGGATCTCTTCGTTTGATGGAAAATATTCCTCGTACGGTTTCGAGCCCCAGGGAAGCCTGGATACCTCGTATATTTCATGGAGAGCCAATCCCAACTCTCCCACTGGAGTAAAGAAAGTGCCAGTCTGGGCATTGAACATTTCCAAGAGCGCAAGGAACATATGCTTATTGAGATCCATGTCAGCCTGTGTGGCACGGATAGCGACCGTCAGCCCAATTTCTTTAAGCTCAGTCTTGAACTTTGACAATACCCAAAGGGTCAACTCGTCCCACTTCGGCATGTGGTGACACCAACCTTCAACCCTAAAGCTACCTTTCGGATACATGACCCTCGATGTTAGCATCCGATTTGCAAAGGTCGAAGCACTAAAGGCAAAGGTGTCATTAGGGACCTTACTATAAAGGCTCCCAGGACGCAAAGTTCGGCAACTGAACGAGGGTCTGGCTCACGAGGTGGCCAAGGTATCCCTTTGATTCGAAGTAGCATCAATCGAAAGAGTACCCCCCACTGCCCCTCCTTGAGAAGGAGTAAGTTCCCAGGACATCCTCCTCTTGGAAGCTAAACGGTAGAAGGCCGTCAGTGGCAACTGGCGTTCAAGTTGTCGCATATACAGAACCATGCCCTTCGCAGAGAAGAACCAGTCTTCTTTGATCTTCAGTATCTTTGCCTCGGTGGAGATCAGTCGGTCACCGAACAAAAAGGCAGGTTTTAAGAAGGTCACATCCTCGGATTCAGCAGATTCTAGTTTACCGCTCTCCATCATACTCTGGAGAAAAATCGACGACTAATTCTGGATTTGCAGCATTCTCTCAGGAGGTTGATTCAGCAGGATAGCATCTTTCGTGGAGTTGATAACCTCTTCGTCAAAATCAACTCCCATTTGACAAAGAGAAGCATCCAGAAGGACTTTATTCAACAAAGGGATAGTTATCAACACTGACACAACAAAAACAAAAGTCAGGCAAGAAGTGTCACGCCCCGATCCCGTTAGGGTCGTCCGTCTTGCCTGGATCCCTGCGGGATCGATCATCCTCGCTAAGGCGTGATGCCGTGCAAGCCTAAGTTGCGCTTGCACAAGGCCATATACATGCACAAAAACAACTAGTCAAGCAAAAACACACGTACGCACCCATTAGTTAAGCAAAACACACGCACGCACCCATTCATTACAGAAAACCAAATGTTGGACACAGAGATTTGAAATGGAAATACTCATTTTATTGATAACTTGATAGGAATACAAGTACAAAGCTTTGCAAACTCAGATTTGCCTTATAATTTGGCTACATGATACTCTTTGAAACACACTTTTGAAATTTGCCACAATGCCCATACATGATATCCCTTTATTACAAGCTGGAATTGAAAGACACCTTCAGAAGGAAAAGAAACTTGAACTTGACTTGAAATGAAAGAAAGCTTCGAGGCGATCCACAGCTCTACTGGGCTAGACGAGCTTCGGTGCCTCACTTGAAATCCTCCTGTCTCCTTTTGCTTTCTAAAAAGGATGCCCACAACGTGGGTCAGCACACATCATGTACTGGCGAGCGGCTCTTCGCCGAAACTCACAAATATCTGTACTAATTCAACATGTGAAGCTACATATTTACTAGTGCTCTTTCTACTTGTCTAGGTTTTTTTTAACAATTCATAAGAAACATGACAGTAGAACTATTCATAACCAACTTACCAACGCCGACAGTCATCCCTGTACAAAACAAGTTAGCACAATTTATATATGAATATAGGAAGCATACTTTACCATTATCGTTCATTGTTAGGTTTGCATTTAAGGATTTGTTCACATGCATGACCTAACTATATGGTGGTCCATGGGCCCGTCCCCCATGATTAGCCGCTGTGACTCAATGGTTTAGCTCGTCGCTAAGGACACAACATTCCCGAGGTGTAGCATTTACCCCGGGGTGCTATTATAATCTCTCCTAGGCCGATCGATCCCAGGTGCCCCCAGAATCGTCGAGAGACTATTACCTTGTTAATAAGTTATCCGAGACCAATACATGACTTGTTCTTTCTATCAGATAAAACCTAGCAGTACGACAGATAGCGACCAGTTCATGACTAGCCTTAATCGTTCGGTCATTCATTTGCATTCAGTTCTCATTCGGTCATTCGATAGCATTCAATAACATTTCATTTCATGTGCAGTCATTCGTTAGCATTTATTCTTTTTCTTATCGTTTGTTATTGAGGTATCGTTGATCACAAGGACAAGACAACAGAGTAGAGTAGAGATCATTTTTATTAGGGCGTACAAATAAATGCAAACCCGGTTCAAGCAACTCACCGAGATGAATCTTAGTTAAGAGAATGAGGGACTTCACGTACCGTTCACGAACAATTCACGCGGCCTACATTGGCACCAACAGTTGATTAGCATACTTCGTCTCTTTCTCTCAAGATTTGGAATGAATGCAAAATGCGATGAAAGCGAACAATGAAAATCAATCATCGAAAACCAACACGAAAACGCATTCATCAAAACCAAGCAGTGAAAAAAAAACATTCAGCAAAACACTTGGATTCATTTCAATTGAAGCCAATCCATCAATTGGAAAGGTTCATTGCATTTCATCCGTGATCAATCGATACCGACAAAGATTTTACCAAATACTCAGTTCAAGACTGAGTCAGCAAGCCGTAGGTATTACATAGTGGACCGCGAGGAGCGGGGCACTACAAGAAGCTCTAAGAAGACAAAGTGTGTCAAAAAGTCTGGCGTATCATTTGGGTCTAAACCCATGCGCGTTAGCAGTGAAGCTTCGACGCATCATCAGGGTGTAAACCCATGCGCGTCAGCAATGAAGCTTCGGCGCATCATCAGGGTGTAAACCCATGCGCGTTAGTAGTTAAACCTTGGCGCATAATCAGGGCCTAAACCCATACACGTCGGCGGAATAAACCTCAGCACATCATTAGGACAGAGGTCCATGCGCTTCGGCAACAAAGAGTTAGAGCACACCAACTCAGCCGTGTGATCCAAAACTCGCCTGAACAAAAAAATAATGGAAAAGACGCCACCCACCCGTCACCGCAGGCCGAACGTCGGCCGGAGTCACAATGGTGACAGGAGCGTCTTCCTCGGCGAACTCTGCAGGCTCTTTTCCCTTGCCAGCACCGCCACGAGGAGTCTTGGGAGCCATTCCTTGAAGGGAGAAAGTTAGGATTTTTTCGAAGAAGAACTCTAAAAGACAAAAGCAAAAGAGAGGAAGAACTCTCTCTCTCTCTTTACCTCACGCCTATTTATAGGCTCAGTCGCACGCGTGAACCAATGAAGTATGACCTCAGCCGCCGCCTCGAGTTCTGCGAGAAGATAACTGCAAATAAATCCAAAAAGATCATCATTAATCTTTTTGGTTATCGAGGCATTATCATTTGCATTAACTGAGAGGAGCATGCGCCCCATCACTGATGCGCGGAGTATCCATGCGCCCGAACAGTCATGCACCCTAACCACCATGCTTCTTATTCAACGTATTCCAAAACTTGACAAAAAAGTTTTGAAAACTTTGAAGGGGGTCTTGTAGAAGCATGGAATTTCACGACTAGAAATCCTATGCGCCAAACACTACATGCACCAGGGAGCTCAGACAAAATACTTGACACAGCAAAACAAAAGTATAGACATTGAAAGAGGATTTTTATTTGCATATAAAAGTCTATTACATGTCTAGAAAAGGCTGTACAAAGGAGAACTTCTACAAAAAGAAAAGACCCTAAGTCTACAGCCAGGCGCAGTAGTCATCATGCGCTCTTGAACAGGCGCATTTCATCATGCGCTCTCAGTCAGGCGCATCCCACCATGCGCTCTCAGCCGGGCACATCCTTTCAGCAGCTCAGTTATGTGCATCCCTTCAGCAGCTCAGTTATGTGCTACCCTTCCAGCCAGACGCATCATGAAGTGTCAGCATATGCGCCATCCAATGCTTCGACTAATGAAGCATTTATTGAGCAGAACGAGGGTGGCAATCAACCCTCTAGCTGGAGGAGGAGCTCCCCAAACCAAGGAAAAGAAGAGCACCGTAAATCAACCTGTGGCCAGGGGAGGCTTCGAAAGAGCCTCCAAAGACCAAGGAAGACCGCAATCAAAACCACGGCTAAAGAAGCAGCTTTCAACACAACCAGAATGGGCAACACCCACTCTGACAGAAAAAAGAGCCTCCAATGCTGCAGCACCGCAATTCCGATTTGTGGCTTTTTGAGCATAATGGAGACGAGACTCGAGCATCCTGATCTTTGGATGCAACAGGCACCTTCCGCCTGCCTCGGAAGCCCTCGACTCTGACTTTTGGATGTAACAGTCATCTTCAAGTGCATCAATGAAGACATTACGTCGCATCTTCACCCTCGGGAGCATCTTGTCAACAGAATGTGCTCGAGCAAACAAATTCACTTCGGGAGGACGTGAGAGAACAAGAAGCAAACTCTCTCTATGCCACTATTTATAGGCCAGGCAAATCAAACCTATGTGTCAAGTGGCTGGCTCTCCGAATCCCATGCAATGAATTTGCATTAAATGGATGAACCTGACGCTTCGAATTCAGCCAAGTCAAAAACGGCTATTTAAAGCACTCGAAGAACGTAGCAGTTGCACCAATAAAGATGGGTCAAGCGGAGAGGATGTGCCGCCAGACCGCGCATCAAACAGACACGCCCATCAGCACCAAGCGCTTCACAAGCATGCGCCCTCATACGGCCCCATGCACCTTGTAATGCCCCGTTCCGCAAGGTGCATTACGATGAGTCGTTGACTCGAAGAGTTACGTTGACCCGATGAGGTATCGATGCGAATGGATGCAAGTGATACGTTGGCCAAGGATAAGCTTTGAGTCGGTTGGAATCTATAAATAGAATCGATGCAAATGATAAGTCCCATCGAGCAAGTGCTAATGTTAGTTGATCTGGTGTGCAGGCTATGCCCTTATGCTGGGTTACGGATCATGGTATGGGCGCGATAGGCCAAGTCAACCGAGTAGTTCAAAGGAATGGCTAAATTCGAGAGTTAGCTATGCGATCGAGTTATGGAAGCGAGACGCTTCAATCGGCGAAACGGCAAGGCGTATCGGCTTAAGGTGGGCGGGTTCTTGACTCTCTCTCCCTATTCCTTCACGTCTAATAAAATATGTTATGGTATGCATAAGATGTTATCGAGTTAGCGAGAGTGGCTCGGCGATGAAAGATCTAAATATGCGTTGAACACTAAGGTAGAACATTGAACAATCGAACAGTTGAAGCGACGTGCATCAAGTGTACGAGTCACAGCAGGGAACTGATGGTAGAACATTGAAAGATGATATTGAGATGTGCATCATGTGCACGGCTCCGAGAACATTGAACACTAGGCATAGAACATTGAATACGACGCTGAGCGTGCCCTCGGGCACTCATGTACGAAAAGACTAAGTAACTACGAAATTAGGCTATGAGAACAACTTACGAATAGTACGTGCTGAATGTGAGTACGAGATGTCTAAGCCGTTGGACGTCGTGCATCAATATGGATGTGTTGGGGCATAACGCCGACGGAGCTCCCCATATGAATGGTGGATTATGTTTATGGCACGGGAAACCGTTTATGGCACGGGAAACCGTTTATGTGCGAGACTATATTTATGGAATACGAGATCGGTAGGTATGCTATGGATTGTATAATATGGTACGTATTGCATGGTCAATGGACTCGGATGGCCCGTGCACGGGTACGGCTTCCCTCGAACGGTTACGCCGGGGCGCCGGGACCGTTCGGCCTAGGAGGAAATTATGTGTGGTATTTATGGTGCACAACATTCGGACGGATTGCGACCGTCCAGTGCTGTGATAAGGTATGATATCCGTAAATTTGCGATCCTTCGGATATTGGGCTAGCAACCCGTATCGAAGCGATCTTAGGCTTACACATTGAGATGCCAAGTCCATTACGGTGCGAAACACCATAACCTTCATATAGATAGGGCCGGTGGGCTCAGATGAGAGCTGGGTGCAGGCGCAGGGCCTGCCACCAATTATGCATATGTTTACGTTTATGATTGGTCGGTTTCGTGATTCGTATGTTGCTTATGTTAAGTTCTAACCACTGCAGGCTAAGAAAAATGGGACGGGATGAGCATGAATCACTATGTTTATGTTTTAGATTACGTCTAACTGTATCTGCTGCAGAAACACGGTTTGGGACACATTTACGATAATGTGCTATGTTTAAGTGTTGCTATGAAATCGATCCTAAGGCTAAATAGAAAGATCACAAATTAAGATACATGTTTCACTAAATGGATTAAGTGTTTGGTTTGGTGCGAGCGGGTCCTGATCAGTACGAAGCGAGGACGAAAGCAGTAATCCCCCACTAGTTTATGTGCAGGTCAGGTTATGATCGGCTCGGGGCGGAGCTTGGCTTGGACGTGCCGAGGCATGGAGTCCTTGGCGTTCAAGAGGAGCTTCCGCATAGGTGTTCGGACTTACGACATGGAGATATTCGGCCGAAGACTACTTGGTGGCTATAAAGAGACATAATGTATGGAACAATATAATCCTTTGTGAGCTAGAGAGATCATGAGCGTTGTAGCCAATTGGCATATATATTGGGCTATTAAGAGCCTTTGTAATCCTCAGTTCAAAATCAATAAAAGAGATTCTTATGTTATACTATGTTTTTCTTCCGCTGCTTATGTTATCAATTTGAGATAGTTCTATGTGAACCTGTTATCTTGTCTTGCACGAGCGCAATTCCAGGCTCGTGCGGTATCACGCCCCAGCGAGGACGATGATTCGGGTAAAATCTAGCGAGGACGAGCGATTTCCCGGGTCGGGGCGTGACAAGTTGGTATCAGAGCGGCTCCATCCTTTGGACCGTGCGAGAATCTCTTTGACCCTCAGTTGCTTCGCTATCGAATTCAGTTGACTCTAAGTTGTTTCCGCAACCGCATGGCTCATGGATCTGCTCGATGCTACATTGGATGTTCTATACAATAAATCTATATTAAGTGAGTACGTCTGCCATAAGTATGTCGTGACTATCACGCTATCTCCGGGTGCCATCGGAGAGTGTTGGTTGCACGAAGTGCAACGAGTTATGGAGTGTTGGTTGCACGAAGTGCAACGGATTACGAGATTATGGTTTCCCGAAGTGTAAGAAAGTTATGAGTCATTGATTGCACGAAGTGCAACGAATATGGTGTTGTTGGTTGCATAAAGTGCAATGAGTTATGTGATGTTGGTCGCACGAAGTACGAGGAGTTATGTGTTGTTGTCGCACGAAGTGCGAAGAGATACGTGTTGTTGGTTGCACGAAGTGCAACGAATCGAGATATGAGGCAATACCTATTATGTGGCTATGCGAGTGATTATGTGTTATCGGTTGCACGGAGTGCAGCAAAGTCGTGGATCGTTCATTGCATCGGTGCAACGAGTCGATATGGTATGATGCGTGTTGTATGGCTATGCGGATGGATAGCGATATGTTAAGCGAGATTGAGTAATGACCTTAAGTATCGAGAATGAGTTGTTGCAATGAGCGAGATTGAAAGATCGCGGATGCGATTGTACGAGTCGAGTTGGTTGCTAAGTCGAGATCGAGTAGGCGAACGTGTATGTTGGCCATATGTCGCATTGAGCTTTGAATAAGCGAATGTTGCGGGTGTGATCGATATGATCGCCATGACACGGTTAGATTGAATGTGTGTCAAACTTGAGCTAACGTTAGAGCTGGGATCGGAAGGATCGCCATATGGGACTGTTAAGTTGAGATAGAAGTCGGACCTATGCGAAGTGTGATGTCGAGTAATGACTCGATTTTGAGTGGTATATGCAATACCAATTATGCGATCAGTATAGCAAAGTATCGTATCGATAAAGATAGGCTCGATCCAGAGTGGTATATGGGATACCACTTAGCGATATCTATGTTAAGCCGGTTGGTGACTTGTGATAGACTTCGTCGAGACGATTATGTTGTTACGATAGGTTTGTCCTCAACGGATGGAGTAGTACCGAGACTCGAGTGGGAATGACTTGAGAGAAGTCAATGCGAGTATGCCTTGAGGAATTGAGTTGAACGATTATGTGCGAAGTCATATCCACGGAGGATACGTCGGGCGAGGATTCGTTAAGCGTAAGTCGAATGATAGGCTGAGCATAGCGAAGGAATGTTAAGTTGAGGAAATAGTCGACCCGGTCGAACTTATGCTGAGTTAGTATGAAGATTTATTCGGAATGAGTTGAATAGGTACGAAGAAATCGTACGAACGAATTTGAGTTAGCACGAGGAGTCGGTAGCACGATTTGAAAGTGCGAATTAGGGATATGAGAATGGATATGTGAATTTGAAATTGTGTCGCGATGATGTTAAGTAGTTACAACTGGATGAATCTTGATAAGTGCAAGACTTGATTCGTACTCGAGTTCGGATAATGGCAATAATTGCAACGGGTTTGAGCTTATGAGAAAGGAAGATGTTCAAGTTATGCATATCGACGATGGTATTGAGGCGTATCAAAGACGATATGCAATAACTCGGGGATACTCTGATCGAATGAACAAAAATTACGTTGAGCATTGTTGTTGGACGAATAGGATGAAAGTTAAGTTATGGCAATTGGGATGATAACGGTAGGAATGCTTCGGGGAATTTGAGAGTCGATGGATGTTACTCGGAAGAAAACGAAAGTGTATGGATTGCTTCGCAGATCACCACTATGCTGACATTCTTGTCTTGAACGAGTGCAATTCCAGCATCGCATATGCGTCACGCCAAATTAGGGTGATCATTCCGCGTGAGCGTTGGTATGGTGATTCATCCAGCGGGGATGATTAAACTTGCAAGGCGTGGCAAATTTGATATGGACTTGTGGTTTGATGCGAAGGTGAAATTGAGGATTGTGCGATATTGTTGACGGTAGTATACGAGTGATTCGAGTAGCAGCGTCGCATCAGTTGCACGGGGGAATGGATAAATTGCGGATTGGTAAAGTATGTCGGATTGGGTAAAGTCCCATAGGAAGTGTCGGAAATTGATTTGGCTCCACGATAAGTATAGCATGGTTCATTGTAACTGTCCCTCGTTGATGATCTTCAATTATCGAGCGTAGTTTCGGGGCAGGTGACCCTAGAAGACTTGACCGCCAAATCAAGTAAATGTTGAAGTCCCATAGGATAACCCTAAAGAAGTCGCATAAGGAATTTTATTGAGGATAAGGAATGATCGAGTATATGTTGAGGAACGTGCCTAGTATAGTGATACGGTAAGGCGATTGCAAGGATTCTGCAATGCGCGAGAGCGACGTATAGTGGAACGACCCTAAGAGTTGTGTCGTAGATCGGTTTGAGTAACGATTAGGCTATGTGTGTTGAGCGTGATCTATGTATGAAATAAACTAGTCGGATTGAATCGAATATTGAGTAAAGGATTCATACTCGATCGAGAATCAGAGACGAGCGTATCGTGAGAGACCTTGGGTCGGAAAGATTGTTGCCTTTGAGCATCGTAGACTCAAGTTGACCTCTTGTGTGTCGGGAGAGCGCGAGCATGATGTCTGGATAAGTTACCTAGCGGGGGTAGCCCCAGAAGTGATGCGTAGACAGTCTGAGAACGTGGGTCGTATTAGGATAATTGTGTCCGAGACATAGTGCAAATGATAGGCAAAAGAATTTAGACATATTGGACTTAGTCCATGTCGTTAAGGCTAAATGTTATGAAAGATTGGATGAAAGACTTGAGTTATATGAGAGATAGGCAAACGGTTGGGCGAACAGGCGTTACAGAGAATTGTTGTGATTGGATGCGCAATGACTTGATGCAATGCGAGTGTTAGATGACAGGCGAGAAACTTATGAGATCGAAGTTATGGTTGAATTAAGTTATGTATAAGATGTTGAAAGATGATCGCATGTTATGGAATACACATACGAGGAGTGTTTTGGGAATAGGCGCTAAGATATGACTAAGTCGAGTACGGACCGATGGATGTTTGAGGATTTAAGTTGAGCTTGATAGTTGTCCCGATATCCTACAACTGAGCTTGGCTGAAATGCATATATTGGTGGGACGCCTAAAATATGTGTATGATCCAAACTAAGTTATATGATTCAACGATAGTAGCACGAGATCGTGAAGCGATCTATGCGAGGCACTTGGATTAAGTGTTGGTTTTGGTTCGAGGACGAACCTTGTTTTGAGTGGTATATTATGTAATGCCCCGTTCCGTAAGGTGCATTACGATGAGTCGTTGACTCGAAGAGTTGCGTTGACCCGATGAGGTATCGATGCAAAATGATGCAAGTGATACGTTGGCCAAGGGTAAGCTTTGAGTCGGTTGGAATCTATGAATCGAATCGATGCAAATGATAAGTCCCGTCAAGCAAGTGCTAATGTTAGTTGATCTGGTGTGCAGGCTATGCCTTTATGCTGGGTTACGGATCATGGTATGGGCGTGATAGGCCAAGTCAACCGAGTAGTTCAAAGGAATGGCTATGTTTGAGAGTTGGCTATGCGATCGAGTTATGGAAGCGAGATGCTTCAATCGGCGAAACGGCAAGGCGTATCGGCTTAAGGTGGACGGGTTCTTGACTCTCTCCCTATTCCTTCACGTCTAATAAAATATGTTATGGTATGCGTAAGATGTTATCGAGTTAGCGAGCGTGGCTCGGCGATGAAAGATTTAAATATACGTTGAACACTAAGGTAGAACATTGAACAATCGAACAGTTGAAGCGACGTTCATCAAGTGTACGAGTCGCAGTAGGGAAATGATGGTAGAACATTGAAAGATGATATTGAGATGTGCATCATATATACGGCTCCGAGAACATTGAACACTAGGCATAGAATATTGAATACGGCGCTGAGCGTGTCCTCGGGCACTCATGTACGAAAAGACTAAGTAACTACGAAATTAGGCTATGAGAACAACTTACGAATGGTACGCGCTGAATATGAGTACGAGATGTCTAAGCCGTTGGGCGTCGTGCATCAATATGGATGTGTTGGGGCATAACGCCGACGGAGCTCCCCATATGAATGGTAGATTATGTTTATGGCACGGGAAACCGTTTATGGCACGGGAAACCATTTATGTGTGAGACTATGTTTATGGAATACGAGATCGGTAGGTATGCTATGGATTGTATAATATGGTACGTATTGCATGGTCAATAGACTCGGATGGCCCGTGCACGGGTACGGCTTTCCTCGAACGGTTACGCTGGGGCGCCGGGACCGTTCGGCCTAGGAGGGAATTATGTGTGATATTTATGGTGCACAACATTCGGACGGATTGCGACCATCCAGTGCTGTGATAAGCTATGATATCCGTAAGTTTGTGATCCTTCGAATATTGGGCTAGCAACCCGTATCGAAGCGATCTTAGGCTTACACATATAAGATGCCAAGTCCATTACGGTGCGAAATACCGTGACCTTCATATAGATAGGGCCGATGGGCTGAGATGAGAGTTGGGTGCAGGCGCAGTGCCTGCCATCCATTATGCATATGTTTACGTTTATGATTGGTCGGTTTCGTGATTCGTATGTTGCTTATGTTAAGTTATAACCACTGCAGGCTAAAGAAAATGGGACGGGATGAGCACTAATCACTATGTTTATGTTTCAGATTACGTCTAAATGTATCTGCTGCAGGAACACGGTTTGGGACACATTTACGATAATGTGCTATGTTTAAGTGTTGCCATGAAATCGATCCTAAGGCTAAATAGAAAGATCACAAATTAAGATGCATGTTTCACTAAATGGATTAAGTGTTTGGTTTGGTGCGAGCGGTTCTTGATCAGTACGAAGCGAGGACGAAAGCACTAATCCCCCACTAGTTTATGTGCAAGTCAGGTTATGATCGGCTCGGGGCGGAGCTTGTCTTGGACGTGCCGAGGCATGGAGTCCTTGGCGTTCAAGAGGAGCTTCCGCATAGGCGTTCGGACTTGTGACATGGAGATGTTCGGCCGAAGACTACTTGGTGGCTATAAAGAGACATAATGTATGGAACAATGTAATCCTTTGTGAGCTAGAGAGATCATGAGCGTTGTAGCCAATTGGCATATATGTTGGGCTATTAAGAGCCTTTGTAATCCTCAGTTCAAAATCAATAAAAGAGATTCTTATGTTATACTATGTTTTCCTTTCGCTGCTTATGTTATCGATTTGAGATAGTTCTATATGAACCTGTTATCTTGCCTTGCATGAGCGCAATTCCAGGCTCGTGCGGCATCACGCCCCAGTGAGGACGATGATTCGGGTAAAATCTAGCGAGGATGAGCGATTTCCCGGGTCGGGGCGTGACACACCTAGTGGAACGCCGATCGATGCGCCCACTCAACATTCCATCACCTGTCAAGAACATTAAATGCTGAAGTCTGACAGAGTTGGCAGCACGTCCCCCGAGGACTGAACAGTTGACAGCTTTTGCAGAAGATAAAGAGTCGCCGACGTCAGCATCATCATTTCTCCCCTCCGACGGTTACAAGCCACGTGGCCGCCCAACCTTCTCGCATGCGCCTCCGCAGCCATGCGCCCAAAGCTCTGCATGCGCCTCAAAAGCCATGCACCTCAAACTTTTCTCTGATCCCTAAAGACAGAAGTAAAGTCACTTCTGAAGCTCTGCATGCGCCTCAAAAGTCATGCACCTCAGACTTTTCTCTGATCCCTAAAGACAGAAGTAAAGTCACTACTGAAGCCTCGCATGCACCTCAAAAGCCATGCGCCCCGAATGGTTCGTGACTCCCAAAGGTTACGGGCCAAAGTCTCCTAATGTGCCCAATCCCAGGCGCATCCTACCAGATCATTCTCTACCAAATCTGAGATCTCCGAGCCATGGGCCTACGACACGTGTCCTTTGACTCGATTCACCCAAGATCTCAGCAACAGAAAGATTCTTCCCCCTGCTACGTACCAGCCCACAACAGTAGCATGAAGAATTAAACTCCTCAATCAGGACGCTTCGTCCATGTGCCTCCATCAACAATCACCACGTGGCGTCCCCACGTCCAGGCACATCCTACATATGCGCGCATGAGCAGCCAGCCTGCAGACTATAAATAGAGGGATTATTTCCTTCTTCCAGACACGAACATACATAGACAGACAGAGACATCGCACAACCACCGAGGCAGATACAGACACTCAACGCCTTTTTCCTCCTCGCAAGCTCCAGCACCCAGAGCAACTCAGACCTTCAGAGAACCAATAACCGTCGTCAGATCGTCAACGGAGTCAACGTATTACCACTCGCTCCATCGACACAAGGGACCCAGATAAACAAAAGTGTACTCCTAAGACTACGTCTAAGTCCTACATTGTAACACTGTTCTGTTTGTATTGAAATTTCATCAAAAGATTTTAATAGCAAACAGCACACATCTTTTCGAACACCGTTGGGGGCATACTGCTATACGGTGATGCCCTTCAGATTAAAGAATACAGGGACGACATACCAGTGAGCCATGAACACAATTTTTTGCGATCATTTGCGTAAAACTGTGGAGTGCTACGTAGACGATATCGCAATCAAAAGTCATCTCAAGGGCAACCACCTCCAAGACTTGAGAACGGTGGTCGAACTAATACGTGCATACCAACTCAAAATGAATCCAACCAAGTCTTTCCTGGGAGTCTCCAGCGGCAAGTTTTTTGGTTTCGTCATCACTTCAAAGGGTATATATCTGGACCCGGAGAAAGTAAAGGCTATTCTTGACATGCATCCCCCAAGAAACTTCAAAGAGCTACACAGACTACAAGGAAGGCTAGCCTACATCAGACGATTCATTTCAAACCTCTCTGGAAGGTGTCAACCTTTCACCCAGCTCATGAAGAAAGGTGTATCTTTCGTCTGGACTAAACAATGTCAACGTACGTTCGACGACATCAAGGCGTATCTTACAAGCCCTCCAGTATTGGTAGCTCTAATAATGGGGAAGTCCTTCTTACTATATGTCTGCGCTATGGACCATTCTCTTGGTGCCCTCTTAGCTCAGAAGAATGAAGGCAGCCATGAGCAGGCAATCTACTACCTCAGTCGTACAATGGTGGGTGCCGGACACAGATACACACCGGTGGAGAAGGAATGCCTTGCTCAAGTATTTGCCATCCAGAAGACACGCCACTACGTGTCTGGGCAGACTATCCACATCATATCTAAAGTCAACCCTCTCAGAATACTCATGACTAAATTGGGTTCTCTCAATTTCCATTTAGCTACATGGGCAATGCTGTTGACTCCATATTATATGATCTACGTCCCTCAAAAGGCAGTAAAAGGCCAAGCATTAGCTGATTTTCTAGCAGCTCATCCGGTGCCGGAGTCGTCCAAACTCTACAACGAAATTCCCGACGAAGTGGTGGAGTCTAACACTACAACTAAAGAAATCCCTATTTGGCAAATGTTCTTTGATGGCATATCAAGAACAGGGCCCAAAGGAAACATCATGGCTGGAGTAGGTATCGTGCTCGTGTCACTTGATCAACTGGTTATACATCATGCATATTCTCTCGTGGAACCATACGCCAACAATGTGGCCAAATATAATGCCCTAATAATCGGCCTACAACTGGTGAAGCAACTGGGAGTTGACTATCTAGAGGCTTACGGCGATTCCAAGCTAATAGTTAGTCAGGTCCGAGGGGATTACGTAGTTCGCTACAAAGATCTCATCCCTTACCACAGAGCAACAATCGAGTTGGCGTCTACTTTTACTGGATTCTTCATCGAGCACGTACCTCGACTACAGAATATAGAAGCAGATGCTCTAGCCGGTCTCGCTGCTTCCTTGATCTTCCTATCAATACCCAGCAGTCGATCACAGTGTCTAGTCGAGAACTACTATGTGTGAAAGATGCCTTGCATATTCATCACAGTTATGCAGCAGAAACAAACGTCGATGCTAAAGACTGGAGATTTTCCTTCATAGACTACGCTGTCTATGGAATCCTCCCCGAGGATCCGAAGGAAGCAGTATCCATCCAAAGACGATCCCTCAAATTTTACTACGACACATCTACCAAGATGTTGTACCGACGCTCTTACGACAGGCTACTGTTACGCTGCTTATCAGACATAGAAGCCAAACATGCACTCCGGGAGGCACACGATGGAGTTTGTGGTACACATCAACTAGGCACCAAATTATAAGATCGCCTCAAACGAATGGGTTATTACTGGCCCACAATGATAGTGGATGCTGTTGAATATGCAAAGAGTTGTAGAGCTTGTCAGTTCCACGCCGATTTCATTCATCAACTTTCAAAGTTTCTACACCCGACGGCAGCATCTTGGCCATTTGAAGCTTGGGGCATGGACGTCATAGGACCAATCATCCCGCCATCCTCCAAGGGACATCAGTTCATCCTAGCCATAACCGATTACTTCTCCAAATAGGTGGAAGCTATACCGCTCATCGAAGTAAAGACGTCAAACATGATCAGTTTCATCAAACATCACGTCATCTACCGCTTCGGCCTACCTTGCAGGATCATCCATGATAATGTTCCACAGTTCGCAAGCCATGCATTTTATCGGTTCTGCGATAAGAATCGAATCCAGAACGTAGCCTCTACTGCCTATAATCCAGCGGCTAACGGGCTAGCAGAAGCCTTCAACAAAACCATTATAAAACTTCTCAAGAAGTTCGTGCCTTCAAACAAGTGCGATTGGAACGAGAAGCTCGGTGAATGTCTATGGGCCTATCGTACAATGGTCCGGACTCCAACAGGCAGTACGCCATTCTCTTTGGTTTATGGGAGCGAAGCAGCTCTTCCCCTAGAAATCCAGATTCTTTCTCTTCGGGTAGCCCTAGCCAGCGAGCTGACTACTGAAGAAGGCTACCGTCTGCAACTCCAAGAGCTCGAAGCGCTAAACAAAATTGACATACCGACGGATACCTATCTAGACCGACGGTATACCGATTCAGTTAAGTTAAAAATCCAACGGTCGGATTTTGAACATGTAATGATCCTAACGGCTATATTTCTAGCCGTTGTAATTCCAGACCGATATTCTGACGGTATACCGGTTCGTGCCGACGGTATACCGATCGCTGACTGAAAAGTTGCCTTTGAGCTCTTTTTAATACTTTGGTTATAAATAGCCCTGAACCCATTCATTCAAGGTTGATATTTTGAGCCTAAAAATTTCTAAACCACCAAAGCCTATCCACAAACAACTCTACAAAGCTTTCATTTTCCATCCATAAATTGTGTTAGAGTTATTGAGTTGAAAAGTAAGATCTTCATCTTGTTGTATAAGAAAATCAAAATCTATTGTGAAAGGTTGAAGTTAGAGAGTTTTCGGATCCAAACTCTCGGTTGAAGTTGCAGAGTCTTTGGATCTAAACTCTCGGTTGAAGTCGGAGAGTCTTTGTATCCAAACTCTCGGTTGAAGTCGGAGAGGCCTTCGGACTAAAGCTCTCGTGTAAGAAGTTGGCGAGTTCTTCGGATCCAAACTCGTGTTGAAGTTGACGAGTTCTTCGGATCCAAACTTGTGTGTAACTATTTACTCAAATAGTGGATTAAAGTCGAAGAGAGTTCCGGGACTGGAGTGCCCCTTGGGAGAATACCAAGATATATCATGTGTCAGTATTGTTGTTGCTTTTTCTCTTGCACTTATTTTGTTTTAAATTGCCTATTAGCGTGTGCTAAGTGCTTGATTAGTTAGCTTGACCCTATTCACCCCCCTCTAGGGTTACTACAATTGGTATCAGAGCAAGGACTCTATTGTTAGGCTTAACATCCTTAGAGTAGATCCTTGTTAATTTTTTATGGCATCGTATTCCTCCTCCTCCGATAAAGAGGGTTTTACTTCTAGTAGCATGGACAATCATGTTTCTTCTAAATGCAAGAAATGCTCTAAGTGGAAAGCCATGGCTAGACAATCCTTAGAGATTCTTGATAACCTTCATTTTACAAATGAAGAATTTTCTGAAAAGGTTGTTCATTTAGAAGAAGCTAATGAGTTATTGAGAAATAAAAATAATGATTTATTATCTAGACTTGATTCTCAAAACTCGTCATGCGTTTCTTTAAAGAGTTTGAATGAGGCTTTAATCTTGAAAATCAAATCTCTTTCCTCATCAATAGAAGATCTTAAGAGGCAAACACATGAGCTAAATCATTTGCATAATTCTTCTATTGACTCTTTAAAGAAACAAAATAATAATTTTATTTCTAGAATTGCTTTATTTGAAAAAAAGAATTATGCTTTAAATGCTAAATTTGATTCTCTTACTTATTTGCATGATGATTTGCTATTAGAACATGATATTCTTAAGACCAAATTCATGCATGCTCACTCTAGAAATATTCATCATTCTAGTATGTCACATGTTCATAATCATACTCATTCTGATACATATGCACACACTAGTATTAGGTGCTTCTATTGCTCTCGCATTGGACACATGAGCTTAACCTGTCCTATTCGTAGGAGTTTTTCTACCAATGCTAGAGTAAATAGTATATGGGTCCATAAAGCTAATAAATGTGGATCCAAGTTATTTGGATACTAAAGTCTTCGCCTAATGTTGTATGTGGAGCTTCTTATATCTGGACATAGCACCGAGGAGCGTGTGGTGGTTGCAAAGCTCAAAGGTCATCTTCCAAGCAATTACACCAACACAAGCGTGGCCACTAGAGCCACTTTGGTAACATGCTAAACGATTATCTTTAAATTATTTATATTTATAGAATCTAGCATGTTTCTCTTGATGTCTTGCTGCTAGCTCACATTGATATCCTTTAGTTGCCTTTTATATAAATCAATGTGAGATATAATACTAGCATGCTTAGCTAATTTTCTTATTAATTCTTTTATCTAGCATGACTAGTTACTCAGCTTAAATGATTAGTTCACACTATGTAGTTTAACACTCATTTTCTATTTGTGTGACACATTTATATATGTATGCTCGTTATTCTTAATCTTTATTTATAAAGCATGCATATCACTCTAGTCCATAGGAGCTTGGTTTTGATTTAAGTTAATATGATTTTAACTCTTCGTCTTTAAAGTTTTTGAGATAGTTATTTTTTCTGTCGATTTGTTTTTAATATGTCATATTTATATTAATCGGTATTTGTGCATATATGTGTTTAGCACAAGCTTCTTATCACTTGACAAGTATACACTTATACTTCCATTTTAACCTTGTGCTTATATAATATATTTATTATTGATTCTCATATTTTATTTTGATTAAACCTCTTATGAATCAATTATGACTTTGCCTAATAAAGCTTATTTATATGTGTTTTGAATTTATGATAGTTTTTTAAACATTCATTAAGGATAGATGACTATATTCATTAAATTTTCATTTACATGTAGATTATGTATTTCTTATGTTGATATATATTTTTGTATAAATATCTTTATGTGGGCATATGAGTTAAGCTAAAGTTTTATATTGACTTGAAGAGTATTTAATTATACTTGTTACCTTCAAACTTGTGCTTATCTCATACTTTAGCTATTGATTCCTTTGACCAAAATTTGTGCTTCTTGAATCAATTAGCTTCTTCCTTAAAGTCTTCTTTTGCTGATATCTTCTTGAATTTTTGGTTGGCATTATGGATACATGTTCTTAATTGATTTTTGATCTTTTCATGTATGCCTATTCGTGATATATATAGTTTCATATATATAAATGATTCCTAACTTTTGATATTTATTTGTTTTATATATACCCTTAAGTTAGGATGTTGAGAGAAAATATTTATTAATGTCTTGCTCATGACTAATTATGGATGTTCTATTAAGGATCACAAAGTTTTGTACTTTACCTTGCATGTTAAATTTACCTCCTTAATTAGTGCATATTTTCTAGTTTGTATCTTTATAATTTACTATGATGCACTATAAAAGCTCTTTGAAAAATGTACTTCTTGATATCTTTAGCACATCTAGCTTTCTTGATCTTAATAATCTTTCATTGTTCATTCCTTGGATACTATGCTTTCTTAAAATTATTGTTGCCCAATGATGTTTTGTAGCACATGAGAATACATGTAATTGTTACATCATATTTCTCATGAATTTAGCTACTATGGTTTGAGCTTTTATGTTGAGATCTTCTATTTCTAGAGAATATGCTTATGTCATAATGGCTATAATATTTTGCATTCTCTAGATCGATCTATTATTTCATTATCCTGGACCAATCTCAATACTTGGCAAAGAGATTTATTTTATTATTTTTATGAATATCTTTTCAGCCATATTTGATAAGAGTTAGTTCTTTTTGTTTTGCTATCTTCTTGCTCTTATCATTACTTAGTAAAGAGTCTATAAATTATTTTGATCATTCATAATGTATGCCCTTAATTGTGAACTCTATGCTTAAGCAAGTATCTTTAGTGTTTGTGACTTAAGATTTAATGAGCACTTTTATCTTGTTAATGACTTACCTCATTAATCTTAATTAGTTATGTAGCTTGCTTAGTTATGATATATTGTTAAGCTATATAATCTATGTTCACATTCACTCTTCTAGCTATTTTTTTCCCGTTTCAATCTATATATGATATGCTAGTTTCCAAAAACAAGATGTATAAATTGTCTTGATGTAATTTGTATTCTATTTTAGATACGTATGTCTAGTTCTCTAAAACTAGTTTGGCAAACATTTGATTTGATCTTGTTTTTCAAAAGAGGTTTGTGTTTCCTTACTTTAACTTTCTTCTATACTAGTCATTAGTATCTCTTAAATTTTTTTCATTCTGAGTCATGATTTTATCGTATTATCATTTACATCTCTTTTTGATCATATTTGCAATAATTTAAATGAAAATGACTCTTTTCTATATTTTTTATTGATTTATGAGATTTTATTATAACTATGGATTTGGGATTTTCTTTATGAGATTTGTTGGATCATGTTCAATTTGTTTATTTTTATTGATAAAAGATCCTAATGGTTGAGTAGTCCTATATTATCTTACTATGTGATTATCAAACTAATTTATTACTCTACTTTGACTACTCATAGATTTTCACATATGGGCCTTTGCTATTTGAACTTTATGGATTATTATTTACCATTAGCAAGGTTTGGATTTACCCGTTGATGGGTACATATATGGTGAAACATACCTAGTCCATGTAAAGTAATAAATTGGTTGATTCTTTCTTAATTAGATAATCATGGACATGATATTTGAGTTTTATTTTTATTTTATTTTTGAGCAATATTCTGTCTATCATCATGATTGTTCTTAATTGACTTTGTTCTTTTTATGATAACATTTTCTCAAAGGATAACATACATTGATCTATCATATTTAAATATGAGATCCTTCTATATAGATTAATGTATGCCATCTTTTGATTATACGTGCTTAATTGGAATATTCTTCTAATTTTTCATCTTTAGCGGCTATTAATTGGATATCTCTTCTTGACTAAAGATGATATTATTTATCTTTTGACGATATTGTAGCCTTATATGCATTGAGCAATGGAGAAAAATCCATAGTCGATTTACCCTCAAATCCTTTAGTTATATATTTTATGCTATAAGTGCTTTGGAACTAGACGCATATTTTGAGGGGGAGCAAATTAATTGATTCAATTCATTTATACCCTGTAATATGTCGTATACCTAGATCATCATGGACCCATATTTTCTTCTATTTCATATCCTATTGATTGAGGTCATGATATTTTTATTTGTGAAGAATTTATGAGAGTGTATGCAAGTGTCTTTATTATTTATCTCTCTCTTTTATATGGATTAAAAAAGTCATCTTGTTAATATTAACTTCCATATCTTATCTTGATGACTATTGTGCTTTCATTGTTTTGGCATTCTTTATATGCTTAATTGATTTGGCTTTTCTTATTGAGGACTTACCTAAAAGTCTTGTTTATCTATATTGGTAATACTTTGAGGGGGAGCATTCAAGTCGATTGAATGTCTCTTTCTTAAGTATTTTTCTCCTTTACCTTCATGTTTATCTAAATGATATTCATATAGCATGATAAGGTAATTGAGTTCAAATGCATTAACTTGGGTAAGCAAATAGATTTTATAAATAAAGAGATTATTTTATATCAATTGCTCTATTTCACTGATCATTCATTATTTGTTCCACTATTTATTTTGGACAATATTGACTTTAAATGGCTTTTTGATCAATATTTCAAGTTTATATTTCAATTGGTATTAAGTTTATATCTTCCAACTATCTCAATTAGTTTTTTTATATCAATTACTTTGCAATTATCTAATCCTCATGGGTTTTTAATTGAAATCCTTGATTGAAATCTTTTATTTCAATTGGTATATTGCTTCCTTCCAAAACATATAATATTATATTTTAGAGTTTCTTTCTTGGATTTTAAGTTGGTAAAACTATTTATTGACTGTTTTCAATTTTATTTGTTTTACCAACTATATTGTGTTTTGACATGCTTCTTTTAAAAATTTGATGTTCTACATTGGCAATGTAGCTTTATAAACTTGTCATTACACCATTCTTCCATTGTTTTTCATTAGTATATCTTGATCATGATTGTCTATGACTACCATGCTCTGATTTCTATGCTTGAGAATGATTTTATTTTATCTCTTAAGTATATCTTGATCATGATTTCATTAGTATATCTTGATCTGATTTCATTAGTATATCTTGATCATGATTGTCATGATTGTCTATGACTTCCCCATTATGGAAGAGCTTATTTTTTATCATGTCAAAAGGGAGAAGTAAGTTTAAGTGGTGTAGAAGTAATCTAAGTGGTATGCTTTTAGTGATATTGCTTATGTCTTTTGTATATTAGTGATACATGCATCTATTATGTCCGTACTAAACTTAACCGATTTGCCATAATCAAAAAGGGGAAGATTGTTGGCCCAATGATTGTATCATATTTTTGAATATGGTTAATCTATTAAGTTTAGCATTTCATTATCACTAATCTTTATACTATCACTATAGCATTTCTACTTATACTTATACCTTTGGTGATATGTGTTTATTGTTCTACATATTAGTGATATGAGTTTTCATTATATATATCTTAAATTTACTTGAGTTACCAAAATCAAAACTATGTTTTGATTATGGTTATTCAATTAAGTTTAACATTATGATATCATTAATATTTATGCTATCACTATTGCTCTTATACTTAAACTTAGCATTGTCCTATTGTGCTTTATCTTATCATATTTGCTACATGTATATTGCTTTGTTCGTCTAACATGTACATGCAGAAAAGCAATAAGCAAGATCAATGTGGACATATGCAATGAAGAAATTATGGTGGGCCAAAGACGACGGATCCCACAAGATTTTTCTGAACCACTCGACGACATCTCCGGAGCCACGCACTCGGGGGTTCCGCTGCCCGGTCAGCAGACGAGGGTCGAGGGGGCAGCGCCCCTCGTCGGGTGTTTGGGGGCGAAGGCCCCGAAAGGTATTCAGTTTCACAAACTAGATATCTTTGGACAGCTGTTGTCAAGGAAGAAGCCAACATCTATCAAGGAAAGAAGACATGCCATGCCATCATCATTGCAAGACTCTATAGAAGCCTGCACCTGCTACAGTATTTCTGGAGTCTGTAATGAGTCTTAGGAATAATTGTAAACACAAGAAATAGATGACAAAATCGAAAGCTAGGGTAGAAATTAGCCCAGGATCATTTTCGGATGAAAATCGGTATACCAATGGTATACCGATCTATACCGACGGTATACCGATTTATGTTCCCAAAAAGTTTCTGTCTACAAAATCAACATACCGACGGAATACCGATCTATACCGACGGTATACCGATTCAGTAACATTGAAAATCCAACGGTCGGATTTCGAACATTTAATGATCCCAACGGCTATATTTCTAGCCATTGCAATTCCAGACCGGTATTTCGACGGTATACCGGTTCGTGCCGACGGTATACCGATCGCTGACTGAAAAGTTGCCTTTGAGTTCTTTTCAATGCTTTGGTTATAAATAGCCTTGAACCTATTCATTCAAGGTTGATGCTTTGAGCCTAAAGTTTCTAAACCACCAAAGCCTATCCACAAACAACTCTACAAAGCTTTCATTTGTCATCCACAAATTGTGTTAGAGTTATTGAGTTGAAAAGTAAGATCTTCATTTTGTTGTATAAAAAGATCAAAACCTATTATGAAAGGTTGAAGTTAGAGAGTCTTCGGATCCAAACTCTCGATTGAAGTTGGAGAGTTTTCGGATTCAAACTCTCGGTTGAAGTTGGAGAGTCTTCGTATCCAAACTCTCTGTTGAAGTCGGAGAGGCCTTCGGACTAAAGCTCTCATGTAAGAAGTTGGTGAGTTCTTCGGATCCAAACTCGTGTTGAAGTTGATGAGTTCTTTGGATCCAAACTCATTTATAACTATTTACTCAAATAGTGGATTAAAGCCGGAGAGAGTTCCGGGACTGGAGTGCTCCTTGGGAGGATACCAGGATATATCGTGTGTCGGTATTGTTGTTGCTTCTTCTCTTGCACTTATTTTTTTTAAATTGCCCATTAGCGTGTGCTAAGTACTTGATTAGTTAGCTTGACCCTATTCACCCCCCCCCCCTCTAGGGTTACTACAGTGTGGACTCGCAGGTTAGCTTCAGGAATCAAGGTACAGATAACTACTAACCCTCGCCCCTAGCATGGACTCGCAGGTTAGCTTCAAGAATTCATGGTTCAGCAGTTTCGCTATGACTTACTCATCCTATGACACGATACGACTCAATCGAAGTACAGGTGACGACACGACATGACCCAGTCAAGATACACGGGAGAACAAATCCAATATGAACTACAAAGCTAACTATGAACAAAGACTATATATATACTAGCATGCATGATATACAAATCACATGTAAATAATCAACTTATAAAACTAGATAATAATAAGAATATGCATGTAAATAAACTGTAGAGGGATGCAATGTATACTTGCCTGGTGGTAGCACGAAGAACCAACAATATACCGTCAACTAATAAGCCATAAAGTCCAAATCTCACAACTGTCTCGGAAAGCTGAATAGACATTACCAAAAATTTTAGAATAGTCAAATTAGCTAGGATTGCCTGTCCTCAAGCTCAATTCTAGACACAGGGGCAAAACGTAATTTTGGATCAAAATGGTGTCCGTCGTTGGACCCGCTTTGCACCGAAAAGCGTGCCAGGGTCAATGGTCTCTAAAGTTGTCAAACTATATACCTACGGATTCGTTTTGATGATACGAACCCAACCTTATGTCCAAAATTGGATTCTAGTAGGGTGTGCACAAAATTGCCCGTTGAGTCGGATCGTCGGGCCCGCAAAACGACGATCCGATCAACAGTCTCATAATTGGACCAAACTTGCCATACATGACCAAAAAATGATACAGTCCCGTTGGTGCAAGTTTCGTCTCAATCTGACGAACGTGAACAACGTATTTGAGAAATTTGCAAAGTGGTCGATACGGTGAATTTCGACGGATACACATCAAATTTGTCGTCTACGCGTAACCAATTTGAATTCCGTCAAAGCCCACACGTCCGTGAAGTCGATACGCACCTTTCTATGCTTTCGGTTCGTGACCATGTTGCCCGGTTTGGCGGAACGCACGTCATATCGGAGAGTTTTATTGAAAATTCACAATTTTGTCAATATTTGAGATCCGATTTCTCGGCGCGTAGTCAATAAAATCGAGTTCTGTAAATTGGGTTGCAGAGCCCTATAGGTTGTCTAGGACTACCTTTAATTAGTTTCAAAAAATCCTTTTGTTTGGTTTATAAACTGCCTTCCAATCGAGGAGTTGGACTGTCCTATATGTTCTGTTTTCGATCAGTTATTTGATCGACTTCGTATCAATTTTCTGGGGTTTCTACTATGATAGAATAAAATCCATCTAAAGGGGTTTGAAGAGGGTCTAGTAGGCTTTCTGTAACAATTTACGGATCGAAAATCGGAAGAATATACAGGGAGAAATCATACCTCGAAAATGATCAATAATTCGCTATTATTGCAGCTGTTGTCAGTCCGATGTGCTCGCGAGCGGCCTTGCTGCGGCTTATAGCTGCACACGGAGGCCAGGGAAGGGTCGTCCAGGTGCTAGGGGTGGTGGCGCAGTTTAGGGTTAGGGTTTATACGTGAAACTTTCTCTAGATCTCTTTATCCCGAATATATACATGTTCGGTTCAAATGCTTGGGGTCGGCTGATGCTGAGTTTGGAAAGGCTATATGGGCCGGGCTGTGCAATCACAAGGGGTCAAGCCTTGGGCCTGGTCGGGCTGGGACTTTCCTTCTTGTTCTTCTTCTTATTATTAGTGTTATTGTGAAAAAGGATGGGGTTAAGAAGAGCCTGATGAAACTGAATTTGCAGTGAAGCATCAATTTATATTCAGTAATACCATCATCAATATCATCATCAAGAATCAGAGAAGAGGCTTAGAAGATTACTTTGTTTCATTACCATGAGCAAATATCTCACTACCACCTCCTCTGCGATCATCCCTCGTACCTCGCCATTGGCAAAGGAGAAGGGCGGTTGCGGTTACTTGGCCTAAAACAACACAATCTTGAGTTCAAATCATTAGTGTGTGGGATATATATATCAAAAATCCTAGAGGAACTCATGAGTTCTTATTTGAGTTTCTATAGTCAACTCTCTCTCTAACTATATGTATCCATACATAGATACTCTAATTAATACAAAATCTAAAAATACTTTTATTAACCATTCTCATTATGCAAATGTAAAATATTATTATAAATAGTAATATTGTATATAAGATACCTATATTTATAACATTCTAAAAATCACCTATTTAATTCAAATAAAAAAATATTCAAAATTTTCGGGAAGAGGAGTTACAAATCTAACCTTAAAAATAATTTCGTCCTCGAAATTCTAATTCATAACTATTCCTTAAAATTCAAAAATAAGTCCACTCTTACCTTAATCTCCTCAAATTTTAATTTCTCACGATATATATTTTTTCCTAACCATTTTGTAACTACAAAACCTCGAGGACTTCTACCCACCTTTGATCATACTACTCCCTCAAAGGTAGGTCACTAAAACTTTAAAACCTTCCATCTAGTTGCTAGAATCATCACTCATAGATATCTAAGACATATGGCATCTATAATCCCCCCATATCTATCAAACAACCAAAATTAAATAATCAAGCAATCTTATACTATAACTTAAGAATTTTTGATAAATTCTAGGCACGATGATCATCACCCCGAAATACGAAGGGAACGAGAATCAATGGTAAAAAACAAGGGAGAATAATCGAGAAAAAATATGAAATTTCAAGGGCGTAGAGAAATTTTCTAGGAGAATTTTCAAGACAGTGTGGATTGAGATTCCTAAGGTTTAGTCATAGTCGCTGGCTCATATCAGTACAGTTACGTAACCGACGATATGCTCTGACCTGCATGGGCCACCAAAAAAACTTGTCACGACCTGCACCCGCTTTTCGAACAAGCTCGTGAGTAGCCAGCTACATATCGAGTGGACTCCAACCCGACTCGAATACGTAAAAGCTGTCAAGAGCATGGTAAACTGCCAACTCATGGTAAGGCAAAACTATATCTCAAATCTACAAGAGTAATATAAACACGAATGAACACTATAGGTCATGGTCTGCAGCCCACTAGCATATATGTCCGATAAGACTCCAAGGAAAAATAATGTGAGTCTATAAACTAGGCTAACAAGCAGGATATCTCATGATAAGGAATGACAGCACGAGAAGACAATAAACATAATATCAATACCTGAATCCTGCAAGTATATCATATCCACCATCCTGCTCTGCTAACTAAATCCATGTAATCGCTAAACCTGAAGAGATCATCGGTCCTTAGGGGACATAGCAAGATACATAAAAATATGCCTATCTAGCATTTATATGCAATAAAGAAAATACGGATATAAACGGAAAAAAAGGCCAATCAACATGAAAATATGACTATATACGACTGGGGAAACCACTACGCATAAACGAACTGCTAGAGGAGAACAAGAGAACACAATGTCACGATGTCAACGGATAACCAATCAAATACTAAAACCCTCGCCCCTAGTGGACTCGCAGGTTTGAACAACTACTAACCCTTGCCCCTGGTGTGGACTCGCAGGTTAGCTTCAAGAATCACCCTCGCCCCTAATGTGGACTCGCAGGTGTGGACAGATAACTACTAACCCTCGCCCTTAGGGGGACTCGCAGGTTAGCTTCAGGAATCAAGGTACAGATAACTACTAACCCTCGCCCTAGTGTGGACTCGCAGGTTAGCTTCAAGAATTCAAGGTTCAGCAGTTCCGCTATGACTTACTTATCCTATGACACGATACGACTTAGTCGAAGCATAGGTGACGACACGATATGACCCAGTCAAGATATACGGGAAAAGAGATCCAATATGAACTACAAAGCTAACTATGAACAAGGACTACATCTATACTAGCAGGCATGATATAGAAAACACATGAAAATCAACTAGTAAAACCGATAAAAATAAGAATATGCATGTAAATAAACTATAGAGGAAGGCAAGGGCCTGGTGGTAGCACGAAGAACCAAAATATACCGTCAACTAGTAAGCCATAAAGTCCAAATCTCACAACTCTCCGAAAGCTGAAATAGACATTACCAACATTTTTAGAATAGTCAAATTAACTAGAATTACCTGTCCTTAAGTACAATTCTGGAACAGGAGTAAAACGGTAATTTGGGTCAAAACGGTATCCGTCGTTGGACCCGCTTTGCACGAAAGCGTGCAGGATCAATGATCTCTAAAGTCATCAACCTACATGTCTACGATTGTTTTGATGATACGAACCCAACTGTATGTTCAAAGTTGGATTCGGCGGGCCTTGCACAAAATTGCCCGTTGAATCAGATGTGGGGCCCGCAAAACGGCGATCCGATCAACTGTCTCAGAATCGGACCAAACTTGGCATACATGATCAGAAAAATGATACGGTCCCGTTGGCATAAGTTTTGTCTCTATCTGATGAACGTGCAAAATGTATTTGAGAAATTTACAAATTGGCCGATACGGTGAATTTCGACGGATACGTATCAAATTTGTCGGCACGCGCAACCAATTTAAATTCCGTCAAAGCCCACACGTTCACGAAGTCGATACGCACCTTTCGACACTTTTGGTTCGTGACCACGCGTTCGGTTTGGCGGGACGCACGTCGTATCGGAGAGTTTTATTAAAAATTCACAGTTTTAAAAATGGGTTTTTGTCAATATTTGAGATCTGATTTCTCGGCGCATAGTCAATGAAAGTCTGTAAATTGGGTTATAGAGCCCTATAGGTTGTCTAGGACTGCCTTTAATTAATTTTCGAAAAATTCTTTTGTTTGGTTTATAAACTGCCTTCCAATCGAGGAGTTGGACTATCCTATATGTTCGGTTTTGATCAGTTATTTGATCGACTTTGTGTCGATTTTCTGGGGTTCTACTGTGATAAAATAAAATCCATCTGAAAGGATTTGAAGGGTCTAGTAGGCTTTTGTAACAATTTATGGATCAAAAATCGGAAGAAGAATATACATGAGAAATCATACCTCGAAAATGATCAAAATCCGCTATTGTTGCGGTGTTGTCAGTCCGATGTGGTGGGCCTTGCTGCAGCTCGTGGCGGCACACGAAGGTCAGAGGAGGGTCGCCCAGGTGTAGGGGTGGTGGCACAGTTTAGGGTAGGGTTTATACGTGAAACTTCCTCTCGATCTCTTTATCCCGATATATACATGTTCGGTTCAAAGCTTGGGGTCGGTAATGCTGAGTTGGGAGAGGCTATATGGGTCGGGCTGTGCAATCACAAGTGTCGGGCCTTGGGCCTGGTCGGGCTGGGACTTTCTGCTTGTTCTTTCTTCTTTATTAGTGTTATTGCGAAAAATGATGGGGTTAAGAAGAGCCTGATGAAAATTTGCAGTGAAGTAGCAATTTATATCAGTAATACCATCATCGTTATCATTATCATCAAGAATCAGAGAAGAGGCTCAGAAGATTATTTTGTTCATTGCCATGAGCAAAGATTACTACCACCTCCTCTGTTATCTTCCTCTAACCTCGCATTGGCAAAGGAAGAGATGGCGGTTGTGGACTTGGCCTAAAACAACACAATCTTGAGTTCAAATCATTAGTGTGTGAGGATATATATATCAAAAATCCTAGAGGAACTATGAGTTCTTTGAGTTTCTATAGTCAACTCTCTCTAACTATAGTATCCATATATAGATATTAATACAAAATCTAAAATACTTTTATTAACCATTCTCATAATGCAAATATAAAATATTATTATAAATAGTAATCTTGTATATATAGATACTTATAACATTCTAAAATCACCATTTAAATCAAATAAATAATAAAAAATTCTAAAAAAATTTGGGAAGATGAGTTACACCGGAGGGAGAAGGAACAACTCTGGTCGTCCTTGAAATGTGGAGGCGCCCCCAAAAGTAGCTGAAACTCCCACATGATCGAGAAGGGTCGGAGCAACCGTGCCAGCCGAAATATAGGGTTAAGAGGTAGCAACCTCTCAAAAGCTGCACGGGTCCAAGGTAATGAGATCTAGTCTTGGTTTCATACTGGAAAGATAGATGGAAACAAAAATCATCAAAGGAAAAGGCAAATTATCAATCAATACAATTATGAAAGACAACATTAATTTTCAGTACTAATTATAATAGGTTACTACTTCTAATGCTAATGGTACACTGTAATCCCAGGACATGAGCACACTTACTTACTCGCACACACTACTCATGGTAATATACTAACACTTCTAGGATTCTATCTGTTGGCACTTGGAGGACACTTGCTATTGGTAAGTCTATCCTCTAGGAACCACTAACAAACCCACAAGTTACTCTCCATAATTTACACTAATAACCAATTTGATACGCCTATCTGCAAGTCGCCAACTATTGCACTATCCAAAGAACCTCAGAACCTAGGATGGTGAGCTCTATAAGAACTGAACTAGAGGAACTAGGGTATCTATATCCCGAGCTAATAAGGTGACGGGACAGAACTCAATGATAATAGGGTTGAATGATAAAGACGATATGTTAAGAACTAATTTAAAGTATAATCTGATAATCATACACGTCTACCTATAATCATGTTACCCATATTCCTCGCCATGCAAGTAAGCATAGCTATGATAAACCATAGAGTCCATAACTAAGGTATATACCACTATAATTATGTTTATCTAGAATTCTCACCATGCCAACCGGTATTTCTGCGAGAAACTCTAAATTCTATAACTAATATAAGGATATCCAAAGTCAGGCTTTATATCTTCGCCACACCAGCTAGTATGGCTACGATAAACTCTAGACTCCATAACTAAACAAACATTTATCTTTCACACTGTCCGCATCAAAAATATGTTATCAAAATATACCTTAACTTAGTCCATAAAATATATCCTGATACAAAATCAAAGTCAACAATGAATATAAAACCCCTCAAAAATTAAACAAATATTTAATTTGGTTAAATATATTTTATTAAATTTTTAATCATTTTTAATTAAATTTTTATTATATAAAAATGGCCATAATCATGGTTGAGTTTGGATATACATGTTGAGAAAATAAGACATGCCTAGTATAGTCAGATGCCATGACTAGCATACTAGCCATAGTAGGGATAGCATAGTCATATTTTAGTCTCTTGTATGTTAAGAATTCAAGTTCTGGCCCAAATCAAATTTTGATTAATTAATTAGTTATATAGACCTTTTTGACTTTTAAGGAGACCCGGTTGTACCAAACCTTTCCGAACTTCTTCCAAACCAAATCCAAATCAATGTAGGCTTATAGTACTCTCAGTTACCTTATATTGATATACATTATATATATATATATATATATATATATATATATATATATATATATATATATATATATATATAATATATATATATAAATATATTATATATATATTATATATATTATAATATTTATATATTTATATATTATATATTTATATATTTATATATAAAATATATATATATATATATATTTATATTTATATTTTATATTTATATATATATATATATATATAATATATTTTATTATCAAAAAAAAATATTTATTTATTTATCAAAATTTATATGTTTTTATATTAGGGTAGTTCGATCCTAGGTGTCATCCTACCTGGCAATTGACTAACTACCCAAAACCCAAACCAACCAACACCCAAACTAACCAAATCCAACCCCACGTGAGATCCTATATCTTGGACGGCCACCCCAACAGCAACCCTATAGTGGCCAACCCCCATGAACCTAATAGGGAACCCTATAGGCATGTAAATCCATTACGAGGCCCATATATTATATATATATATATATATATATCTATATATATAATATATATATATATATATTATATGTTAATTTTAGTATTTAATGTTAATATTAACATTAATATTAACATTAACATTAATATTAATATTAACATTAAATTACGGATTATAGTGAGGGGGGTTTTTGGGGGGCTTTCTAAGGGGGGCTTTGATCCGCTTCCTATATATATATATATATATATATAATAATATATATATATATATATATAAACTACTATCAAAACCATAACCCTAACCATCACAAACCACCTTCCCTCTCATTGGATGACTCCTACACCTATCCTTCTGTAAAATTCTGTCCAATACCAAGCCCATAGCCTTCCATCTTCATCTCCTTCATCAAACACCTCCTCCTCCACACAAAACCATCATTTTCATCCTCCTTCATCCAAATTCTACCAAACAAACCCTAGAAGCATGTAAGCCCCCTAAATTTTTGGAGTTATTTTAATTATTTATTTTACTATTTTCATAAATTAGTTATTAATGGATATTTTTCCACTATTATTTTGATGATTTAATACTCTTTCCGTAGCTTTGATTTTTGGAGCACAAGAAATAACAATCTATAGAAACATCCTTCACATATTTTGACCTAGACAAGTCTATCTTCAATTTGATATATTATGTCCACTCAAACATGTTTCCTTGTATTCTATTTTCGTTGCACAACTTTCGGATTAACTTAGTCCAATTTGCTATCTACCGTAAACCTTAACCCAACATCCAACTTAATTTTGGGACTCAACATCGATCCAACCTAAATGATCTAATATAATTTTAACCTATTTTGATCCAACTATGCATATGCCAATGGTATCCCACTCAATTGAGTTTCCATGTGCTACTTATTTTCAAATGACACATGAGACCAACTTATAGTCTTTTCGGTGTTCAATTCAATTCGAATAATTATTTGGACCAAAACCTAGCCTACCCAACTTAGTGGAGCCTATCTAGTATTGCCACAATCAATTACATTTTTAATTAATTTTTGGATATTTAATAGCAGCCCATGTGCATTAAACCCATGTATCGTTGACTTAATATCTTTCACCTTTCCAAATATGGAAATCCACTAACCTACATGGCCGTATTAGTTGATTGGTTGACCAAATATCCACCAAATCAATCCAAACCTCCTTCATATTGATCCTAACTTATATGAGGCCAAAACATTATATATTAAAGTCCTAAAAATAGCCACCCTACTCCCAATCTTGTAAATCCTGAAACTGCATTCAGCCTTGGCCGTCGGGGACACCTTGTGGCGTAACGACAATTTTGACCCTTTCTGACCTCCCGTGATGCTCCACGAATATTTGTTGTGAAGATAACGTGACCCTCTACAATCTTATCAAAGACTCACACGTCCACAATCCATTCTAGTACACCAAAATAGTCCTACAAATCAGCCAATTTTAATAGCACAATTTTATGCGAACTAGTAGGTTAGCATCTTCCTCGATGGTATAATCTACTTTTTCTCATCTATTTCTCTTGAAACCAAAACTAATATATAGCCCTATGTGTCTACTTTGATATCCAATTGCTAACTCACACTGTTTTACTTGGTTTGGTCGTAGCGTCCGTTGTACTAAAGTTGGTCAAGATTTGACCAATTTTGGTGCGGGGATCTTTTCGACAACTTTTGAACCCGTTTGATTCGAACAAATTATTGGTAGTGTCTCTAACATAACTCTTAATCATCTAGTCATGTTTTTTATTTATATTTGCAACTAATTCATGTGTTCATGGCATCGTTTCCATGTACTAGTTTTTTCGGACACAAAAAATCTACCGTAACCCGACTACTAGATCTCTAAACTTCATAAGAGTTTAATATAATTTAAATCTGATTAGTTAATATGGAAAATAATATTTCTCTAATTTATTTTGATTGTTTTTAGAATAATATTTTCTATATTTTTATGTTGATTCATTTCCAAATTGGAACCCCGTATGGCATAGTTGTGTGATTTTTAACTAGTTTGTGTTGGACTTGTTTTTCCTAAAATATTTATATATAAAATATATCAAAAATAAATGTTTATTTTCCCAAAAATAAATGGGGATTTAAATATTATTTACTAAACAATATGGTGTCATATATAGTGTTGATGGTATATTTATAATATTATATATATATATATATATATATATTATATATAATATATATAATATATATATATATAAAATATATATATATATATATATATATATATATATATATTATATATATATATATATATATATATATATAGGTACAACTAGTCATATTATATATTTTTACTAAAACAATATATATATATATCTAATATATATATATATATATATTATATATATATTGTTAAGTATTATTTATGGTTATTGACTAGTTGTACCTATGTATAGTATGTTATCAGTTTTCTGTAATTTTTACATCAATTCTTATTATTTCTCAAATTACTTAGATTTATTTTATAATTTAAATGTATTAGTTTTATATTTATTTGGTTTCAATTTAATTGACAAGTTGGTTTATCAAGCCAATAAGTTGATATACTTAGTCAAAGTGTATTTTATATAAATATTATTATTAAATATTACTATTAAATATTTTAAGAAATATTACAAAATTTATGATTATTATTTTTAGTTTAAAAAAAATACTACTTTTATCTAATAGCATGATTATATGTGTCTATAGAACAGTTAGAGTATGTATATATTTACTTGTGTAACGCCTCAGTCCCAAAATACGTAGGATTAGGAACGTAGACATGCCAGCTGTATACATACGAAGTATGCTCCAATATAGGATTCTTCGTATGTATACATAAGCTGTAAATACAATAAAACCAAGGCTAACTAATCTCATCCATAAAATAAGGGAATAAAGGATATCATATAAGGAATGGTAATACAATATGTTGGGTGGAGACACATCCACTACCATCCAAATAAAAAAAAGAAGTACATGATATAAAAAGATTTTGACGAAGGTAGCAAGATAGATCCAAGACACGTCATCTTCGAATAAATGGAGAAGACCATGACCTCGGCTAGAATACCTGCGAAAGACATGAATACACACCTGGGGAGATAACCAGGTCCTCAGAGGGACGTACAAGATACAAAATATCATGCCATATAAACTGAATAATTACTGCTCAATAATAATGTAAGGTCGGATCATAACATGGTCCAACACCTCATCATTTGAATTAGCGTACCATCCCCCCAACCAAACAAGGACAGGAGATGGCACACTAACCCACGATGAAGTATCTTCCCAAGTCACGAATCCAATATGGTATTCGGACCCCAACAAGGTTTAATACCTTTTCATCGGAGCAGTGAGCCACACCTACAACCAAACAAGGAAGATGTGGCAAACTAGTCCGCGACAAGTTATTGTTCCAAGCCACGATCAGATAAGTACCCAAACCAAAAGTACTCATACTTAACGGATAAGGGTGCCTAACCAATCTAAGAGAATGTAGTTTTAAGAACATCCTTCAACGCATGGGCCCTGGCTAAAATGGGATCGGCATGGTTCTCCCTTGGGGCACCAGAGGCCCTATCAATAAGAGCATAACATTCCGCGGAATGCCAGTGGCCGTCAGTAATCATGGGTAATCTCACCCGCATCTCCGACGGAACTCACAAGTTACAAAAGGGAAAGTGCATAGTAGCCCATACGCTAAGGTATTGTCCTCCTCGCCCAAAGCCTACTATGTTGTATCTACAACACAAAACCTCTATTAACCGCTAAGTCAAACTAAGCATGCAACCTCTATTAGCGGTTATTTCTATCGCATGGCTTATACGTACCGGTGGCCAGCCAGTCATGCATGTCCGAGTTCTACATGTGACTCGTAACTCAGTGGTAAAAATGTATAAGGCCTATGAATGAAACACACAAGGGTGGTCTGTTAACTCTAAGCTCAATGTATAAGAAAATAGTACATAGCAGGAATAGAACTAAACAGTAAAAATTCTATCTACTTGTTCCATGTATCACAGTTTATTTTACAGAAAATAATAATAATAAAATGCATGAATATGAGCTAAAGTAAAATAATTAGCTAATGGCAAGGTATCTTGCCTGGTAGTAGGACGTCTGGTGTACTGAAATGATCAATGTAGCACGAACTGCGACTTCGAATAACAACTACACAAGGTGACCTCTGATGGTGGCACGGACAATTCCATTGGGTCCAGAAGGGTCAAATTAGTTAGGGTGGACAAAAGGGAGTACGGGATTGGTAAGGGAATACGAAAAGGAAGATTTGTCATGGATCGAAGAATTTCAGATAATAATATAATACTATTTTATAAACTATTTATAACCTTTGAAAACTATATTTATTAGTAAAATAAATTTTTTGATCAATACAAATAAATTATAAAAAATAGATTTAGCTAAGACTCTATGATTGTTAAGATAGAGAGTTTAGGTAAAATCTATAAAATATTTTAGATAAAGATTAAAAATACAGAGGAGTTTATTTCATAATTTATAACCTATATTTTACGTTTTCAAATATTTCTAGGTAAATATAAAAATAAAATATTTAGGATTTGAAATCTAAATATTTAAGTCAAAACTATATATATGTATATATATAAAAAGTTGAAATACTATAATAATCATTTGTAATCCCTAATTAATTTGGTCAAAGAAATTTTACAAAACATATATCATATATTCCTATATTTTGGACACATACATGATCA